>JARWAU010000043.1:0-622402 GCA_029958995.1 Bombus sonorus
ACCAGCGGCGAGAGTCACGAACAATGCCGGACGTCCGGCGACGAAATTTTAAACCAGTCGACATTATCTCGTAAATTCATCCGGAAGATAAAGCTTCCTCCACAGATCTGGCCAGATTTTACGCGAAAATAGCATCAGCTGAATATGTCGGTTTTTCTGGTGGAGAATTAGGATTATCCTAAACTCGTGGTTGGATTATCTATTCTATTTTGTGCTCAGAAATTAAAAATTTATTCTATTAATACTAGTTAATTTAATATTATTAGACTGTTGAAGTTTATACATTTTAAAGAAATTAAAAGGAAAAATGTACAAAATATACAAAGGAAGTTATTGGCTTGAGAATTGTAAGGATAAATGTAAGGAATCTCTATCTATGTTCCATTTCTTTAATTATGTTTATAAGAATGTGAATTCGATTCAAATCTAAACACTATCTTTTCTTTTCTTATGCAAAGCATGTTCAGATAAGCGCTAGTGTCTGAAATTAAAACCAAGAAACTGGGTTTGATTATTATAAGCAGAGGAGAGTATGTTCTATTGTAAATCGCAAAGTCACGAAGTTCAAAAGTCGAACCGTGGCATTGTTGTGGAAGTATCGATTGGTGACAACTGCAACTCGCATAAAACGTCGAAGGTAAAAACAGCGTCAACTAATAAGTGTATTAATTTATGTAATCGACCGGTAGAAGGGCGGAGAAGTGTATAGCTTGTTACTTCTTTCTTTAAACTAGTTTTCATTGTATCTGCTACGGAACAACTAGCAAAACTATCTTCTAAAAAATATTCGCAAGAGGAACTTCAAAATTTCAAGAAAATCATTTTTGCGCGGAAATAATTAAAATTAGAAAATTAATCATAGATCAGCGTATGCTCGTTTCATGCTAAAATTGTTCTTTGCCTTCGAGCTAATTTTATTGTGTCCAATATCTTCATCACGCGACGATGCCTTCTGTTATTTAAAAAAAGAATATTCATTCCCCTCGTAAATTGAAGTATAAGCTATCGAAGACTTGATCAAATTTGCTTTCGTTTGCAATTGAAATAAAATAGATAAAAGTATAGAATATATAAAATAATAGTGGGATACTTGAGCCTTAAAACGATTGGTATAAAAGATACTTTAACTTTAATTTCGTAAAACATATTGTATCAAGCTTTTCTTAAAACATTATAAGCCTATAGTTCATTGAAATGAAATTGAGGTTGAAACACAAATTTAAAGTTAAGGAATCCAGGATAAATGAAACAGTTTATACATTCTATAGTATTCGTATAATCTCGAATAAAATTTCCTTTCATTTGTTTCTACGTGTCTCTCGAATAATTTGGTTGCGTCAATTGACATATCCCTTTCAAACTCTTTCGGTGCAGAAATTGAAAATCTGACACATGTGAAAACAAAGAGAGACATACTGTCGCAATGGTACCACGCGGGAAAAGGTCGCTCGTCTGTATTTAGGCTAAATCACGTAGTTCAGTGATGTTTCATGAATTAGGTTGCAAATCATTCGATCGGGAATGTGACTTTTTGATCGAACTGATCGTGGAAAATCTACGATGGATTGAAATCTACGATGATTTCATTTGTGAGGAAAATGGACGAAATACAAATTGGAATAAATAGAACGAGCCGTGGAACGAGATGTAATTGAAAGAAACAAAAAGAGCCGCCTCGTTCCTTTAATGAAACCACTTTCCCTAATTAGACCACGTGCCGTATTAGTACCGATAGAATAGCCTTCATGTTAAACGCGCGTATGTTGGATGGTATCGTTACTACCTTTATTAAAATTTGGCCAACAATTGATGTGATGGTGAAACTGAGACCCTAATTCTGGAACGAAAAGTGGTTTATTTTATAAAGTGACTTATGTTGGAAACATGACGAATGTTTGTGAAAAATTGTATAAAAGGAATCAAAGATTGGATACTGCAAAGGTCGAAAGTATAAAGCGAAAAGTTTCGTCGTAAATTTTGTGTTACAGGATGCTAGGCGAATATTAAGTTTTTTATTGAAAGAAAACATACGTATGTTAACACTAACCTTACTAGGACATTAAAATATAATTTTTATATTAACAAAAATTAAGAAATTGATTAATCGGATAATGTAAGAATTTACATAAAATTAGATGAGCAAAAGAAATAACAGTGAATGTACAATTTTAAATGAAACATTGAAATATCATTTGATCGGATCTGGTAAGGTTAGTATTAATAAATAAGTTGAAATAGAAAGATGGAACCACTTCCAAGTAAAATTATACTATATTAGATTAATCGCCTGATAAATACAAACTAATTAGACAATAAATAGCAAAGATAAACCATCGTGTTAAGTAGCTCTAAAAAAAGTTAATAACTTTCCAAAGTTTAACATCCTGTATTAAAAATATCTGTCTTATTATATCTACTAAATGAGCAATTAAACTGAACAGGTGGAAATATAGCTCATTAGCGATTGTCTTCCCAAAACGTATTTACTACCACACCTGTTATCCATCATTGAACAGATCAATCAACACTAACATGTTCGACCACAGTTATATACTACAAAACAAACTGCGAGTAACCGTGGTCTAACATATTTTCTACGATGATTATTCTAACTCTATCTTTCCATACAAAACTATTCAATGACTCTATTTCATTTCTTCTTTTTTTCAAGCATTCCTTTAGAATCAACAGCGAACCGTGATACCATAATCTGCTCTCAAGAACTTGATGTCAAGGTGAAGATCATCATCTGTCACAATCCATCAACAACAAAGAAATGAAAACGTTGACATGTGGCCGTTTGTTCCATGGATTTCATTGGCGGATAATTTGCCTGATGCATGTTTTCTCTTGCGACGAAAACGCGTGAAAGCACGAACAACTACACTTTCCTATTTCTAGTGGCAGACAATTACGTCGAGCGTGGCTCGACATAAGTACAAGCCGACTCGATAATCGCTTTGTTCGCATAATATCGCGCAAGGACGCGCCGGTAATGCGCGATAAACCAGATAAAAGAGTCAATCGATAGAATGGACGGTAATTCGGCCACCGACGCTCTTCATTCCTTTTTTTGCTTCCCTTTTTATTCTTCCACGTTTTTTTTTTTTTTTTTTTTTCGTTGTTGAAAGATACAGGCGCGACGACGCGCAATGAATAATAAAAGAGGCAAGAGGAGAAGAGAAAGAGAGGGAAAAGAAAAGAGTTTGACGATTTACACGGCGGAATGTTTGTAGTGACGAGGCAAACACAAGACGCCGAATCTCGAAGGTACAGATTCGAATTTGGAGAACTATTCTAGTGACCATTCTCGTCGAACGCTCCGGGCAGCTGGTTTTCTGGCTTTGTAAAGGGCTTTGGTGTCCATCTTGCATCAATCTTATTGTCTATTATATGCAAATATGATTTTCCGGATTTCTTTCGCTCATGAATTTCAAGATAATTTCGAATTATCCCTTCCAAGGCCGAATTTCTATTAGCATGTGAGGAAAATGATTTTTCTACTGAGTGTTAATATAGTTTACCTCATTAAATAATTTTTTAAAACAGTCACAACTCGCTGCAATTTAGAGCCAATTTTATCGAAGACAAGTCAATGCGTTTGTCGTACTTATTAAACAATTGATTAAGGTATAATGAGTTAAAAATGATTAAATTATATTGCACTTAGTACAAGAATAAGCCAATGTCAGGCTAATAAAAAAATTTCGTTGCCTCTTTCCTGTCGTATGAATTAAACGCCGTAAAAAATTAAAAAGAATTGTGTTTTGTAGAAAGGTCAAATTATATTTAGTAGACCGAAATAATTTGTGAAAGCAAAAATAGCCGATAAAAGGGAGTATGTAGTAGAAAACAAAGAGATTTATCACGAAGAAACATCGACACGCGATAATGGCAAAATTGGCTTTCATAATTAACACCAGTTATCGTAATTTGCATTACAACGATGAATAACAGAAACGCAGCAGCCTCGCAGCAGCGAAATTGTTTGTTTAGATACACAAGTAAGTCGGTAATTGTGATTTATAGAATGATTTTGTTTCGCTTGAAACAACAGGAAAACGAAATGTTTGTTTGCGCTTTTCTTTTCCTGCATGCCATAGTTGACACTAATTTATATGGTTAATCCGTAAAATCGATGTTCCTAAAATACGATTCGATGGGTGAAATATTCATGGTATCGTCCATCGGAATGGTCATCCTAAAATGACATAAAGACAGATAACGATTCAATAAAGAATTCATTGTGTGCTCATTTCGTTATGCAAAGCCGAGTGACCGGGTTCGATGCAAAATTTTATCCCTGGCGAATTTATACGTTTTCGTGTCGTTCTTAATTTTACAAAATTGCGCGTTATCGACTGTTTTAAGTAATTAATTCGATACCATATTTTTATTTTCGATTGCAACTTTTTCATTTTCTGCAACTATCGTATTCAAACGAAAATATAACGAAGTTTACATAAATACACAATTCCGTTTTACTAATTGTTTCTTTGAAAATTTGTATTAATTGCTGAGTTTCGTATAAAACTAACAAGTGCCCTAATACTTACGAATCGGAGTGTATACCTACAAATGCTTCGCAAATATTGTCTTTCGTTTTCCACTTAAACGGGAGACAAACGATAATGTTCTGTAAGTCTAGACTTTATGTTGTGCGCCATCATCAATTTCTACGGTGACAGAAAATTTCTCAGCCATTGAATTTGCAGCTTGAAATTTTTCCCAAAGCTGTTCCATTTCCTTCGTAAACGTGATGTAACTCACGAGCATCGGCTTTAAATCGCCTTATCTCGAATGTGGTCTCTCGATAGGAGATGAATAGATAGGAAGAAGCATTGCTGAGCAAAACGACGTCGCGCTTTGTTAGCGCGAACAACCCCTCAAAATTCCGTTGGAACATCGACGAATAAGGTATCGCGACATGAATTTTCTTCGAAGAAGCTTAATAAAGCACGCAACAACGACAAATTGCACACGATTCCGTGCAATCGATGTCACGATAAATCTATCGACATTCCGAAGTTACGCGCCGCGGGACTGACGTTGCTAAGAGGAGCCGAGATTAACGAGAGCTGATAACAAATGGGGTTAGAGGCGGTAAAGCTCAGGTCGGATGAGAGACGGGAAAACACAAAGACGAAGGGAGAGGGAGCATCGATGGATGGACAGCGAGTCAGAGGATGAGAGGAAGACAAATAGCGACGAATACATAAGCTTGAGGAGAGGACGAAAATGTCGGAAAAATGGCGAGAGAAAAGTTTTGGAGTATCGAGGGGTGGCTGAGATCGGGTTCGAACATAGACAGGGTTGAAAATAGCAGAAAAAAGGAAAATGTCAGGGAGCGGAGTAAATGTAAACTCTAAAAAAACATGTGAAAATAGCAAAAGAAAAAATAGCAATGTATAAGTGGTGGTACGAAGGTATACTATTATGTAGTAACAAAAGACCGTTCATAACTAGAATCGTGGTAAAAACATTTGAATTTTACCAAAGTGTACTAATCAATGATGAATTTGTCATTAGGAACAGCCTTACTATTTTTTTGTTGTTTTTTTTTATGGTATCAACAGAATACGAATAAAAATTATCTATTAAAAGACAGCAATAATACATTTCAAAATACATCTTATCAAAAACAAGCAACGCGCGAATGTTAGAAGAACGAAAAAATTTCGAGAACAAATATGTAGAATTTGTAAAATTGGAGAAGGCAAACGAAACGAAAGAAGAATAAATATCAATAACATTAGAAAGCCTGGATTACCATGCGAGAAAGGATAAAGGGATATAACGTTGAGCCGAGCAGGGCACAATTAGCGTAACAGGGCACAATTAGGGAACGTGGAACGATACGAATGTCATGAGTCGAACAATTCGAATTGACACGACATCAGGTAGGAATACAAGGCACGATAATAACGTGTACGAAGTTGCCATCACGATGGCTGATCGCGTTACACGGATTTTTACGCTGCTTGTAATCGATATGCCTCGTTTATCGGTTTGCTAATGAACAGGTGGCCAAGTATGCGCTTAACGATTGTGTCACAGATCGATTGCAAACTTACGTGTAAAAAGGCAGTTAAGTAAATTTCGTGATTTATAAATATTGGGTCGCCCGAAAAGTTCGTTCTGATTTACATTTTGATTCGATATATATTTATGGATTTATATAGGTGCCATTTTGTCCCACAATCTTTGTCCGTCTTTCACGCAACTTCAATATTCCATTCTTCCAGAACCTCTCAGGTTTTTCGACGAAAAACTTTTCAAAAGATCTTTCACGTCGACCAAATTCCTTAAAAATCGGAACAAACTTTCCAGGCGACCCAATATGATGCAGCTGTGTCCTATTTGTATGTTGATTTTTCTTTAACGAAAATTTTGCACAGGACAATTAACAGAGAAAAAATAAAACTTTAGTGTACTTTCGAGCTTATAGTTTTCAAACGAAAAGATAGCTATCCTCGCTCTTTTATTTTTTGTCGCTTGACTTTTCAAGGATTAAACTTTGCATCTCGAATAGAATTTTAGCAGAGGCGATCAGCACGGATTTTACATCCGACCTGCTTCGATGAACAATAGTAGGGGTGGCTAGATCAACGCACAGATCACCAATTTGCTCTCGTTTTTCCTATGTAACACTGTTGATACGGTTCATTGGTTCTTCATATAACGAAGTCACGTTCTGCTGCTGCTCCTCCTTCTACGAGTCGCTCATAAACCTAACTTCAAGGTCGTTAGAGCGATCCACGTAACTAGATAAAATGTTCGATTCAGGCTAATTTTCTCAATGTATTATCAATAATCGTTTCGTTAATTAGGGAAAAATATATTTACAAGGAAACGATGTTAAAATTTCTTCCGTGATATCTTGTTATGACATATTTCATAAAAAACATTAAAAATTGTTTTCGTTTTCTAAAACGGGAGCAAGATTGAAATATAAAGATTCTAGAATCGCATCAGCATTAAACTGAATTTCATATAAGCTTATTCTGCATATACCTATGTAGTATATCATACATTTATTTATACATTTAACCCTCCGCCGGCAATATGGTTCGTCGAATACCAGACAAAATTTTCATTGTTTAATTTCTCCGAAACGAAGGTGACAGATTCTGGTTCTAGCACCTAAAAAGCCTTTACCTACAAAAGTAACACTTACACCGCTTTAACGGCTCAAATACTGTTTACTTCGCTCAATTTAGTTTTGAATAGCACGAGGGTAAAACGAGCACTGTGCCTTCAGCGACCCACATTGTCGTCTACGTCAGTCTTTCGGGAAGCAAGCGAATTTTCTTATATCCGTAATGTTTTTATTTTCATACATATAGTAATCTTATGGCGACCGCTTCAGTGTCCCGTATGACTCCTACGTTTCTCATACATTAATAAGTATGCGATACGGAGTCTTTCTTTCTCGAGACGTGTCTCATATTTTTTAATAATAAATAAACCACATAAAGACTGACAAATTTCTTTATATTTTTTCGAAAGATCATAATCTCATAGATAAAATGTTAGGACAAAATTTTTCAATATATTTTTGTTACAAAATTGTGTCTCTTCCGGCAAATTCACATTTTTCCATAACTTCTCGTCAAATTTTTATTTTTATTGCAAAAAAGTTTTAAAACTTGGGCCAAAGTATGACTTGTGTAGTGAATTAGGGACTACGATAAATACCTCAGAATTTTTCAGATTCTTTTAATCTCAACAAGAAATCAGACTAGGGATTGGATCCATAATGTCCACTGCCTTAGTGAAAAACTATATTTTCGGCGGAAAGTTAAGCACAAATTATATATCGGAAAAAGGGAATTCGAATCCAATTACGCAAGATAATATTATTTAAAAACCAAGAAATTATGAAATACGCGATAATTGAAAATCGATTCGTGATCGAATAAAGGAAACAAACGCATCCACTAATCATCTGGTTCGACTTTAAAAGCTTCCTGACAATCTTCCTGTTCCCATTACGAGAATTTGATTCTCAGATACAACTTAAATCGTTCTGAAATCAGGAAATCTCAAGTTTGTGACGAGAATTTCCGTGCTTATTCGTCCTAGTAACTACCTGGATTACATTATTTTCAACAATTCTATCCAGCCTCGATCCGTCGCTTTAATTTCATTTTCAATTTAACTTGTTGTCGGAGAACCGTCTCGGCTCGCTTTACATCGTGGCGCAGCCGTTTGCATCGATATAATTTCGCGTCATCGAGCAAGAACGATACAACACGGGAGAGAAATCGAGTTTTCCTCGTCGCACGTTAAACAACGTGAACAGACGAGCCGCGTCTGCGTCCGCGTCGTCGTCGACGCAGCTTTAACGCGTTTATCCTCTTCCTCATCCCATAGTTTCCGTGTAATTCTGTAAACACGATTCTGATCTTGGTTACCGAGGGGTGTGTGCGTGAAATAATTGTTTTAAAGCATGCATCGGGGAAAAGTTTAGTACGTGCTCCAGACTCGATAGAAAACCTGATCGAATTACAAAATAACACTGCTGTTTTATTAGCAACTAGCGATCCGATGAATTTCCTTTCAGACATTGAAAATTTGTAATCGAAGCTTAAAAACATATCCGGAAGGTTGAAAAACCTGAAATATTATACTTCTAATGTAACGTACATAAACTTGGGTAGTTTTGTAATTTTAATAATTTTCATGAAATAAAATTTCTACGTTTTAAAATCAAATTGCTACTCTCGACTCCGGATGACCTATCAATTCACATGCTTACCATATACAATATATAACAGTACCTATGGCTACATCAGTTTTGGTATGAGATAAAATAGTTACTTTTCCTAGATGAAATATTAAATTTGTCATGGAACTACAACTTCAAAGACTGATGAGAATTTTCATATTTCAAAGATAATTTATCTCGCAAAGGTACAAGTTGCTTTTGAAAGCAACTTCGCTATTCTATCTCTAGAACGAACCAACGGTGGATCTTGACTTCCAAAGTTCCGTGCTATGTGTCTGACAAGTTCATAAAAATAAGTCGAACAATATTTATTCGGGGCTGTAAGTTCATACTCGATAGAAAGTTCGTGTTCGACAACCCCGTCGATTTTGGTCCGATCAATTCTGAAACTATAAACGAGGGCCTTATTGCACGTAAAATTTTACGTTTATGATACGTTCTACGCTTAGCATGATATATTTTCGAACTTGAATGCGTATTTCTCACGCGACCCAAACGGAATCCGACAAGTGCACCATAAATATCGACTGAACGATATTCGTCGAATTTATCTGCGACCCAAACTTGGACGAGGGACTGAACGTCGAAAGAGCAACAGCTCCTCGAATATAACGACGAATGGTTCGACGATTTGGCAAGAAAGAACTCACGGGCGAATACCACAGCCGTTGGCAAAAATCGATCGTGACTGTGAAACGTAAATTTTGAGGACATGAACTTCGTCTCGTGAAATGTCGTGAAAAATTATATGGATAAAGTAAAACACGAATTTAACATTTGTAGGCATATTACTTTGATATTATTTTAAAAGGTCGTAAATAAATGTAAAAATTCCGAGACAGCCATAAAAGTCTCTAAACATATGGTCTCTTAAATTTGAAATATTATCGTAAGTACGTTAGGTGTAGTAGCTTTTTGACGTCAGATTTTGAATTGATTGAATATTGGCACATACTAAAAAAAAAAAAAAAAAAAAAAAAATAGGAGATTATTATGCTTATTAAACAGAGGTAAAGAATACACAAAATTTATATACATTTATTATCTCGAAAATCATACAAAAGATAGACTTAATATAGATAATATTATATTAATATCTCATGTTCTTTCTTTTGATAAATTAGATAACCAACATTTGATAAGTGTATATAGACTTTTGTGATTGTCTATGAAATGTTAACGCCTTATTCTTCTATGAATCGAACCTGTTAGCTTCATAAATAATTTAAATCCTGTAAAATCATTTTTCACGATTCGTATAAATACGAATGCGATTATACGATATCGATTTTAACTTTTTTTTAACAAATCAGATGCACAAAATTCAATCGATGTATCTAGACTTGTTATATCTGACTATAAACTTTTGTTTAAATAAACTAATCTTTCATAAATCAACCGTGTTAAAAAATCAAAAATGTTAGCTCCACAAGCAATCAAAATTCTGCAAATCTATTTTTTACGATTCGCGCAGCTATCGCGTTCATCCCGAATGAGGCTAACGAACGAGGAGGGAACAGCAAAAAGTCCAAAGGAAATGTATCGATTGTTACCACCACACGTAAACAGGTCGGAAGCGTGGCTGTGTCGCCGATATCGGAGCTTGTAAGCTTGGTCGTTACCACGATTCTTCGTTTTATCTACCATTGGTGTAAATATTTTAAGAGTCTGGGGTAGGTAACTCGTTTACAAGCTACGACACGTTTAGATTTTGACGTTAAACTCGCGTTTTGTCTGCGTGTTTCTACACAATTCTATAGGACCTGCCACTCATCCCAGCAATAATAAGCTTTACCCGAGGAGCAAATGTAAAGCGGTTTGCAACATAAAGAATCTGCGTTTGAAGAAATTCAACATAATTTGAATACCAATGATTTGACTGAGTGAATAGTTTGGTGTTTCCTAATCGTCGACATGTTTATTATTTAAATGCGTTTGGGCTGCCGGGCGTTTCTCGTTCGCTCTATCTATCACGAAAGTTTTGGAAATCTAGCGTTGTTGGTACGCTTATTTCAAACACAGTCGTCGAAATTTGAGTCGTTTGAAATGAAGCTCTATAAATAGCATTCAGTGGCCAGACAGAAATAGAAATTTTGCGAGACAGTGAACGCATCGATTCCAATGTTACATATGTAAGCGCTGGTGCTCGTTGTTCACGTATTGTATATCATGTCAATTTTTCGCATGGACAATTTTCCACCCGTTACAAGATTTTCTATCTATTGTATTTTCATTTATAGAAGCTACACTTCACTCTTCTTTATGCTTTGTATTTTTCTTTCTTCCTTGTGCTTTATCATACATTTTCTCGTGATGCCCTTGGGCTATTTTTTCCTTTGGTCTTTGTATTGTATTTTCTTTTGATAAAATTCCTTTTTGGTGTTTATATTGCTTTTCTATTTCTATCTTTTTTCTTTCTTTCTTTTTTGTTATCCTCGCTTTGTTAGAATTTTAGAATCATTGCGCGTGCTATCTGCTTTAACATAGAAATTTTTTGATGCCGCGATATCATCGTGACAATCAATGTGCCCATCGATGTCACTATTTAACGATTTAATTTAGGAGCACGCTGTACCACCAGGATTACTGTAACTACAAGTGACTACGCTCTGCTTTCACTGAAGTTTCAGATACTAATACACATCGTCCAGTTTATTTACCACAGTTAGGTATTCAGCAAGCTGTTGCGCTCTGTCAAAGTATATTGGAATTTCCTCAGACATGCAGAGCTAAGTCCAGAAATAAACCAGCCGCATAAGATTCGCGATAACCAGAGGGCATAATCTCTAAATGGAGACAGACAAGTTGCGCGATACATTTCTTCCGAGCGACTAGTCGACAAGATTCTTCTCAATAAATCTTATCCGACACTGATTGAATCTGCAATATCAGACAATGGAACTCAACTTAATCACTCTTATAAACCTATTACTCTTCGTCCAGTAAATTGAGTTTATTACTTTAGCAACCTAGATATTCGAATTTTCTCTGGATCGCGTCAAAGTCGTTGATGAACTTTGTTTCGATAAAACAAACTTCGTTTCGTAATTAAGTGAGTGAAAGAATGCTGTGCCCGATAAAATTGAAAACTTTTCTCGCGTTTGCAGAATGGAAGACCGCAAATGTCACGTAATGTTGTACAATGAGCCGGGCGGATATAGACAAATTGGAAACGGTCCATCACAAAGTAAATAACTTTCATTGATTGACAGCAATTTTAGAATTAGCATTTTGAGTGTCAGTGGCTGATCGAACAGCCTCCAGACCCTTGAATATTAAACTTATTTCGATTTTGTCTCTAATTTTATATGTGTCTACCTCTTATGATATAATATCTATCTGAATCTATGCAATATTAAGAAATTTATTTAATTGAAACTGTTACGTCGACCGACTCTCTACCTGGACGGGGCCTTGCACCGCATATGGCAGCTATATGTCCGCACTTCCCTGTCGCGTATTCTGAACCGTTTCAAGGACCGACCATAAGTCTTAGACAATCGCAACAAAGTTTACCAGGTCAAACAACGGCCCTTTCTACGAAAGCATTTTCTAAAACCTCTGGTTTGTGTACGGAAGACATTTAAGATTAGTTCTTTTTCACACGTGCGATGCTTCCCACCACCAACTTTCTATCGAGGGCAGTAAGCCCCCTCCTAATCCACCAATAGAAACAATAACTATCACCCTCACTTTCCTGGTCAAGAAACTGTCATCAACAAATCGGATGATCCCGTGTGCTAGACACACCCATTCCTAGCTCTCCTCTGAGATAGCATCGTCACTCTCAAGGTAGTCCGTTTTCGTCGTCCAAACAGTCAATTCGCAAGATCTAACTATCTCATCCGGAGATATCTTCAACTCGGCTCATACTGCTGTAACGCATAGACTGTATAAACTATTGTTAAATATATACCTGTTTATAATAACCTGTTAACGCAGCGTTAATTTCAATTAACCACCCCTGTTATCCTAAACGAAACACGGGGAACGACTATTTCGCGGCGTCGATTAGCCGAATCGTAGCGAGAATTTACGCCTCTCGCTGATGCGTTTCCTCGCGACCGCGTCTCTCCGCAAACGGTCGTAACAGAAACTATTAATTGGCGTATCAATATTCATATTCGGTATGACTCTGGGAAAACAAGTTGGTAATATCCGTTTGAAACAGAGCACACGCGTGAATTTTAGACGACAAATCTAGTTCAAATATATATTATTTAATGAGTGAGGCGCCCAAAGTCAGTAATTACCGCCCAAACCTTGCTCAAATCTCGACCAAACCTCTCAATGAAGGTATAATCTTCTTACAGAACACAATTCGTCTATTTAACAGCCAGAATGGTATTCCGCCCTAAACAACTCAGCTACAAATTCATATAAACCTGTACAGCTTGTTAACCAGAAAATATATTACTGTTTTTGGAGAGTCTAAACCGAAACAGAGCCGGCGCCAGGGAGAATCTGCGCCTGAGCTGCCAGTCGGACGTGCGTATGCTGTTGAACCGCTAGCGGTCAGTAAAGTGTTACTATGGCAGCAGTTCGTATCACTCGATGATTGAAAGTCATAAGTCAATAATATTTTCCATGTAAACTTTCGAATGAAAGTATAATTTTTTTACTGGACACGACTCGATTATTTAGTAACTAGAGCAATATATATTATATATATAATAGAGCAGAGAGACCCATGTTTGCCATATGACTTCGAGGAGCTTCCATAATTTTTGAAAGAATCATTATCCATTTGTCATTACTAAGAAATATCTCTCACATTCAAAGATGAAGCACTTAGGAAGCCAGGCGAACCACTTCATCACGTCGCATCTTTGCGAACAAAGGTATACTAGTCGTTTAAGACACATTAAGAGGTCGCTTCTTAAGAGCGAAGCGGAAATTCCGTAGCGGTTAATAGACCCCGGTGAAGTCTAACGTTTGAATGATCTCACGCTTAGAGAAGTTTAGCAAAGAGAAATTGCATTCGTGCAACTTTTTGGAATGTAGTTCCTTCAACCGTTGTTGGTTCAAATTAACTTCCATACCATTTTTGTACAAACCTCGTGTTACACAAACCTTGGGAATTCTTAACTAGCGCGTTCGTTAAGAGTTATTTCTAAAGAATCTGTACAACTTGCAACAAGACGTAAACAAATAGCCGCGCTTTTTCTTTTGAATGTAGACCTACATATACGCGTGATCTCTAACTATTTTTTCTTTTTTTTTATCAGATCACCTGTTTTACTATTTTAATCTGGCGAGATTCCGATTACCCAATAAAAATTGAAATTTCAAACTACTACTCAAATCTCAGTGGATTAGTCGGTGACTGACATGAAGTTGCATGTTTCATAATTATATGTTGCATTATGTTCCAGAATTTAAACGTTTTATATAGACCCGATTGCGTCTATAAGCACGAATTTCGTGACGAACTAGATTAAATTTTTCCAGTATAAAATCAAAGATATGATATAAAATAACATAATGTATAATATAATAATATGAAATAAAATATACTATAGAAATGTTCACATTAAACAAGATATACATTTCATTACATTTCTGATGAGTCATTCGATATTATATTTAAGGAGGAATAAAATGAAGCAGCTAGTGATAAAATAATTGCACGTCATTCAGAATCTTAACGCGAGTACATTCTTGTTGGGATACGCTTTAATTTAAATCTACGAATCGGTTTCGCTGCCAAGGTTTTCCTTTGAACTTGAAAATATTTGAAGAAATGGGCCAGAGAACTCCGGTACGCGTGCGAACGATATACACAAACAAATTCTCATTATGCTGTATAATCGAAAAAAAAAAAAAGAAGAAAAGGGAACGTAAAAAAGTGAAAAAAAGTACATATTTCTAAAGATGAGCGTTTTCTTTTCTCGCGCTGCGGCATAGGAAGAACAGAAAAATCCGTAGTTTATGCTCGTTGTGTTTCGCTATTGAGCAGCTCTCGTACTCGTTTGATATTTTGTCGTTCAAAGTGCTCTCATCCCCCTGGAGGATAAATAAAATTCTAGCTAAACCATCGAAGCTCACGAAATATCTAATATCGCGAAATCCTCTCAATTGTGTTGTTTGTCCTCTTTCGTTCGTTTCGAAACTCTTTCCTAAAACGATGCTACACGGAATCGAGATTTATTTACTCAAGATTCGCCGTTCTAAAAAATGTTATTCTATTCTTACCAGTAATACAAGCTTTACTTATACGCTGATATTTTGAAAACATCGATTAAATACAGTTGTATATACGACCTCATTTAAATATGCCCAATAAATTCCGCAAATATCATTTTCGCAATGATACTTCTCAGTAGATTGTAGATGTTTATCAAAAATATTACGAAACTGAGATTTATGTCAACCGCTAAATAATGTTGGAATGAAAATTTATGTAAATAAGTGAGGGAGAATTCGAAGAATGCAAGAGTAAACTGAGATGTATATACAGTACTATGAGGGAATTTGATGGCACGTGGCAAGTATTTATATTATGCGTGAGATCTTTAACACTACGGTACGGCTAGGAAACGACAGGGTCTTGAGTAAAATCGTTGAAGAGATGAAATACGAAGGCAGACTGGAAAGTTTCCGGAATAGCAATGACAGTAAGAAATAAAGCAACCCCTAGCAGTAATTCTGGTAATTTTTCCATCTGTCCTCGTAGTCTATAGTTTCATCAATATCTTAGCCTTTATTTCTCCACCGCATTATCTTTATCTTTGCTTTCTAATCTAACCTGGAGACCTATCGAAACTGGCGATTCCACGATTCCTTGGAGTCCGTGCATATTTCTTGGTCTCTCAAAAGCTGTCGAAGGCAACGCGCCAATAATTCAACATCAGACCGCATCGTTTGCACATAAATTCCAAGGTTCACATCTTAAATCTCGGCCCTGTGTGCACGTGAACGTGACCTCGCTGACAGGGCTTATTAAGGCCCGGTAATAAGGTCGTTCGTCAGACGGAATGCGAAGAAGCGTGCTTGAGACTCTCTCAAAACTCTTCTTCTCTTCTTTACGACTAGAAAGGGGGAATTCTTTTCCGGGGAAAAATCGTTGTGAGAATGTCAATAATAAACGTACGAAATACCATGAAAAGGTATTCCTGTCAGGATCAAAGTGTACTTATCTGACACTTGAGTGATTCTGATTGACAGCAAATAGCGGAATTCCGCGAGGAGATGTCGGAATATCTTGTGAGAAAAGGTAAGAAACATCGACCCTCTTATAGAGCAACATTTCACATTTTTTGTCTAATGCATTGCTGTTCCCAAATATTTTATGTTTCTGGCAAGGACATAAGTGAAAAAGGATATCGTCTGTTTATTGAAAGAGTGACAAATAAGAGAATTAAATTCTCCTGAAATTTGGTTTAAAGTAGAAACTTTGAAATAAAAAATTACTAAATAATTATTAGGTTGTAATATATGAAATGATCTTCTTTTTGTAAATGTGTAATATTTTAGATGTCTCCTTCATCCAGCAAACCAACTACATATAAAATATAAAAGAACAAAGTTTCCCTTCGGAAGGACAAATGTTTTTCAGTCTCGATGAAAATATCGTCGAATTACGTAAAACAAGACCAAAGAACGTTACACGGTTCTCGTTTTTAGAGGAAATGCGGTTAAATTGCGAACACGAAAGCAGATACGCTATTAAAACACGCGCCACTGCAGTAAAGCGTTGACAGTAACGTGAAATAATAATTAAAGGCGATGAATTCATTTGCAAATACGGTGAAATATCTTCTACTCCACATTACCGCACAATTATCTATTATTAATTCTCACTGCTACCTATTTTCAAGAATTTTCACGGAATAATAAACCATACTATAAATCAATGAAAATGTTCAAACATTATCAATAATATCAATTTCATTGCGCTTTAATTGGAAGAAGGTAGGACACGTGCCAATAAAAAGAAGGAAATACAAACAGGTTCCTACAACTACATTATAAACTTCACTCTAAATAGTAGATATATAAAATCGACTATTCTCAAATCGCTACAATTTTCCAAATCAACAGATCGGTAACTCGAACTTGCACGTGTTACAGGAGAATGTGCGTGCAACACATGTGTATTTCCCTATCATTCATATGGTGCAATCGCAAGAGGGAAATAATAATTCGGAAAAGCTGCAAAATTAAAACAAGCACAGTTTCCTCGTATATTCCCTGTAACGTCACAAAAAAGTAGGAAAACGATAAATTTTACGAGCTCGTTTGCAAATCATCTCGCAGATGCGTTTAGTGCATCGATCGTAAAAGCAGCGGAAACTGACATCACGACGTCGATTTGTGAAACGATCGCGACCAATATCGAAAGTGTGATTGATCTTGAACCCAAATGATCTCATGGCCATGGCTTTTCAAATCGCCGTGGAATAATTTTTGCACATCGATTTATCCATTTTTATACTTCCAAGGCCTCCCCTGCCGCGACCGTACGAGCGTTCGTTTATTTATAATTTTCTCGACTCTCGATGCTACATCTCGAGTGTTGAACTGGTGCGCTGCTCGCCAATATTTTCACTGCTTTAATCCTTTGCAGTCGCGAGCCGTTCTCCTCCCACGATTATAACATGCTATTTCGATCTGTCCTCACCCTCTTGCATATTTCTGCGTTTCATTTGCCATTTTAATGCCGCTCGAATCCATGTGTCATGTGCTCACCTAACGTCGTGAAACCTCATAGGTGAACCATAACATAAATTAAAAGAACAACGATTGCAAGGCTTTCTTAGTTGAAAGTATAAATTGTGTCCTGAGAATGTCTATTTAATTTTATAAAGACTGTGGTGCGCAAGCTTCATGTATAATAGAAGATCGAAGCGTTTTGAAAAGACATAGAATAAAATGTAAAATGGGAAATTAGAAGGACAGTTAACCAAGCACGATCTTGAATTTTGAATACTTTGTGGTTTATCGTGTGTGAGCATTTTTTGTAGTTATTTTAATTAAATAAAAATCGTTGTTGTTTATATCTAATTCAAATTCTAACGCTGTGCATTTATTAACAGCGCAATATCGCGGAATATTAAAGTGAACATTGACTTAGTTTGCATGATATGCTTCCAAACAACGAACCATTAAACTACTCTACTTGCTAAGTAGAATTAACTAAGAGCTACTAACCGCACCATTATCGATGCAACCTGGAAAACATCAATACTGTCTCAACGCACGACAATCCGTGCAATTTTCCAACTTTGTAGATTTATTTACTGCGTAATTAATAACAACAAGGATAATAGAATAAAACAGTGCATACATCTATGATAAAATAGATCTTATAATATAAAAATAAAAAATGTTTCACTCTCTTTCAAAGAAATGTCGACGAACTTATTACACGAGCTACTATCTTGTTCCATTCTACGTTCCTTCATATTCTAACGCAGCATAAATTATTGATATCGAGAGCATAATCCCTTGTAAGAGCAAAGTCGGACAAAGGTAAATCGCTTGTCTCGCAAATCGATGTGTTCATGTGGCCCTTGTCTACGTGTTGCGTCGAACGGAAACGTCAGTTTCGGTGAAAGGCGATTTCGATATTTCAAGACATAACTACGCAAATGTATGCGAACGCGTAATCGAGAAAAAGATTGCGGCTGAACAGGGTCGTTAAACCTTTATAGGATGGCTTTAGTCTGCATATGATTGTATCCCGCCCTGTTAATGCTCTAAATGTCTCAATGGTTCTACGGTGTCCTCGCCTCTATCGTCTGCCTGGAATCTCAATGCTCTGAAATGCAAATTTATCGGTAGCTCCGAGAGTCAAATATTCCTAAATGGACATTTTTAAATGCCTTCGGAAAAATTCCTACTTATTTTTATTATTACTATTAAATACTAAGAAAGTCTATGAGCTCGATATATACCGTGGAATCTCGCATGTAAAAGAAAGATGAATCGGGCGAGGGAAAAATAACATACGTTGCTTGGCATTGAACAGGCCAGGTGTTTCAGAGGTTTTGAAAAGAAGAAAAGTTAAGGAAAAACGAGGTGATTTGAAGAGTAACATCAGATCTACAGCGATTTAAGGAAGGGAAGTAATGGATAAAAGAGCCACTCTGGCAGTTACGTTTTTAATATTATACCTTTTTATGGTATATTCGTTCTGTTTTACACGTTCCGCTAGACTATTATCTTTTACTAGGTTTCATCGCGTATTATGAATTTTCAAGCAAGTATTATTTTTAAAAATAACCACTTCTCAAAATACATTCTATCGCGGTAGAAAAGTTCGCAACACCAGAACACGATAATAATTAGTAAAGAAATAAATGACACTAGTATCTGTTTTTCGCTAATTATAAATTTATATGTTCCACCTTGTATTAATAATTAATTCATACATCGACGACATATCAGGATATTATGTGGATTTTACACAGACAAATTAATCGAATGCAATTTTTGCACTGACTATGAGATATATAACCTACATTCTGTTTCAAATACATTTTCTGAAAGAGATACATTGTTACGAAGATACTATATGCATAACATTTGCATAAATGAAGATTACGAGATATACGTATATCTGATAGATTTTTTAAAACAAATTAGCCACGACTAACGAGTAGTTATCAACACCAAGGACGGTTATATCTTAAAATAACATGAATTCTAAAATTTTGTCTTCTCTCTGAAAGGAGAACCATAATGTTCTCTTCATCGAATGATCCAATATCAACATGGAACTGATTTTTTCTTGAAGCAATCATTAGCTTATAGTTTCATAATATATGATTCATCGGTAATAATAAACTCGGCGATTTTCGAAAATCTATATTTTACACATTGTTACGTCGCGTGAGTCGGTACCTGCGACGTCCCTCATGGTCAGGCCGCCGAGGCCCGCACATCGTCACACTGACCTGCAATAAACCCAAGGAACCACCATAACCCACATCTCTTAGCAATAAAATTGCATTCTTTATACATATTTGGTTTATGAGTGGTCCCTAAAAAGGGTCCTTAGGTTTATTGCACGCTCGCACTCATTACGGAGAAAGCGGAGGTTTGCCCAGCGAGGTAGCGGGTTTTTCCCAAGGACAGAAACCTACGTGATTCAGATTAGCCGAGGACTGTCCCCTCGTATTTAATACATTAACATGGGCAATACCAAATGGGCATCGCGGATCGTTACCCTCACTTTTCTACCGAAAAGTGTGAACTACGAATCCGCGTTCTTGATTCAACAAGGATACACCCACAACGAGCTTTCTTCCTAAATAGTACGAGACGGGTCAAACACTGTTCTACAAATCTTCGGGCAGTCAAGTCACTACTGCTAAAACGCTCCTCGGACAGTGGAGTCGACTGCTCTAACAACCTTCGGGTTCATTCTACGTACCGTCAAGTGCGAACATGTAAGTCAAGTTCTCGCCTTTCGAACCACTGCATCTAGCAACCTTCGGATTCATCACCATGCTTTCCAAACACGGTCTGTAATCCAGTGCAAATAAATACATATATAATATAACTGTGAAGTCCAGTTATATTCAAACCCAATCACCCTTTATTCTCCCACAAGAAATAAGGGGATCGCCCTGTTCGTGGTGTCGATTCGTGCAATCGTAGCGGGAATTTACGACTCCCGTTGACGCGCTATAACGCGACCGTCTCCCCGCGACTGGACGAAAATACACACATACCAAATTAACGAGTTGCGGGCAAAACGCATCAACGGCGATCTTCTTTCCAGCGTAGCTACGGAATCTCGATCAATAATTCATTTTGCATCTAATTTGCAAATTAATAGGTTTCAGTATCGCGTGACCATTAGAGCGATCGATGCCAAGAAATGATTTACGAGATGAAAACGGTAAACGAACATAACGGCCCGTGAAATACTCATTCTAACACAAGCGAGAGTAATGCATTTCCTCGTTTTATATTTTCTTCCGCCGTCGCAAGTCGGATATATTTTCTAAAGTGTTCTTAATTTCCTTCTCTTGCAAAACGAAGCAGGGTGGTTACACTACAGAAAATTGAACGGAAAAACGCGGAGATTAAAGATTTTGCAGGTTACTTCAATATTCAACGAACTTATCCACTAATTGCTTCAAACTTTGAATATAATGATAAATTATTCTCTGCATGTGTTTTAATTATAAAATATAAGTCACATCTCTTTCAGAGCGCACACACTAAAACGGAAACAAAACAGGAAGCAGAAGGTTTATACATAATTCAAATAACCAGCCATTCTCGCACGACTTATTTACACGTTCACTTCATGACCAAAGAAACTTATTAAATTAAATTCGTTACAACGAACATCGTCCTCGCCGCACGAAAGCTCCACTTGATTTACATGTTCCGCTTTAAAGTAGGAGCACATTATGCTGCCTGTTACCAACGTTTTTGTTATTTCCGTATACGTGAACTGTAGAGAGGATCTGCCTATTTTAGGGAGAGATACGAAAAATAAGAATCCTAAAGATTAATATCCAAAACTTTATGACCGTTTTACTTCATACATTCAAATATATATAAAAATGCGCAACTAAGTGAACTCAGTCGGAGATTTAATTTCTAACTTTCCCCGTGATTTTATTGTCATCCAGTTTGGCTTAAAGCGTTCTTTTTGCCTCCGATTCAATCTTCGATTACGTTTCTTTCTTTGAAGCTCGAAGCATTCGAAAGATCCAATAGGGTCTTTGAAAATCGCAAAAGTTTAATCAATTTTCTAAGAAAAAAATGAACTATGATATACTAAAAAATCACAGGAATTTTGCTTTGTAACGAAAACATAATTTTAGAAAGATTGATAGATATTATGTTATGTAATAAGTTTGTTCGCCACTCGGTTTTTTTAGGTTTTTATTTAGGTTTTCTAGGTTTTAGGTTTATTTGGGAATACCATAGCAGAGGATAACATAACAAATAATCTGTAGAATATGATTCGAAATACGTGACAAAATAAACGATTCACGATACAGATATCCCGATATAGATAATACAGAGAATATTTTAGAAGGTAAAGCTCCAGTAAAGCCTACGTTGTGTTACGTTAATATTTCACAGCGAACCGTCTCTGATAATATTCGCGATTAATTACCCACCGTGTTTGCAATCGTAAATTTCAATTCGCGCGATTAACGCGTCACAAGTTCATTAAGATTCTTCAGTATTCCGTTCGAGGTGGGCACAGTTCTGTAAAGCTCTAGCGTTAAAAACAAATACAAATACAATAATGCAATGAGATTTGAAGCGTTAAGCTTCATACCATCCTTTAGTAAAACAAACATTAATTAATAAGATTTAATCGAATATCAACAAAAGCAAATTTAATTTCGATATTGCTAATATAACATATCTACGTATATTACATTATTACGTTGAATTAAATTAACATTAACGAATGATACAATAGTAAACTGAACTGGCTAAATGATAATTGGATGTTCGAAATAATTAATGCTCTCTTCTAGCATTGAAAATTCCCTTTTTCTCGTGTATAATAAAAAATTACAAACAATCAACGTCGACAAAATATATTAAGTCACTTATTACTTAAAAAGCTTGTTCTTGTCGAAGAACTCTTCAACTACCGCAAACGAGTCTCTGGAAGTAACAAAATTACAGGACGGCAAGCATTTGATCATTTTGTACCTCGTTAGAACTCTCTCAAGATCTACTCATAATCAGATAATTGTGAAATCTTGTTCACAATGCTTGACTCTAACTCGATTATGATTAGAACCAATTACTTTTTTTCCTTGACAGGATAATAAAATTCGATCCACACTACGTTAAATAAAATCCATATTAACTAAAGTGAAATGTAACTTAAGAAACAAAATACGCTTAAAAAACCAATGATCAATAACTGAAACGAAAAAAAACACGCGTCTATTTGAAGAACATAATTAAAACTTTCTGAACAATACACGAAACTACGTGGTCCCGATTTGCAGAATCCAAAGTGAGACGCCAATTCGAAAAGAAAGATAGCGGATTCATCGGTACATACGTTCCCGTACGCCAAAAGCATTTTCATAGCCGTATTTGAAGATCGTGCTCGTTACGATGCAGCTTGTAATTTTCACGAGCATAAAGCTTGACGAGCTCAAAGGGGCAACCTCTCGTCATACGTAACTTTTAGAAGCTCCGTACAAAACAACGGGCACACCCTAGATGCGGTAAAGCGGCGTAACGCTTCTCGAGGATAAGACGAGGAGGTGCACTTTGAACTTTCTTCCGGAGTCACGACGTCTCTAGTTTTCCTTTCTATCTTTTCGAGGATCTGTCTTCCTTTCCCTTTCCCCCTAGTTTCTTTCCTGTACTTGGAAAGCTCTCAGCGATACCCGAGATCTTCTACATCGAGTAAAAAAACAGTACCTTCCGGTGCTGCGTCCGAGGTAAAAATAAATCGTGACTCTATTTCACTCTAGCACACGCTCTCCGCAACCCTTTTTCCATTTTTCCTCATTCTCTTGGACTCTAGCAAAATTCAATTTGTTTCGAGAGAAGGGAGAAGACGTTTCACAAAAGCGTTGCTCTCTTCTCTTCTTTTCTTCTTTCCTTCTCTTATCCGTAAGATAAGAAGAGAGGATTGAAAGTCGATTGGTTGAATGGATGGCATGGTTCGACGCGGACCAGGGGTTTTTCAATTTTCCATCTCACGCCAAAAATCGACAGTGCAATCGAGCTGACACGACGCCCGCCTCTGAAATATACCACTTCTTCCGCTTCGGGTCAGTCCTCCCGTGAACAATCAAATACCATGGGATTCGAGGACTATTCTTCTCTCAACGAAAAGACGATATTTTGATCTTAGTTTTCGATCCAGAAACCGAGTTATCCAATGGTCTCCGGTGCTATTGGTGCTCACGGTCCATTTCGTTACCAACTTTCCGTTTCATGTCTTTCTAATCTTATTTATCTTATTTGGAAAGTGGAAACTTTTCCGTGTGAGGTTCTATAAACCGTTAAATCTGTGAAATTCGAACTTATTCTCTTATATGGTGGTATCTCTGTCACGATTTTCATTGCATTCCTTGTTCGATAAATAAGTTATCCATCTTTTACGCAACTATAACGACGGATTTCTATAAATCTTGCCTCTCCCATTTACACAAGAGCAGGTAAAAGAGTGCTCGGTCCTATCGGGTTACTTCTGGAAAATGGAATCGCAAATATCGCTTACTCTGCTGCAGTAATCCTTTCGAATTTTTCTAATATAACGTTTTCGATGGTATTATTTTAATTTTAAGAATTGTGGAAATATATGGTTAGAAATTTGTAAAGAGTTCAAGTGAAGTAAGAATATTTACAGTAAAAGCTGCGGTAATTTAATGAATTATAATAAAACAACATTTAGAGTTAAGTAGTGGTGTGGTAGGATATAAAAATTTTACGTCAAGCAGACATTATACGCCCTCATTTTCTCCATCCTTCCCTTTCTTTCTCTTCTTTTTTCCCTCTCATCCTTCGCTCTTTCATTGGAGACTCGTCTGCATCGACAAACTTTAAAATATAACCATTTAATAATTTCTATACAAAGATTTCTAGCATACAATCTGTAAATTTCATTCTAAATCCAAATCGGGGAAGTGAATTAACCGCGAATTTGAAACGTCGCAGAATGAAATATTAAATAACGAAATGCATTTTTTCAATAACAAGTGTAAATTATTATGTAAAATGCTAGTGAATATGCATAAATATCAGATACTAAAAATATTTGCTTGGACCAGGCGTATGTTTTGAAACAGATATAGCTAAACAAGGAACGTTCGATTCTCGTTATGCAAAACGTAGTTTGCACCGGGGGAAGTATTTTTTTGTCCTTTTCGGTTAAATTTGAATCTATGCCTTGTCACGTTTATGTGCGTTTCCATGCCACGATCTCTCCTCTTTCGCGTCACGAAAAAATATCACCACTCGCGAACTCTATTTGACGTGTAAAACTCGCGCACTTGAAATTTACGGTTCTCGTTGAAGTATTTGTCACTTATATATTCCGCTATCATTTTCCGTGATCTCCCGATTAATTATAGGAAAATATGACATAACTTGTTATCTGTAACTCGTTCCGTGTAATCTTTTACATGCCTGGAATGACCTCCGAAGGACCAATTCTTTAATATCAAAGGTAACAAAAAGGAATTGATCAGTGGCTTAGAGAACTCAATTATTAGAACACTGGACAGACTTGCGAAAGATTCGGGTTGGAATCTCAGTCCACCAATCTTTGATGACCCAATCTTTTTTTATTGGCGATCTCCAAGTAAATAAAATCATCACTTTGCCCTTTAAATTTGAACTTTAAATTTGGAATTAAAAAGTCAAACCTTTAATCTAGTGTAGATTGCCATTTCTATATATTTTTTACCCATTTTTTTCTAGTTAAAGTTTAACTACCCAAACCACTGGATATTTTATATTTTAAATTTCAACCTTACTTACTTACTTATTTCATAACCTATGATTATTTAATAGATACCTATTTGATTTGCCAAAATAATAAATTGTTAATCGATGAAAGAATATATGATTCAGTAACACATCAACAACATTGCATGATTAAAAGTAACATTCTTGTTTTACTTGGTGTCTCTTTGAACGACCAAAGTGGAACTCTCGCTTCTATCATCTTTGCTAAGATTACACGTCTCCCATGGGATCTACGTGAAATTGTTCTTCTGAAAATGTATCGCCGCGTTCGTAAATTCAACTCTACTTAATTTAAATATATACACGTGTTTGCATGTATTAGGTACTCCTTATTATCAGTTTTTTGTTCCAGCGTGTACTCTTCAATCAGAAACTCGATTATATCCGTATAAAATTTTCTTCCGTCAATTCAGAATTATATTGATGATCTACATTTTATATAGCATGCAATAAGCAATCTTCGTTTTCGTAGAGATTACTTATATCTCCATTTACTTTGTATCGTATCATTTTTCGCAAGATAAAAAGAGATCATAGTTCCATGCGAGTTCCTCATCAATCATCGGATTCGAATTCGATAAATTCTTGTCTGTTATGTTGCATGGAGAACACCACACAGCAGTCTCAAGATCGTTCCACGTGACAAATCGTAGCATCATTTCCGAAGTACAAAATGCGTGGGGTAACAATCCTTTATCTTTCCCGACTCAATTTTTCTTTCGTCCCAATAAATATTTCTTCGGCGTAAGAAGAATTGTCTTCTATCTACATTATTTTAAATGTACCTATACTTCAATCGTACGACGTAATCATTATATGTTGACCATTAAGTTTTGATCATCTAAATAGCAACATACCTTTCTTCATTCGGATGACATATATATGACAGTTTTTAAAAGTACTTTAAATTTTCCAGCTTAGTCTGCGATAAATTCTTCGGCTCTCACGGATCGTGCAATAAATTACGAAATACAGTTTTTTCACGCAAGTAGTGGATTTATTGATAAATCATACCAAGCCCACAAATATTCCGCAACAAGAGATCAAAAACATCGGTAAGCTAATATTCGCACTATCTTCTTCATTCCTTTGAACGGTGTATTTAATTTATTTTTGTTTAGCTATCTATATTTATCAATTTAATATCCAGCAATCCGCTGCGGGTGTACATTTTTTAAATTTATCCTGCAATATCCTATTTTTGGAATAAGCGAGATATCAGAACTAGTAGAATATCACAGCTGTATTACTATTAACGTAACGCAGTTACAATGTACTTTTGTTTCCTTTACCGAATATAAACAGTGCTTTCAACATTCGAGGAAAACGTGTTAACGGCATCATCGTTCCGCTAGCGACCGCGTTCGAAACATGAAAACATCGAAGCATGTTTACAGAGCGCTTATGCTCAATTTTGAGAACTTCCAATACGAGCTTGTAGAAAAAGAAGAGTAGATGAGTAATAACGATATTTCAGTGCAAAAATAGAAGCAGTCGACGAAGTGGACAGGAATGTGATCGAAGTCGAGCCACAAGGAAATGTTCTTGCAAAGAGATTAACTTATTTTAAATGGAATATTTAAATTTCCCCATCAAGGACAGTTTGTTATTGCGGCGTTTCGTGCATTTATTGTTTCAACACGAGCCTTGTCGTGAAAGAACATATTAACCTACGGATCTCTCTGCAGTCCCCAATACGAGCGACCTCCTATGGACAAACTTGAGAAACGGATGAACAGAACTTTTGAAAGTTTGATCAATGCTTAGGGGATCTTTTGTAAAACGGGTGGCGATGAAAAAGCAAGTTACAAGGAAGAACAGTGAATGAAACGGACAACGAAGAATCGAACGTTCTTTGCTGGTACAAATGAGATTTTCAAATTTCCACGATACAGAAGCAACTTCATTATCTCCCGACCGTCCTTCGCTAAATTTTATCAGTGTACTTAATTAGACTGCTTTATGCAGGCGCGGACCAACCCTTGGAAAACAATTTGTGCGAAAATTTCGTTCAAAGCTTGCCTATTCGTGCTTTATGCAAAGTACTACAATGAGAATAACTTCATTTAGATACGTTTTAAGTTCCCCTTTGTTTCAACCGCAAAGTATGACGATTATATTCGAATTGGACGTTATTACCCCGTTGTTACGAATCATAAATCACCGTTTGACAAATTCTCTCTCCGTTTTGTTATTTAACAACTTGCCTCTTCATACAGAGATATATCTTCCACCCCGCGAATAAGTTTTCTTAGGGTGTCGAAGAGAATAAGCGTACGCTACTACAACCTACTACATCTTACTACCTCTTGAAAAAATATATTCCATTCGCTTTATCGTTATCACGTCTCTCTTTTAGGGGTCCGTAATCCGGCGAATAAAAAGTTCATTCGTTTCACTTATCAATATATCTTCTTCTTCAGCCCGTTACGATCCCATAAATGTTACTTCGTGCTGAATTACGTTTCGTCTTCCATTATATCGTTCCTTCTTTGCCCAGTTATGCCCGTGTGTTACTTTCACCAAACCACTTCTAGAAGCGTTTAATCTATCCCCCTGTATTATTACAATCCATCCCCGCACTGTTTTACAGCCCGTCTATTCACGCTATATAACAAGATTTTTCGAGCCTCTCACCTTACCACATAAAAAAACAAAATGAAACACGAGTTTCATTTACCTTTATACTTATTACATAAAAAATGATCATGAAATCTTCGCACGAAAATAAAGAACGATCTCACACTTTCCGCGTATTTCACAGAAAGTTATATAGAATGAGAAGTTCCTACGGTGAAATTTTAATTTCTTCTTTACTCTGTTCAATGATACATTGACTACGCTCTTCGCTTTCGTCGTTTTTTCTTTGCGTTCTCTTTGGCGTATCATTATGTACATACAGGCAAATAAATTACACGCTTCCAGCGCTATTTTTGCCCCTTTAAACGCCAGTGCGAAGAAAGACACGCAGCACCTCATTAAATACGTGGCATACACATTCTTTATCTATCCGTGGCTCCAATTAATAAACAAACCCTTTTTCGGGCCTTTTAAAGCATGTCAACCCGGAAACTAGATAGCTACGATAAATTGCCCTCAATCTAATGATTTTTAATTAACTACAACACACGTGTTTACATTTGATATGCTCACGTATACAGCATGGTTCAGTTTATTCTACTTAAGTACATATTTTACTGGCATATGGGAATATTAAATTTATTTTTTATTACAAAGGGCTGCTGTTAAAACGCGTTAATCCGAAAATGCGTTAACATAGTCATGATAAATTACTCCCAATTTGATGATATTCAATTAACCACTGAAATTAACCACTGGATGTGATTATATTCAAAGTGATCATGTATAAAGAATGGTTTAATTTATTCAACTAATATACGTTTCTAGTCTGGTGTTTAGCTTACAACGACAGTATTAAATTTCAAATTGAAATCTGTTTATTCATTTTTATTGTAACTGTAGTGGGACATATTTTATTATCTCTATATTTATTTTAAGAATTTTTTGTTTCCTAATAGAGATATCACTATTCCGAATTTGCGTTTTTTGAATATTTCTACATTGAAATTGATGGAAAAGATTTAAATATTAAATATTAAAGCTCGAAACTTATATTGGATTGATACTGATGACTTACATTGGATAATCGTTGCATTCTGATTGCCTGCATGAAAGTTAAAGCATACATAAACCAAACACTACGTCAAATGAAAACAAATATTATCATATATAACATTCAAGCAGATTATCGTAATAGATATCGCATTTTGTTTCTACTATGTATTTCTTATCATTTCCACCTGTAACTAAATGAAACTGTTTACAAATCCAATTAAGAAGCTGCATATACGCCTATACTTGCAATACACATATGTCTGTCAAATAATTTACGATATACATGTAGCGTGAAACGATTAAATACATGATCTAAGTGTATTTTGAAATTCTCAACTTCTGTTTATATTTACGGCTCGCCTCGTAAACTTATACAAACGATGTTACACGACGTCGACGATCGTTCATGTTTTCATAATTTCAACGAATCTAAAGGTTACCTCGAAACTTAATTAAAAACAAGATATTCCAAATAAAACGCATTTGCTCTCGTCGCCTAACGAAAGAATCGTATACATATATAGCTATAAAAGTTTCGATCGATCAGTTTAGCCAATTAAAACAATAGGAACGTGATGTCGTGTCATTGAACGCATTGAAATTGCGTAGCAACGGGGACATCTAGAAACACACTCGTGGTATACCGCGGAAATTAATCTTCGTTGAAAGTAACGCGCTGCGAATGTGTCACGAGGCGGCGTTCGCGTATAAAACACGAAGGATCGAGGGTCGAAGTGTGCGCGAGACGATTCGCGTGAAGGGGGAGGGGGAACGGTTGACAGAATAGGCGGGCAAGGTGTACCAACCGATCATAGCGAACGAAATACATTTCGAACCTGATCCGACGAGGTTTATTTTTCCGAGGCGAAGATTCTCGCGTGCCAACGGTGCCGTTGTCGTACATTGAACTCTTACCTTAGCGTCCCTCTGCATCGAGTCAACTCCCAGCCACGTTTATCGGTCCGCGGTACGGCGTTTCTCCGGATGCATGTCCGTTGCGGTGGTCACGAGACAATGAAATCCGCGCCGTTGGACGATCCTCTCGATGTCACAAATCCTTCCGTTGTCGATCCGGTCCTCGATTGGAGCACGCGGTAAAATCGAGTCGAAACCGTAAACGCTCCGCGCTCACATGAAAATGAACTCACAACACTGTTCGCCGGCTTCCCACTGGACCCCGTGCCTCCATCGAATAACCTCCCTCCTCGCCGCGAACGTTGCACGGGAGCAACGATAATTTGGCGCGCGCAGATTAAAATCACGCGAGTGTATATAACCGATAGAAAACACCCATCAGAGAAAGAGTGACGAACGGAGGAGGGAGAGAACGAGAGAAGGGCGCGCGTACTACCGCACCAGCCGGCCGACAGGACACACCACGACAGACTGAAACCGAGGGTAGAAAACGTGGTTGCCTTCGCGACGCCCTCGTGCGTAGTCGGCCGGCATCGGCACGTTTCGTGCACCACCGTCTCGCTCGGCATTCAGGGCCGTCGCACTCGCTGTCGACGCCATTCGGGTCACGTGGTCGTGTCAGGGGTGAACGACGCGACGTGCTACGATCTCTCCTCAATGCTCCCGCATATATGTATTTGTTTTACTTCACGGTAAAAAGGAATAGTTCAGTCAAAAGAGACGAATAACTGCGACGTGCAATGCAGAAGAATCGCCTGAATATATGTATACAGGTATTGCTTTATATTCTTGATACATTGCATACTAAAACTAACCTTGCATACGAACTGTTTACGTATATGCGTATGCTGTATATACTAAAGAGTTTTGAATTCGCGCGTTTTGTGAAGAACATGGTGGTAGTGTCTCCAGTTAGATATTTGTTTCGAATTATGAAACACTTGAATTAAGAAACGAGCAATGTTCTATGTTAGATATAATAATATGACTGTGTTGTGAAAATAACTATTACGATAAGGAAGACAAATAGATTAAGTATATGCTATTGAATATGAAATATTTGTTGTAAAATCGAATTATCGTAGAAGTGCCATATTCGAGAATGTATAAAATTCGATGTATGTGCAAACGGCCCGTTACAACTCAGCGATTATTATTGATAATTTGCAAACCTAACATTATGCGAGTGCTGTGTAAGTATTTGGATAGAATATGTAAGCTTGCATTTCTTTATCGTCCTCTTTTAATAGAAGTGAGTTAATGTATTTCGAAGTGCGTGACGTTATCGATATTAACATTCATTAGAAATGTTTAATTAACGTTAGAAATACTAATAAGATCGACATTCGTTTGTTTCAATGTTATCGAAAGTTCATAAAATTTGAAATGTTCGATGAAATATTTTTACGTCATTGTTTTTAATTACTCCCATAAATAATATTGCATTGTGAAATAGATTCCTCTCGATAATCGAAGATTTCCCGATAGACCGACACTCATATGTATTTTGAAGACGATGCTTGAGGGAAATAAGGTTCTCTAGGACTCCGGCGCAATACAAACTCGGGTTATGCACCTCTACAAATTTCAAATACCATGCAGTTGGTAACGTACCTCGACTTATATTGTCTATTATATTGCATGTTATTGCAAGAATAATTCAAATTCTCGCCAATTTTCTCGTGGCTTAATTTGATTGAGGTTATACTCTAGCATAATGTTGTTAAGTTATAAGATAAATAGTTTCTGCTAGAGACTTGAACATTTGTGAATAATAATCATATGTAACAAATGTTGTGAGGATGACTTAACAATAAAGGAGAATCTAAAACTTCTCAAAATAAGTATTATGCAAATAAATTTTTTGTTAGTCTTAAACATTAATGCATAATAATCGCGAAGACTAGATCTAGCAAGGATAAATTAAGAAAAAAAAGCAAAAATGCGTAACTTTTTAGAAATTAGTAATAAAATGATCACGTCTTAAATACTTTGTTAAGAAATGGGAAAAAGTATATCCAACAGCCAGTTCAAACGACAAAATGAAAGTATAAAATTAGACTCGCAGGACAGTTCTCTGTGAAATTGAAACTAATAGTTTACGGTGGCTGCATCTATCCTGTTGTAAAAATGAACCCGGGCGCGTAACTGCGAGATGTCGTTAGATATAATTAAGAGTAAAGCGTCGTCTCGAAGGAAGCTTTTACCTTCTGAACCGTGTCGAGTTTCATTGAAACATCAATATTCTTGTCAAAGAGCTCTCGTAAAAAGCACTCAAAGCACTATCGATGAAACCGCCTGTAAACAAATTATAAGTTACCGTTTTTTTGAATACGAACACATAAACGCACGATTATAGATACACTCAAGATTTCCATTATCTTAGAAATGCTTTCAATAATAATTAAAGAGTTTTTACAATTACCATCTTCATGAAGAACAGAGTATTATGCTTTTTATTATCTTACATTTGCATATCAATCCACCATAATTAGTAAAATGTTTGAATATGTTCATAGATATTGACTGAAGTAGTAACATAAAAAAAAAATCCCAAGATATAATCGTGACTGTAAAGCGATCATGCAACGGCCATAAAATTACTACAATAAGGCAAGGCTAAATTGCAGTATATGTTAAAATCAACTTTTTTGACGTTCACATGTTGTGTTTACATCTAATTTGCTGAAAAAGGACTCCTTATTTTAATATCTTATTACAGAAATAAAATAAATCATATTATCAGATTAATTAGCATATTTAGCATGTTTTGTACGCGAAAATCGTGTTATTGATTAGGAAACTTGCTTTTTATTAAATCTCTTAGATTTGCCGATATCGCGATACACGATCCTCAAGCGTGTCGTTCATAGAACTTCGCCTAAAGTTTAGTACGACCTCATTTACAGACCATGTATGCACGACACCTCTTTCGTGACAACAGAGTGCCTCGCACGTACGAGTGCTTGGAAATTTGTCTCGCAACGAAGAAACTTTTTCAAGACGCAGTCTCGTCACGACCCCGGATGTTAGATTTTGCATAGAAAGATTCTTGCTTAGTGGAATATCACAGACCTTGTAGGTTGTGTCGCAATGTGTCTGTAACGAGCAATTCCACGTTTCCTCAGTCGATTGTTCGAAGTAAACATGATCCGTTGTCATGACGACGCAAAATCGAAAGTGCACTTATATGCTAATAATATGAATTATATTATCGTTGGTTAGGATTGAAAAATATGATTGTAAAATTAGATTTTCAGAAAAACATGCGAAATAGATTTTTTAACATACAGGTTTCATAAACAGCATCATCATCTGCTATTATGCACGTTACGTCTATCAACGAACGATGTTAGGAGAAATATTTATTACGGTTTTCTACTCGGTCTGCATAGTTATTTGGCGTGTAGCATGAGGCAGGTGCTGTAAAATAAATGCAAAAAGTGGCGCGCGCGATGGCGGCGCAGAAGTCCTCGTTTACGTGAAGTAGCACGGAAGAAGGGACGATTTATGGTCATTAAATAATGTAACGAAATTTATTCCGTCGCCTCCGTTCCAGGAACTTACGGCGTTAAATTTTCGAGCCACGAACACGTGTCTACGATAGCGATATTAATGGTCGCGGTGTAATAGGGATCCGATAATTGGCCACCGGCCAACAATCGACTCGCCTCTGCTTCATTGCGAAATTCCGCGATCAAAGAAATTACACGGAGCTTCGTTTCGACGCGTATTACGCGTGCCTAATAGCTAGTTTCGCGCCGGGTGAGGTTTTCACGCGAGAAAACCAGTAGTACTCATGTCGCAAGACATACTCAGAATATTTCGCTTCTCCCCGCGCAATTATTCTTATCACAGAACTATTAACATAGCCGCGTTATCTTTCTCCGGCAATCTGAAAACGAGAATACTATTCTTCCTTCATCGCATACAGCGAATAAATTTGTCCCTAGCCATTAAACAGCTACAGGGAATCTGCAAAGTCTCCTATTTCCATGAACACTATCTTCTGCCTCACCTCACCTACTAACAGAATAGTCGTCACAACTATTTTCTCGCCTATTAGTTTGTGCAGTACAACTGCGCGGGAGATACTTCGGTAGAAAAGCGTCTTATTTATGACACTCGGGATCTTACGAGGATATAATTAAACCGAGGCGCATCTCTGACTTGCATCTGTTATATCATCAAATACATTTCAAAAAATAAATTATAATACCTACCAAAGTTAAAGAATCTTACCCCCAATGAACATGGCACAAGTAAAGAGGTCATGATCGAAGAAAAAGATGAGTATCAGAACATTGCAGAAATCTCGGGTGAGATATCAACGATTGCTTCCTTCCATTATAACCATTCCATCATAAATCATAAACGTATAACGTTATATACTATTACGTTATAACGTATGACGTTATATACTATTACGGTATAATGTATAACGTTACTTGTTATTATGTTATATCGAATAACGTTATATACTATTACGGTATAAGGTATAACGTTATGTGGTATTACGTTATAAAGTATAACGTTATATACTATTACGGTATAACGTATAAAGTTACTTGTTATTATGTTATATCGAATAACGTTATATACTATTACGGTATAACGTATAACGTTATGTGGTATTACGTTATAAAGTATAACGCTATATACTATTACGCTTTAAAGTATAACGCTTTATACTATTACGTTATGACGTATAACGTTATATGGTACTACGTTATAAAGTATGACGTTATATACTATACGTTATAACGTATATCGTTATATACTATTACGTTATAACGTATATCGTTATATACTATTACGGTATAACGTATACCGTTATATAATATTACGGTATACCGTACAACGATATATGGTGCTACGGTATAACGAACAACGTTACAGACTATTACCTAATAAAGTACAACATTATATGCTACTACGCTATAACATAGAACGTTATATACTATCACGTTATACTGTATACAGTTATATACTATTGCGTTATAACGTATACCGTTATATACCATTACGGTATAACGGATAACGTTACGGGGAATTACGTTATAACGAAGAACGTTATACGGTATTATGATGTATATCGTTATATACTATTACGTTAAAACCTATACCGTTATATACTATTAGGGTATAACGTGCAATGTTATATGGTGCTACGGTATAACGTACAACGTTACATACAATTACGTTATAAAGTATAACGCTATATGCTACTACGATATAACATAAAACGCAATATACATATATGGTATAACGTATAACGTTACGTGGTATTACGTTATAACGTGTAACGTTATGTACTATTACGTTATAACATAGATCGTTATATACTATTTAGTTAGAACATATACTTTATATAATACTACGGTATAACGTATAACGTTCTATGGTATTACGTTATAAAGTATAACGTTATATGCTATTACGTTATAACGTATAATGTGATATACTACTACGGTATAACGTATAACGATTCGTGGTATTACGTTATAACGTATAACATGATATACTATTACGTTAGAACCTATAACGTTATATGCTATTATGCTATAACATATGCCATTATATACTATTACGATATAACGAAAAACGTTTTATTGTGCTACGCTATAACGTACAACGTTGCATACTATTACGATATAAACTATAACACTATATACTATTACGTTATAACGTATAACATTATATGATATTACGTTACAACATTTATCGGTATACACTATTACGCTATAACGTCTATCCTTTATATACCAATACGTTATAACGTATAACGTTATTTACTATTACGTTATAAGATATATCGGTATACACTATTACGTTACAACGTATAATGTTATATACTTTTACGTAATAACGTATAACGTTATATACTATTACGACGTAACATATAACGTTATATACTAGTACAGTATAATGTACAACGATATATTGTGCTACGGTATAACGTCCAACCTTCATAGTATTACGTTATACGTTAATAACATAGTGTCACATAACATCATAGATTATACGGTAATAGTATATAACGTTATACGTTATAACATAATAGTATATAACGTTATACGTTATAACATAATAGTATATAACGTTATATGTTATAACGTAGTGTTACATAACGTTATAGGTTATATGCTAATAGTATATAACATTATACGTTATAACGTAATTGAGTAGAACGTTATATGAATTTAACGTAACGCTGCATAATGTTATATGTTGTAACGTAATAGTAAATAACGTTATACGTTATGAGGTAATGCTACATAACGATATATGTTATAACGTAATAGTATGTAACGTTATATGTTATAAAGTAATACCATGGAATGTTATACGTTATAACCTAAGGCTACATAACGTCATATGTTGTGACGTAATACCATATAACGTTATACGTGATACGCTAATAGTATAGAACGTAATATTTTATAACGTAATGCTACATATAGTTATAACTTATAACGTAATAGTATATAACGTCATACGTTTTAACGTAATGATACGTAACGTTATACGTTTTAAGGTAATATTATATGACGATATACGTCATACGGTAATACTGTATAATGTTATACGTTATAACGTACTAGTATATTATTTTATACGTTATAAGGTAATACCATATAACGTTATACGTTATAACGTAATGCTACATAACGTTATACGCTATAACGTACTAGTATATAATTTTATACGTTATAAGGTAATACCATATAACGTTGTACGATATAAGGTAATACCATATAACGTTATACGCTATAACGTAATTTTACATAACGTCATACGTTATAACTTAATTCTACATAACTTTATACGTTATACGTAAATAGTATATAACGTTATACGTTGCAACGTAATGCTACATAACTTTATACGTTAGAAGGTAATACCATATAACGTTATGCGTTATAACATAATACTTCTTTTTTTTTTTTATCGTGGGGAAATCCTCATGGACACTCGGCGCTGCGTAGCAACGACCGTGTAGTGTCGGACTCTTACCGACTAAAACGCCACGGTTGTCATCCCGACGTTCAGAGGTGCACCCGGGGTCTCTTGCGAATCACTATCGAGTGCAACCTCGTCGTCTATCTCCCTGCCGTTGTAGTTGTCTAGGGAGGCGTCCCGGCTTGAGTTGGAAAGCTAGGGGGAACCACTCCACCTAGCGCCACGTCCTCTAGTCTGACGCACCCGGGCAGCGACGACGCCGCGACCCTGCGTCGTACGGAGCCCCTGCGACGTTGATGCGACGATCTGCTGGGGTCGTCTCTTCTCACTCGGTCTCTCTCTGCCCGCTCCTCTCGCTCTCGCCGATGTCGAGCTGCAGGACGCGCCGCGGTTCCGCCCACGCTGGACAGAACTCCAGCGTGTGCTGCGCCGTGTCCTCCTCTTTCCCGCAGTGGTGACAGATGGACGTCACCTCCCGCCCGATCTTCTTCAGGTACTCACCGAAGACCCCGTGTCCGGTGAGCATCTGCGTCGTCCTGAAGGTGAGCGGAACCCCGCCTTGATCTCTCCAAGCCTCCCAATTGGGAAGCACGGCGCGGACGGCTCGGTGTGGCTGCCTGGCGTCCTTCTCCGTCAGCTGGGAGCGCCACCGTTCCCAGATCTCCAGCTTTGCCTCTTCCCGGATGTTCGAGGCCGAGAGGCCGGCCGGCGACAGCGCCGCCGTCGAAGGCGGTGCCCTTAGGTGTTCATACACCCGACAGAGCTCAAGGGCCCGCAGCTCAAACGGGGGGGACGCCGCCAGCACTGTCGCCGTCTCGTAGGATATCGTTCGATATCCCCTGGCTATTCGAATAGCAGTCGTCCTTTGCAGTCTCCTCACCAGGGTACGACTGTGACGGTTGGCCATCAGATCTTGGGCCGACACCGGTGCCCCATAGAGGACCCGGGACCGAATCACTCCCTCGTAGAGTCGGCAGACTCCCGACCCTGCTCCGCCTATATTCGGAAGAAGGCCGCACAAGGCGTTGGCTGCGGCCGTCACCCTCGGGACCAGGAGCTCGAAATGTGGTCCGAACGTCCACCGTCTGTCGATGGTGAGGCCCAGGTACCTCATACGACTCTTCACCGGCACCGCTTCGCCATTTATGGCCACGGACAAACCATCTGGAGGGGATCCCCTGCGGCGGCGATCGAAGAACCATAGGGCCTCCGACTTGGCCGGCGACACGCTCAATCCCAGTCGCTGAATAGCGTGCACCGCGCATGCCACAGCGTCTTCCGTGAGAATCACGGCCTCGCTCCACCACCGTCCCCCGGCTAGCACCAAGGTATCGTCGGCGTAACAAACCAAGCCCGTGCCCGGGGGCATCGGGCATCGAAGGACGGAGTCGTAGGCCGTGATCCACAAGATTGGTCCTAGTACCGAACCCTGCGGGACGCCGCGTTCCACACGTCTTCTCTCTTCCCCGTTCCTCCCAGTGAAGGTGATCCACCTATTGTTGGTAGGCTCCGATGACCCCGACCAGGTACGCCGGCACCTCGAAGTGTCGCAGAGCCTCCATTATCTTCGCCCAGGGGATAGAGTTGAAGGCGTTGCTGATGTCCAGGGAGACCGCTACCGCCGTTCCGTAGCGGGAAACCATGTCCTCCGCCATGCTCCTCACCCGCTTCACAGCATCCACCGTGGAGCGACCCCGGCGAAAGCCGTACTGGCTGTCGTGCCACCCGGGAACCCGCCCCGAGATATGGGCCTCCAAACGGGCGGCGATCACCCTCTCGAAGAGCTTCCCGATCTCGTCCAGCAGGCATATCGGCCTGTACGCCGACGGCGAGTCCGGCGGACGACCCTCCTTTCGCAGCAGGACCAATCTCGCCGTCCGCCATATCCCCGGGTAGATGCCCTCCCTCAGGCATCGGGTAAACAGATGCCGCACGCGAGGGGCCACCACCTCCATCGTCTCCGCCCAGACTCGGCCCGGAACTCCGTCCGGACCCGGTGCCACGTCCCGGGATGCCATCTTCTTAGTCGCCGCGAGAAGCTCCTCCGGAGTGACCTGCAGCTCCTCGCTCCGCTCCGTCGACGTCGTCGCCGCCGTTGCCGTCGACGGCGTCTCGCCCCCGCCGGAGGAGAGGGACGATAGGGACGATCCCGACTGCCCCGTGTCGCTGGGAAACAGCGTCCCGATGACCTTGTCCAGCAGCGCCGAATCCATGTTGGTGGTCAGCGGGGGGGCCGCGGGTCGCAACTTCCTCGTTACCACCCTGTACGGCCGCCCCCACGGGTCTGACTCAACCGCCTCGATCAGCTCCTTCCAAGACCGAGCCTTCGCGATCTTGATCTCCCGCTGCAGAGTCCGTCTCGCCTCTCTGTAGACCCCGTAGCAGTGGGAGATCTCCTCCTCGTCGCGCGCCCTTCTACGGCGACGGGCCCTCAGAAATCTTCTGCGTGCCCGCACGCAGCTCGCCCGCAGCTCCGCGATCTCCTGCGTCCACCAGTGAACGCAGCGGTTGCGTCTACCTCCCGGGACGGAGCGCGGCATCGAGGCGTCGCACGCCGCGCTCATGTATCCTTGGAGGATCTCCGTCTCCTCGTCGACGCGTCCCAGGCTGGTCGTCCCTTGGGCGTCCCAGCTCCATGCCGAGACGATGGCTGCCGCCCGCAACATCTCCCTGTCCCGCTCCTTCAGGCGCCATCTGGGTGGTTGTGATGGGCCGGAGCAGCTCGCACCATCTCGGGCGACTTGGTTGTTGTTTTCGTCCACGTCCTCCGAGTCCACCTCCATAAATATGTAGAGGTGATCGGACAGGGTCTCGACTCCCTCGGCCACTCTCCAGTCACGGATCCTCGGGTACAGATCCGAGGTGGCCCACGTGATGTCAACCACGGAGGACCCCCTCCACGCCACGCAGGTGCTCACCGTACCCTTGTTTACCAGCAAGAGGCCGAGTCCCGCAGCCCAGTCTGTCAGCCATCTTCCTCTGGTGTTCGTCGCGGAGTTCCCCCACTGCGTCGAGTGGGCATTGAAGTCCCCGAGGACCAGCACCTGGCGGGGAAAGCATCTTTTGACACACTCACCGACGTCGTCCAGAAAGTCCCTGAATGCGGCCAGGCCGCTGTTGGGGGAGACGTAGACCGCCACCACCGCTATTCCTGCCCATTCGACCGCGACGTAGCCGCTGCCACGGTCAAGCAGGGCGCCAAAGGCGCCCAGGGTCGGCGTCCAAGTTACGGCTGTCAGTCCGTCCAAATCCCCGATCCAGTTGGGAACGTCAGGGACACGATACGGCTCGGCCACTGTCGCAAGGGCGACCTCTCCCTCCCGGATGGTCTGGAAGAGCAGGTCATGCGCCCTTCTCGATCAGCCCAAGTTACATTGGAGGAGACGGTTAAAGTCACTCGATCACCTCCATGGCCTCCTCCCGGCCATCCACCGCTGGATGTTTGACGGTGCTCCCCTCTTGCGTTACCTCCGCGGTCGGTTCGCGGATCGGTGGCTTCCTCTTAGTTCTCGGCAGAGCACATGCCGTCCCGCACATCCTGTGATTGGCAGGCGCCCCCAGCGACTCGCACAACGGACACTTGGGCGCGGAGGCGGGACACCCCCTGGCACGATGCCCGTTACCGCCACACCTGTAGCACAGATGCCCGCGATCCACGTTGGACGTGCATGTTACCCGCACGTGCCCCAGCTCCAGGCACTTGAAGCATTGCAAGGGCCTTTTCGGGATAGCCGTGACCCTCGCCGTGGACCAGCCCAGAGCTACTTCCCCGTCCCGGGCTAATTTCCGGGCTCCAGCCACTGGGCACCTTACCCATGCAGTCCCGAGGCCGTATCTAGTGGTACGGATCTCTCCGACCTGCACCTCCGCGCTGCCGCATCCCGCCGCTGAGGCCAGCGCTTGCCGCAGCTCCTCCTTAGCGACCGAGATGTCTATCCCGGCCACCCTCAACTCCGCCGTCCTGTTCGGGGCCGCTACTCTCACCGCAGCCGGGTCCAGCACCTCGGCCAGACGCGTCGCCAATCGCGACGCCTTCCCTCTGTCTTTATCCGGGGAGCCGGATAATTATACCCCCGGTCATCGATTTCCTCATTACGAGGGACTCGACGCCGATCTCCGCAAGCGGGATCTTCTGTCGCGCCGTCGCGAGAACATCGGCGTACGATGTCTTAACCCCCTCGTTGATAGTCAACGTCACCGCGGACGTACGCGGTGCGCGGTGGAGCCCGGCCGTTTTCGTCGCCAGCGCCATTCCTTTCTTATTCTCTAGTATGGCGCCCGTCTTCCGTGCGCCCGTTGGTCTTGACGAAGGAGCAGCAGGCATTCCCTCTTTTTTCCTCTCCTCCTTCCTTGCAGCCCTTTTCTTCCGCGGCCGTTTTTCCATTCGCCACCCTCCTGCTCCCCCGGGGGCATTGTGGCTTGGGTGACGCGTGGGGCAGCGGATTGGTCCGCCTTGCGCCGAGGTTCGGGGCTGCGCGGTCTTCGGCCCTCATGATGGAGGGACCGAGTTCGTCCATCTTTTTCTCTACGGCGTCCAAACGCGCGCCTTCTTGTTTCCCCTCCCGCGGAGGGTGGCCGGACTCAATAGCCCGATCGTTGCACCGCGGGCACTCATGGGTGCGAGCGGCCAGCCTCGTTATCTCTTTACGCAAGGCCGCGTTTTCCTCCTCCAACGCGGTCAGCCTTGCTTCCGCGCGCCTGGCGGCCGTGGAGCTACCGCTGTGGACCACCTCAGCTCTCTGCAGGTTCAACTCCCGCTATGCGGCGGCGACGTAGGTCGCCGCATCTTTTAGGTCCTTAATACTTGCTCCCTTCAGGCTCGACGATACCGCCGCCACCCGCAAGATTTTTGACACCTGCCTGGTGAACTCGGCGCTCACGTCGGCCGCCGAGCTCGTCCGTATATCCAGTGCCAAATCCAAGGAGATTTCCGGGGTCAGCGTCATTATGCGCCTTCTCTTCCCCCCGGAGACAGTCGATCCCAGGGATGATCGCGACGCGAAAGAGGCGACAGAATCCTCGCCATCGGACCTCATCCGCGTTCGAAGCGCTCTTACTGGCGCGAGGCCCGTTACCTCGGCCGGTGCGAGGAAGACGCCGTCCGTTCCGCCCGTGGTTCTCCAATGCTCTTGTCATTCTTCTCGGAGGTTCCTTGCGAATCTCCGTACTACGTCCCGCCTCGCCAGACGTGAAAACACCTCCGGGGGCCTGGCGGTCCACCCCCGAACGGCCGTGGTCGTGAGATGACGACGCAGGTGAGCCCACTTGACTACCCTCCCCTGCACCGTAAACCGTTTTTCTTTTGTGGTCGCAATCCATATTTAATTTTTCTGTCGCTGTGGTCATCAACAAAGTCCGTCCAGGTGCCACTCACTCTTTCGCACCCTGCACCGGTCAAAGCCGGTGCAGGGTGACGGGGAGCCCCACAGGAAGGTGAGGTGAGTGGTCTTGACAGGCATGGGCCCACCAACTTCTCCGAAACTCTCCGCATCGGATCGGCAAAGCTGACGGGCACCAGAGGCACCGACCAGCTGCCACCCGACTGTGAGAGAGCATCAGATCTATCGGGGTTTACCGGGACGTGGTCCTACGGCCCGAAAACCCATGCCCGCCTCATGCTCCCCGCGTTATAACATAATACTAGATACAGTTATACGTTGTAACATAGTAGTATATAAAGTTATACGTTATAAGATAATGCTACATAACGTTATATGTTATAACGTAGTAGTATGTCACGTTATACGTTAGGAAATACTAGTATATAATTTTATACGTTAGACGGTAATACCACATAACGTTATGCTTTATAACATAATGCTAGATAAAGTTATACATTATAAAGTAGTAGTATGTAACGTTATATTTTATAAGGTAATACCATATATCGTTATACGTTATAACGTACTAGTATATAATTTTATGCGTTATAAGGTAATACCATATAACGTTATACGTTATAAGATAATAGTATATACCGTTATACATTATATTATAATACCATATACCGCTATCCGCTATAAGGTTATACTATATAACGTCATACGTTATAACATAATAATATATAACGTCATACGGCATGACGTAATAGTATATAACGTTATACGTTATAAAGTAATAGTATATAACGTCATACGTTATAACATAGTAATATATAACGTTATACGATATGTCGTAATAGCATATAACGTTATACGTTATAACGTAATAGCATATGACGTTATAAGTTGTAACGTAATGCAACATGACATTATACTGTATACGGTAATACTACATAACGTTATACGTTATAACGTAATGCTACATAATGTTATACGTTATGACGTAATAGCATATAACGTTATACGTTATAACGTAATGCTACATAACGTTATACGATGTAACATAATAGTATATGGCGTTATATGTTATAACATAATAGTATATAACGTTATACGTTATAACGTAATACTACATAACGTTATACGATGTATCGTAATAGTATATGACGTTACATGCCATAACGTAATAGTATATAACGTTATACGTTATTATATAATTCCATATATCGTTATACGCTAAATGGTTCTTCTATATCACGTTATACGTTATAACGTATTATTATATCACATTATACGTATTATATCACGTTATAACGTAGTGCTACATAACGTTATACGTTTTACGGAAATAGTATATAACGTTATACGATATAACGTAATGCTACATAGCTCTGTACTATGCAACGTAATAGTATATAATGTTATACGTTATAGCGTAATATTATATACCGTTATACGTTATAATAAAATACCATATATCGATGTACGCTATATGGTTAAACTATATAACGTTATACGTTATAACGTAATTGTATATAACGTTGTACGCTATACGTTATAACGTGATGCTACAAAACGTTATACGTTTTAACGTAATAGTATATAACGTTATCCGTATAAACGTAATAGTATATAACGTTGTACATTATAACGTAATGCTACATAACGTTGTACGATGTAACGTAATAGTGTATACCGTTATACGTTATAATATAATACCATATATCGTCATACGCTATAAGGTTATACTATAGAATGTTATACGTTCTAACATAATAGTATACAGCGTTATACGTTATAACGTAATGCTACATAACGTTATACGATGTAACGTAATAGTATATGACGTTATATGTTATGACGTAATAGTATATAACGTTATACGTTATACAGTAATCGTATATAACGTTACACTTTATAATATAGTACCATATATCGTTATATGCTATAAGGTTATACTATAGAACGTTATACGTTATAACATAATAGTATACAGCGTTATACGTTATAACGTAATGCTACATAACGTTATACGATGTAACGTAATATTATATGACGTTATATGTTATAACATAATAGTATATATCGCTATACGTTATAATATAATACCATATATCGTTATACGCTATAAGGTTTGACTATATAAAGTTATACGTCATAACGTAATAGTATGTCGGAGATGAATGGACAACGGGGTCACCCGTTGGAATTGCTTGGAAAAGTTTCAATAGCATTCACGAATTAACCCAGACACAGTCATTCGAAACTTGAGACAATGAGCTTAGACTCGAGGCGAAAAACGGTCGCCGAGCGTAGCCGCGGTCTTGGGATGAATGTTCCACTTAACAGAAAAGTACCAATATTATGAGACACACGTTGTATTAACAATCCAACCTCGGGCAGGAGCAATGTCGCAGCTACGTGGGTCTGCCTAGCAACGGCAGCAGTTTTGTTGGTATCCCAGGCCAACGTTAAACAAAGCTAACGCAATCGTAAGTAGAGGAAAGTTTCCATCAGTCAATTATTCTTGTGATCTCCTTGGTGAGTGACTCGTCGTCTAGAGAGCAATATAAAGAGCGTCATAGTGAGCGATACTTTTGTGGATAGAAATTCTATTTTGAGTTTAATAAAGAGTGAGCCCGTGGACCGTGGATTCGCTATATCGAATCTAAGATCATTGTTATCAGCGTCTAATTATTGCAGTTATTGTTTAAAGTTATTTCTTCTGTATTTGTGTTAATAAAAGTTATCTTGATTGTGAAACTACAATGAACAACCCCGGCGAAGATTCTGTACACGCCCATAATCAAAACTCTAACAATTCCATTCCGACATCAGAAGTGGGATCGTCGCCGTTTGTAGCGTTGGACCAGCTCATGGCCATCATGAACCAATCCAGAGGACAAAGGGAGAGCGTGGAACCGAAGGAAGTATCCTTACCAGAATTTAATCCTGATAACGCAGGCGCCGATCCAGCCGCATGGTGCTTAACTGCCGATCAGCTCATGGAGGAAAGGCCCATTAAAAATAATGAACTACTTCTTACTGTAAGCCGTGCGCTGAAGGGCACTGCTGCGCAGTGGCTCACGCAGATACCGACCGTCGCAGGCTTCACTTGGACAAAGTTTAAAGAACAATTCCTTGCGCGTTTCGGTGGGAAAGAGACGGCAACCTCGGCGTTGATGAAGATGCTGGCCGAACCTCAGCTGGAAGGTGAATCTATGGGAGCCTATGGTATGCGTCTCCGCTCTCTCCTTGGAGCAAGGTGGGAACATTTGACAATAACTGAAGTAGTCAACGCTGCCGTTCTTTATCACCTGAGTTTACGCGACGAGCGTGTCGAGAAGATAGCGCTTACAACTGACGTGAAGACTATGGAACAATTCGCGGCGGAAATGAACGCTTTTCATTACGCGAAGAAGAGGCTGACGCCTTCATCAAGAACTCCATCGGCAGGCCATGAAACAAAACGACGGAAGCTGTCTGACCCCCGTATTAAATGTCATTATTGTGGAGTCCCTGGACACAAAATAGCGGAGTGCCGTACGAGGATGAAGACCGAGAGACAGGAGACTACACGACGCCCGGAGAAAAGCCGACCAGCTGTATCATCCAAGGTGTCCTGTTTCAAGTGCCGCGAGGAGGGCCATATCGCGCCTAACTGCCAGTTACTGCGGAAAACAAACCGCGACTCTGATAACGAACGTCGAGTTAACTCCTGCGTGGTGGAGTCTCCAACGGGTAAACTAAGTCACCTGGGTGAGTCGTTTTCATTTTGTTTCGATTCTGGAGCCGAATGTTCGCTAATCAGAGAATCCATAGCTTTGAAATTTTCCGGCAAAAGAACGACCGATGTAGTAGTGATGAGAGGGATAGGAAACAATCGCATTAACTGTACATCGCAAGTTTCGTCCATAGTGCGCATCAACGATTTTGCGTTGGAGATAACTTTCCATATCCTCGATGACAGTTATCTAGAGATCCTAAGCCAAGGCTTTAACATAGATATTTCTCAAAATAGTCTCACTATTAGCAGGGCAAAGACCGTCAACAGTTGTAACAAAACCGTAGAAACCGAAATTGATATTAACACACTTGACACTGAGGCGTTCGGCGAGGATAGAGACCGATTGGTTTCTATTCTTGAAGAATTTAAGAGTTCGTTTATTACGGGGTTTCCGCGTAGACGTGTTAAGACGGGACAGTTGAAAATACGTTTGATCGACCCTAACATCACTGTACAAAGAAGTCCCTATAGACTAAGCGAGGCGGAACGAGCCGTAGTACGTGAGCGTATAGACGAATTAATTAGAGCGGAAATCATAAGATCTAGCAACTCACCGTTCGCGAGCCCTATACTACTTGTAAAAAAGAAGGACGGTTCGGATAGGATTTCCGGGAATTAAATAAAAATACGGTCGCGGACCGGTATCCCCTGCCCCTTATTGCAGATCAAATCGCGAGATTACATAAGGCGAAATACTTCGTTAGCTTGGACATGGCCAGCGGGTTTCATCAAATCCCCATTCACCCCAGTTCGACGGAGTACACAACATTCGTCACCCCTGATGGTCAGTACGAGTATCAAACGATGCCGTTTGGATTGAAGAATGCACCATCCGTTTTCCAGAGGGCCATTCTAAACGCTTTGGGCGATCTCGCATACTCTTACGTCGTTGTTTACCTAGATGATGTCTTGATTATTGCTGAATCGGTGGACGAAGCCCTGGATAGATTGTACATTGTATTAAATACCCTCGTAAACGCCGGGTTCTCTTTCAATTTTTCCAAATGCTCTTTCTTAAAGACGTCGGTACTTTATCTCGGATACGTGATTCACAACGGAGAGGTTCGCCCCAACCCTGGTAAAATACAAGCTTTGACTTCTTTATCTGCACCAACAACTGTCACTCAACTTAGACAATTCATAGGTTTAGCCTCTTACTTTAGAAAATTCATACCTAAATTCTCGCAAGTTATGAAACCGCTGTATGCACTTACTTCTGGTAGTAAAAACTTAATTTGGACAGATAGGCACGAAAGTATAAGGCAAAGAATAATTTCCGTCTTGACGAATGAGCCGGTGTTAGTAATATTCAATCCGAATTACCCGATCGAGCTACATACGAACGCTAGTTCGGACGGATATGGGGCAATTTTAATGCACAAAAGTGAAGGCAAAAACCGGGTAGTAGAATATTACAGTAAAAGAACGAGTCCCGCGGAATCTAGATATCATTCTTATGAATTAGAGACGCTGGCAGTTGTAAACGCCATTAAATACTTTCGTCACTATCTGTACGGACGCGAATTTCTTGTTGTGACTGACTGCAACTCTTTGAAGGCAGCCCACAATAAAGTAAAATTGACCGACCGAGTTTATAGGTGGTGGGCCTATCTACAAACTTTCACGTTCGACATCATGTACCGAGAGGGTAAGCGCATGTCTCATGTAGATTTCTTCTCACGTAACACTGTCGACAGCGAGCCTACCCCTATTAGTGAGATCAAAGAAAAGAGGATTAATCTCGCCGAAATTCCAAAGGACTGGCTTACAGCGGAACAGCGTCGCGATCCCCAAATTTTAGAAATCGTTAATAAACTAAAAAACGACGAGCTCCTGGAAGGTATCGCGAATACATACGAGCTACGATCCGGTACCCTTTACCGTAAGATCCAAAGGAGAGGCAGGACCCTCTGCCTGCCCATCGTACCAAGAGGCTTTAGGTGGTCCGTCATTAATCACGTACATCAGGCGGTTATGCACTTAGGTTGGGATAAAACGCTTGAGAAACTGTACGAGTATTACTGGTTCGAAGGAATGGCGAAATACGTTCGCAAATTCGTAGAGAACTGTGATGCTTGTCAGATTTCTAAGGCAAATTCAGGCAAAATACAAGCCGAATTACATCCCATACCTAAGACCAGCATACCCTGGCATACGATTCACATAGATCTAACAGGAAAACTGAGCGGTAAGAAGGATTCAAAGGAATATGTCATTGTCTTAATCGATGCTTTTACTAAATTTGTTTACTTGCATCATACCCGTAAGATAGATTCACTTAGCACTTAAGGCACTCAAATCTGCCATATTCTTATTCAGTAGCCCCTCTCGAGTAATAGCGGACCAAGGACGATGTTTTGCCTGTAAGGAATTTCAGGAGTTTTGTCGGGATAAGCAAGTTAAACTTCATCTAATAGCAACCAGTGCTAGTAGAGCGAATGGACAGGTAGAGCGTACTATGGGGACGTTAAAAAACATGTTCACGACAGTAGAGACGACCGGACGATCCTGGCAAGACGCGATCGGAGAAATTCAATTAGCCTTGAATTGCACCACCAATCGTGTAACTAAATCGAGTCAGTTAGAATTATTAATTGGTAAAACGGCAAGACCCTATGGATTATTACTACCTGGAAATATCGAGGAAAGGGAAGTAGACATCTCCAACGTAAGACAACAGGCCGTACGAAGTATGGAGAATAGCGCTAAGTACGATAAAGCAAGATTTGACAAAACGAAAGCAAAAGTAGTTAAATTTAATGTCGGTGATTTCGTACTAAAGAAAAACGAGGAAAGAAATCAGACGAAACTAGATACGAAATTTAGGGGTCCATTTGTGATATCAGAAATTTTGGAGGGAGATAGATATGTTTCAAAAACGTTAGATGGCAAACGGTCGTATAAATACAGCCATGATAGGCTGAAGAAAATGCCTGATAGTTGCGTTCCTACTGAGTTGGACGTCTGTGGTGGGGGTGAGAGCAGCGGCCATGGCGATGCGAGTGCCCCGGCCTCAGAGGAGGATCACTTTGACCACAGCACTTGATAAAATGAGTTTGAGAGTGCCCAGTGGGGCGATACGATGAGTCTGTGAGTGCCCAGTGGGGCGATACTATGAGTTCACTGTTTTCGTGGCACTATGGTAATAACATCTAACATAGTGTTCGCACGAGCGCCCAGTGGGGCGATACGATGAGTCTGTGAGTGCCCAGTGGGGCGATACTATGAGTTCAATGGTTTCGTGGCACTATGGTAATAACATCTAACATAGTGTTCGCACGAGTGCCCAGTGGGGCAATACGATGAGTTTTCACAAATGCTCAGTGTGGTAACATGATCCAGAGAAGTGAGAGCCGTTGAGGTGCGAGATCGAGAATGGTCCACCATACCATTACACTCGGACTGATAATTCACAGAACGCAACTAGTATTTCGAATATTAATCATAACGTTTCGAATTTCTGCTCTCTTTTAACTCCTTCTATATCGAATATCCGACCAGAATTCTTGTTGTCAAACTGTACCCTTGACCTATTTTAATATTTAGTAAAATTGTAAATAACATTAATTATACGAGTCTAACATGAGAAAAACCCAATATTCTAGATACACCCGAGGACGTGTGACAGTCAGGATGGCCGTGTCGGAGATGAAAGGACAACGGGGTCACCCGTTGGAATTGCTTGGAAAAGTTTCAATAGCATTCACGAAATAACCCAGACACAGTCATTCGAATCTTGAGACAATGAGCTTAGGCTCGAGGCGACAACCGGTCGCCGAACGTAGCCGCGGTCACGGGTGAATGTTCCACTTAACAGAAAAGTACCAATATTATGAGACACACGTTGTATTAACAATCAAACCCCGGGCGAGAGCAATGTCGCAGCTACGTGGGTCTGCCTAGCAACGGCAGCAGTTTTGTTGGTATCCCGGGCCAACGTTAAACAAAGCTAACGCAATCGTAAGGAGAGGAAAGTTTCCATCAGTCAATTATGCTTGTGATCTCCTTGGTGAGCGACACGTCGTCTAGAGAGCCATATAAAGAGCGTCATAGTGAGCGATACTTTTGTGGATAGAAATTCTATTTTGAGTTTAATAAAGAGTGAGCCCGTGGACCGTGGATTCGCTATATCGAATCTAAGATCATTGTCATCAGCGTCTAATTCTTGCAGTTATTGTTTAAAGTTATTTCTTCTGTATTTGTGTTAATAAAAGTTATCTTGATTGTGAATGACAATGAACAACCCCGGCGAAGATTCTGTACACGCCCATAATCAAAACTCTAACAATTCCACACCGAAGTATATATCGTTATACGTTATAATGTTATAGTATATACCGTTATACGTGATAATATAATACCATATATCGTCATACGATATAAGGTTCCACTATATAACGTTATACGTTATAACATAATACTATATACCGTTATACGTTATAATATAATACCATATATCGATATAGGCCATAAGGTTATACTATATAACGTTATGCGATACAACGTAATATTATATATCATTATACGTTATAACGTAATGCTACATAACGTTATACCTTATACGGTAATAGTTCATAAAGTTATACGTAATAAAGTAATGGTATATAACGTTATACGTTACAACGCAACCGTATATAACGTTTATACGTTATAATATAATACCATATATCTTTATACGCTATAAGATAATACTATTTAACGTTATACGTTATAACGTAATATTATAGAACGTTATACGTTATTACGTAATGCTACATAACGTTATACGTTATACGGTAATAGTATAGAGCGTAATACGATATACCGTAATCGGATATAACGTTATACGTTATAACGTAATCGTATATAACGTTATACGTTATAACGTAATGCTACATAACGTTATACGATGTTGCGTAATGGTATATGACGTTATATGTTATAACGAAATAGGATATAACGTTATACGTTATAAAGAAATGGTATATAACGTTATACGTTATAACGTAATGCTACATAACTTTATAAGTTTTAACATAATAGTATATAACGTTATACGTTATAACGTAATCGTATATAACGTTATTGGTTATCATATAATACCATATATCGTTATACGCTAAAGGTAATACTATATAATGTTATACGTTATAATATAATACCATATATCTTTATACGCTATAAGGTAATGATATATAACGTTATACATATAATATAATACCATGTATCTTTATACGCTATAAGGTAATACTATTTAACGTTATACGTTGTAACGTAATATTATAGAACGTTATACGCTATAACTTTATGAAACATAGCTTTGTACTGTGCGACGTAATAATATATAACGTCCTGCGTTATAACGTAATATTATATACCATTATACGTTATAATATAATACCATATATCGCTATAGGCCATAAGGTTATACTATATAACGTTATGCGTTATAACGTAATATTATATATCATAATACGTTATAACGTAATGCTACATAACGTTATACCTTATACGGTAATAGTTTATAAAGTTATACGTAATAAAGTAATCGTATATCGTTATACGTTACAACGCAACCGTATATAACGATTATACGTTATAATATAATACCATATATCGTTATACGCTATAAGGTTATATTATATAACGCTATACGTTATAACGTAGTGCTACATAACGTTATACGTTTTACGGCAATAGTATATAACGATATACCCTATAACGTAATTCTACATCCCGTTATAGGATGTAACGTAATAGTATATAACGTTACATGTTATATCGTAATAGTACATAACGTTATACGTTATAAAGTAATAGTATATAACGTTATGCGTTATAACGTAATGCTACAAAACGTTATACGTTTTAATGTGATAGTATATAACGTCATACGTTATAACGTAATGCTACGCAACGTTATACGTTATACTTTAACAGTATATAACGCTATACGTTATAACGTAGTGCTACATAACATTATACGTTTTACGGCAATAGTATATAACGATATACCCTATAACGTAATTCTACATCCCGTTATAGGATGTAACGTAATAGTATATGGCGTTACATGTTATATCGTAATAGTATATAACGTTATACGTTATAAAGTAATAGTATATAACGTTATGCGTTATAACGTAATGCTACAAAACGTTATACGTTTTAATGTGATAGTATATAACGTTATACGTTACAACGTAATGCTACATAGCGTTATACGATGTAACGTAATAGTATATAACGTTATATGTAGTAACGTAATCGTATATAACTTTATACGTTATATCGTAAACGTATATAACGTTATACGTTATAACGTAATCGTATGTAACGTTATACGTTATAACATAATGCTACATAACCTCATACTTTTTAACATAATAGTATATAACGTTATACGTTATATCGTAATATTATATACCATTATACGTTATAATGTAATACCATATATCGATATACTCTATATGGTTATACTATATATCACTATACGTTCTAACATAATAGTATATAGCGTTATACGATACAAGGCAATCGTATATAACGTAATACGTTATAACGTAATCGTATATAACTTTATACGTTATACCGTAAACGAATGTAACGTTATACGTTATAACGTAATAGTATGTAACGTTATACGTTATAACATAATGCTACATAACTTTATACGTTCTAACGTAATAGAATATAACCTTGTACGTTGTAACGTAATCGTATATAACGTTGTACGTTCTAATATAATACCATATACCGTTATACGCTATAAGGTAATACTATATAACGTTATACGTTATTATATAATACCATATATCGGTATCTGCTATAAGGTAATACTATATAACTTTATACGTTATAATATAATACTATATACCTTTATACGCTATAAGGTAATACTATATAACGTTATACGTTAGAACGTAGTATTGTAGAACGTTATACGTTACAACGTAATTTCATATAACGTTATATGTTATAACATAGCGCTACATAACGTTATACGTTATACGGTAATAGTATATAACGTAATACGTTATACCGTAATATTATATAATGTTCTACGTTATAACGTAATCGTATATAACGTTATACGTTATAACGTAATGCTACATAACCTTATAAGTTTTAACGTAATAGTTTATAACGTTATACGTTATAACGTAACCGTAAATAACGTTATACGTTATAACGTAACCGTAAATAACGTTATACGTTATAGTATAATACCATATATCGTTATACGATATATGGTAATACTATATAACGTTATACGTTATAATATAATACCATATGTCGTTATACGCTATAAGGAAATACTATATAACGTTATACGATATAATACAATACCATGTATCTTTATATGCTATAAGGTAATAATATTTAACGTTATACGTTGTAACGTAATATTATAGAACGTTATACGCTAAAACGTTGTGAAACATAGCTTTGTACTGTGCAACGTAATAATATACAACGTCATGCGTTATAACGTAATATTATATACCATTATACGTTATAATATAATACCATATATCGATATACGCTATACGGTTATACTATATAATGTTATAAGTTATAACGTAATATTATATAACGTCGTACGTTATAACGTAATATCATATAACGTTATACGTTATAACGTAATCGTATATAACGTTATTCGTTATAATATAATACCATATAACGTTATACGCTATATGGTAATACTATATAACGTTATACGTTATTATATAATACCATATACCTTTATAAGCTATAAAGTTGTACTAAATAACGTTATACGTTATAACGTAATATAATAGAAAGTTATACGTTATAACGTAATATTATAGACCGTTATACGTTATAACGTAATATTATATACCATTATACGTTATATTGTAATAACATATATCGATATACGGTATATGGTTATATTATATATCACTATACGTTATAACATAATAGTATATAGCATTATACGTTACAACGTAATTCTACATAACGTTATACGTTATATCGTAATCGTATATAACGTTATACGTTATAATATTATACCATATATATTTATACGCTATAAGGTAATACCACATAACGTTATACGTTATAACGTAATATTGTATAACGCTGTACGTTATCACGTAATGTTATATAACGTTATACGTTATAACGTAATATTAATTACCGTTATACGTTATAATATAATACCATATATCGATATACGCTATATGATTAGACTATATATCGCTATACGTTATAGCATAATAGTATATAGCGTTATACGTTACAAAGTAATGCTACATAACTTTATACGTGTTAACGTAATAGTATATAACGTTATACGTTGTAACGCAATAGTATATATCGTTATACGTTCTCATATAATACCATATACCGTTATACGCTATAAGGTAATATTATATAACGTTATACGTTATTATATAATACCATATATCGTTATACGTTATAAGGTAATACTATATAACGTTATACGTTATAATATAATTCTATATATCTTTATACGCTATAAGGTAATACTATATAACGTTATACGTTATTATATAATACCATATATCGGTATCTGCTATAAGGTAATACTATATAACTTTATACGTTATAATATAATACTATATACCTTTATACGCTATAAGGTAATACTATATAACGTTATACGTTAGAACGTAGTATTATAGAACGTTATACGTTACAACGTAATTTCATATAACTTTGTACGTTACAACATAATGCTACATAACGTTATACGTTATAACGTAATCTTATATTACGGAATACGTTATAACGTAATCGTATATAACTGTATACGTTATACCGTAATCGTATATAACGTTATACGTTATAACATAATGCTACATAACTTTATACGTTTTATCGTAATAGTATATAACGTTATACATTATAACGTAATCGTATATAACGTTATACGTTATAATATAATGCCATATATCGTTAAACGCTATAAGGTTATACTATCTATCTTCATACGTTATAATATAATTCCATATACCTTTATACGCTATATGGTAATACTATGTAACGTTATACGTTATAACGTAATCGTATATAACGTTATACGTTATAACATAATGCTACATAACTTTATACGTTTCACGGTAATAGTATATAACGAGAAACGTTATAACGTAAAGCTACATAACTTTATACGTTTCACGGTAATAGTATATAACGAGAAACGTTATAACGTAATGCTACATAACTTTATACGATGAACGTAATAGTATATGACGTTATATGTTATAACGTAATATTATTTGACGTTATACGTTATAAAATTATCGTATATAACGTTATACGTTATAATATAATACCCTATATCGTTATACACTATAAGGTTATACTATATAACGTTATACGTTCTACCATAATAGTATATAGCGTTATACGTTATAACGTAATTCTACATTACTTTATACGTTAGACGGTGATAGTATATAACGTTAGAAGTTATAACGTAATGCTACATAACGTTATACGTTATAACCTAATCCTGCATAGCTTTGTACTATGCAACGTAATAAGATATAAAGTCATACGTTTTAACGTAATATTATATACCGTTATACGTTATAATATAATACCATATATCGTTATACGCTATAAGGTAATACTATGTAACGTTAAACGTTATAACGTAATCGCATATAACGCTATACGCTATAACATAATGCTGCATAACTTTATACGTTCTAACGTAATAGTATATAACCTTATACGTTGTAACGTAATCGTATATAACGTTGTAAGTTCTAATATAATACCATATACCGTTATACGCTATAAGGTAATACTATATAACGTTATACGTTATTATATAATACCATATATCGGTATCTGTTATAAGGTAATACTATATAACTTTATACGTTATAATATAATACTATATACCTTTATACGCTATAAGGTAATACTATATAACGTTATACGTTAGAACGTAGTATTATAGAACGTTATACGTTACAACGTCTTTCGTATGTAACGGCATACGTTATAGGGTAATAGTATATAACTTTGTACGTTATAACGTAATGCTACATAACGATATAGGTTATATTGTAACTGTATATAATGTTATACGCTATAACGCAATAGTGTATAACGTTATACGTTATTATATAATGCCATATGTCGTTAAACGATATAAGGTTATACTAGATAACATTATACGTTTTAACGTGATAGTATATAACGTTATACGTTACAATATAATACCATATATCGATATAAGCTGTATGGTTATACTATAAAACGTTATACGTTTTAACGTGATAGTAAATATCGTTATACTTTATAACGTAATGCTACATAACGTTATACGTTGTAACGTAATCGTATATAACTTTATTCGCTATAACATAATGCTCCATAACTTTATACGTTTTAACGTAATACTATTTAACGTTATACGTTATAACGTAATATTATAGAAGGTTATACGCTGTAACGTAATGCTACATAGCTTTGTACTACGCAACGTAATAATATATAACGTCATACGTTATAACGTATTATTATATACCATTATACGTTATAATATAATGCCATATATCGTTATACGTCATAAGGTAATAGTATATAAGGTTATACGTTATTATATAATACCATATATCGTTAAACGCTATAAGGTTATACTACATAACGTTATACGTTTTAACGTGATAGTAAATATCGTTATACTTTATAACGTAATGGTACATAACGTTATACGTAATACGGTAATTGTATATGACATTATACGTTATAACGTAATAGTATATAACGTTATACGATATAATAAAATACCATATAACTTTATACGCTATAAGGTTATACAAATTAACGTTATACGTTATAACGTAATACTATATAACGTCACACGATATGACGTAATGGTATATAACGTTATACGTTCTAACGTAATTCTACATAACGTTATACGGTATACGGTAATAGAATATAACGTTACACGTTATACGTTATAACGTAATGGTACATTACGTTATACGTTATTTCGTAATAGCATATAACGTTATACGTTATAACATCATTGCACATAACGGCATTCGTCATAACGTAATACCATATAACGTCATACGTTATAACGTAGAAGCATATAACGTTATACGTTACATGGCAATAGTATATAACGTTATACGTTACAAGGTAATTGTATACAACGTTACACGCTAGAACGTAATACTACATTACGATATAAGTTATAATGTATTGCCACATAACGTTATACGTACAACGATAATAGTATACAACGTTATACGTTAAGAGGTAATAGAGTATAACGGTATACGTTATCATATAATACCTCATATCGTTATACGCTATTAGTGTATACTACATAACGTCATACGTTATACCGTAATAATGTATAACGTTGTACGATATGACGTAATGTTATATAACGTTATACCTTATAACATAATAGTATATAACGTTATACGTTATAACGGAATGCTACATAGCGCTCTACGTTATATCGTAATAGTGTAGAACGTTATACGTTATAGTTTAATACCATATAAGGTAATACGATATAAACTAATACTATATAACCTTATGTGTATTACGTTATAACACAATGCTACATAACGTTATACGTTATAACGTAAAGCCACATAACGTTATACGCTGTAAGGTAATACTATATAAAGTTATTTGTTATAACGTAATAGTATAGAACGTTAAACGTTATAACGTAATGCTACATAACGTTATACGTTATACGGTAATAATATATAGCGTTTTACGTTGTAACGTAATGCTACATAACGTTACACGCTGTAAGGTAATACTATATAAAGTTATATGTTATAACGTAATAGTATGCAACGTTAAACGTTATAACGTAATGCTACATAACGTTATGCGTATTACGGTAATAGAATATAACGTTATACGTTATAACGTAGTAGTATATAACTTTATACATTATAATATATTAACATATACCGTTATACGCTATAAGGTTATACTATATAACGTTATACGTTATAACGTAATATTATATAACATTATACGTTATAACGAAATGCTAGATATCGTTATACGTTTTACGGTAATAGTATATAACGTTGTGCGTTATAACGTAATGCTACATAACGTTATGCGTATTACGGTAATAGTATATAACGTTATACGTTATAACGTAGTAGTATATAACTTTATACATTATAATATATTAACATATACCGTTATACGCTATAAAGTTATACTATATAACGTTATACGTTATAACGTAATAAGTTATAACCTTATACGCTATAACGTAATAGGATTTAACGTTATACGTTATAACGTTGTGCTACGTAACGCTCTACGTTATATCGTAGTAGTGTAACGTTATACGTTATAGTTTAATACCATGTAGCGTAATACGATATAAACTATTACTATATAACGTTATGCGTTATAACGTTGCACGTTATGACGTAATGCTACATATCGTTATACGTTATACGGTAATCGTATATAGCGTTTTACATTATAACGTAGTGCTACATGACGTTGTACGTTATACGGTAATATTATACAGCGTTATGCGTTATAACGTAATGCTACATAACGTTACACGATGTATAACGTTATACGTTATAACGTAAAGCTACATAACGTTATACGGTGTAACGTAATAGTATATTACGTTATACGTTATAAGGTAATAGTATATAACGTTATACATTATAAGGTAATACCATATAACGTTATACAATATAAGCTCATAGTATATAACGTTCTGCGTTATAACGTAATAGTATGTAAGATTATACTTTATAACGTATTAGTATATAACGTTATATGTTATAACGTAATAGTATATAACGTTATACGTCATGACGTAATTCTACATAACGTAATACGTTATAAGGTAGTACCATATAAAGTTATATGTTATAACGTAATATTATACAACGTTAAACGTCATAACGTCATGCTACATAACGTTATATGTTATACGGTAATAGTATATAGCGTTTTACGTTATAACATAATGCTACATAACGTTATACGCTGTATGGTAATACTATATAAAGTTATATGTTATAACGTAATAGTATACAACGTTAAACGTTATAACGTAATGCTACATAACGTTATACGTTCTAACGTAAAGCTACATAACGTTACACGTTATAACGCAATAGTGTATAACGTTATACGTTATAAGGTAACACTGTTACGCCGCGTGAGTCGGTACCTGCGTCGTCCCTCATGTTCAGGCCGCCGAGGCCTGCACATCGTCATACTGACCCGCAATAAACCCAAGGAACCACCAAAGCCCACATTTGTTACCCATAAAGTTGCATTCTTTTGTACATTTTCGGTTTATGAGTGGTCCCTTAAAAGGGTCTTTATTTTTATTGCACTCTCTCACTCTTTACGGAGAAAGCAGATGTGCCCAGCGAAGTAGCGGGTTTTTCCCCAGGTACAAAGGCACCCAGGAGCAACAAATGCAGGAGACTGTCTCCTTGTATTTTGTTTCTCGACATTGGCTGGAACCAATGGTCATCGCGGATCGTTACCCTCACTTTTCCACCGAAAAGTGTGAACTACGAATCCGTTCTTAGTTCAACGAGTATACACCCACATCGAGCTTTCTTCTCAAATAGTACGAGATGGGTCAATCACTGTTCTAATATCCTTCGGGCCGTCAAGTTCTGACATAGCTCAGTCAAGTTCTCGCTGCTGTAACTATCAAATCGAACAACCTTCGGGTCCATCACAACGCTTTCCGACACGACGAATTCAAACACGTTCGGTTCACGTTAACTATTGTAATCCAGTGGAAATAATTATACTTATATTATATAACTGTGAAGTCCAGTTATATTCCAACTCAATCACCTTTTATTCTCCCACAAGATATAAGGGGATCGCCCTGTTCGTGGTGTCGATTCGTGTGTCGTGTAAAAATTAAGAAAAAAACAAGAAACTTGTCAATTTCCGAACAGGAGATCGAGATCTTTATTTTTTTACTCAATTTGTACAATTTTATTTTTAGTTCGCGATGATACACTTTCCATACTTAGGGTAGTTGAGAATTTTTTTAGACTAACTGGGCGATTCTGGAGAGAACATATATATTTTTTTATTCGTCGGAGTGGGAGAAGGCTTTGGTCTTACTTATCATATATCTCTGGGAATGGCTAGAGTGACCGAATGCCAGCCAGGCGGCTGGGAACGGATGCTGACCGGGCAGTCACACGCGATAAGGCGCTCGGAAGTTTGGTTTTTCATATTGCTGCTCGAATTTTACCTGTGACATTCCCCCCTTCTTCGATTGAACTTAGCCCCTCAAGTTTTCTTCAGAAGACTTTTGTGGAATCGGACTCGGCGTGGCTTGAAAATTACAGCTGATTCCTCCTCTTCCTCGAGGTGGTATGTGTTGGTTGGAATATAGATGTTGGGTGTCGAGGCCAGGGTGCTTGGTACTGGTGGTGCTGTCGCATTGTGACTATTGATTACGGTTTCATTTCGGCAGCAAAATAGATTGATACATAATGTGTTCGGTATACATTTCCTGATACATTCGAATACTCCTATTTTGTTTAATCCATATACTCCTAGTATGCCTAATGCTATGTATCCTAATATCTGGAGCGTGGTTAGTCCCCAATACCGTATTTTTTTGATTCTATGTTCGAAATTAAGAGTATCTATCTCGTCGACTAGTTTATCGATTGTGGTTTTATAGCCTTGTAAATTATCTATTACCTTTGGTGCTCGCTCGAGTTTATCTAGCAGATGAGTAAAACTATCGTTTGTTTTGAGCACTAGGGCTTTTGTTGTGATTTCGTATTTGACTTCGTTTTTCGTTTCGCCTATACGCATGTGTTCATCTTTGTACGGTATATCGCAAGAAGTGTTGGCTCTTATGAGGGAGGGCTTGTCAAGTTTTTGCAACGTATGTTTCGTTTGGCAAATTGTGTTTATGTCTATCGGGTTTGCTGGTATCGCAATATAGTAATTACTAGTTTTGAGCGGTATAAAGCTAATGTCTTCAATCTTAAGTACAGTTATTGGGCAATGTTCAATGTGAGGTTTGAAGTTTATTATTTCGCTGCAACAATCGGTTCTCGAGTTTCTGTCATGGATTGGAAGTGTTTGTCTACATATAGTGGTTCCTGCTCGATTCTTACAAAGTTTGTTGAAGTATTCGATATCAGCGTTTATAAATAAAAGACCTGAGGTTAAATATATCTGATGTTCGATTACTGGAGCCAAAATACTCCATTTCTCTTACTCGGGATAGGATATACCTGTAATATGTTCCATTCTGTGTTAGAATGGATTATTAATAAATATTATAAATTATTTATATAATCATAATTATATATATAATCATAAATTATTAATAAATTTATGATTTTGAAAAATATTTTGTCATCTATTATGAAGACTTTAAGATCACTGATATCGAGTATGAATTGAAAATGTTCGGTTTTGGCAGAGATGGCGGTGTTGTACATCCGGTTACCTATTGCCTTGGCGTAATTTTCTATAAATTCATCGGGGTCGAGTATTTGTGGACTAATTATTCCTTGTTTGCCTAATAACATGACGTTAAGTATTTCATCTAATTGGAGGTGTAAAGTTTGCATCGCGGTGTCGAGTTTCATGATCATCTTAAGAATAAATCTATAGATATTTGCCTGCGGTGTTGTTTTAGTATATCGCTATATGATTTCTCTAATTGGTTTAAGTTTTCTGAGTTTACAATTTTCCTAATAAGTGTGGTTTGATTAGCTATTATGGTCTTGATTTTATTATTGTCGTCGAATAGTTTGTCCATATTCTCGTTTATGACCATAAGATCGTCATCATCGAGAGTTCCGAACAGACTTTTCGATACGGAACCTATGATGTTGAGTAAACCTCGTATGCTTCGGATATGTGTTAACGCTTTCAAGTGTTTTGCGAGTTGTTTTAGGTTATTGATACGATTTTGTAATCCGTCTAACTCTTCGGCGTATTCTTTGCTGGTTGCAGGTGAGTCTATTGTTAATTTATATGATCCTATTGTGCTTATCTGCTCGTATATCTCGCTAGTGTCTAATCCTACTATAATATTGGCAGTATCGCTGTACATATATCCTTTTCCTATATCTTCTACGAATACCGAGTTTCCTTCTAATGGTGTCATATTTATTTGCGCGGATACTATTCCGGCAAAGAGGAGCGTCGACCTGGAAAGTAAGGTTTTAGACGATTACCGTGTATCTTTTTGTCTTGAATCAGATAGTATGGAGTACATACTTTATCAATCGTGTATGGTCCTAACCATTCCACATCAAGTTTATGCCTTTTATGATCGTTATGTATTAGAACGGAGTCTCCTTCTTTGAAAACTGATTGAGGTTTTATAATTTTACGTCTTTGATCGCGCTGATATCGCTGTTTACTTTTGATCAATTCTTTTTTGCGGAATGTGACTTCGTCTGCGTATGTGCGTTGGGGATTCTTGGATATTGTGGAGGGAAGATTGGCTTGGTGTCCAAAGGTGAGTTCGAATGGCGTGTAACCAGTGGAATCGTGTATCATTGTGTTATATGCAAGGCACACGAATTTAAGTTGATCGTCCCATTCTTCGTCCGAATTTCGCTGTATCGATTTTAACATGTCTGTTACTACTGCGTGTGTTCGTTCTAAAGATCCGTTGCTTTGTGGGTGGAAGAATGTCGTTTTGATATGTTTGATTTTGAACGCGTCTTCGTACTGTTGCATCAAACTAGATATAAAATTCTGTCCGCGGTCGGTTAATATCTTTTTGGAAGCAGAAAAGATGTAAATGTAATGATTCAAAAGCGCGTTCCAAATTGTTTCCGTTTGCTGAGTCTTTAGTGGCACGAGTATTAAGTATTTTGTCAATTCGTCATGTATGGATAGAATGTACTGATTGCCTTTCTTTGTCTTTTTCAGTGGGCCTAATAAGTCCATAGCAATTTTATCGTTTGGTTCGAGGGGTTTGGTTCGGTGATACAAGGTTCTTCGCGTGGTCTGATACGTGTAGTTTTAGATGTTTGGCAGGTGTCGCATGATTCTATATGTTGTTGTATCCGTTTCATCAAATCTGGTACTCTGTGCCGTTCACGAATGCGGTCGTATGTCTTTTGTATACCGGGGTGTCCTACTAAATCGTGATTTTCTTTTAATAATTCGTCTATTTCCTCTTCGCTATATGTTTGGATTGGTTCCCATGCAGAAATTAATTCTTTTACGGTGTGGTTCAGGAATAATAAAATTCGTTTGATCGCGTTCTTTATGGTTTCTGTGAAACTGTCGTCGCCTATACCTATCTTCTCGTTTGTATGAATAATCTCGTTTAATTTAATTAACCATTCGATTCTGTCGTAATTTCCTAGCTCTGTTTTGGATAATTGATAGAAAGATTTACGGTTTGGAGCCATTTTGAGAAGTTTGGGTAACGCGTCGGTAGATTTTTCCCAATCGCGATACTTTTTATCGAGTTCTATGTTTAGATTTTCGCGTTGTCTGGTCAGAACATGTATTCTAGATAGTGCGTCGGCTGCAGTATTATCTTTTCCTTTCGTATATTCTATGTCGTATTCATATTCTTCTAATTTTAATCGCCATCTCATCAAGCGCGATGAGGGGTCTTTGCAGTTCTGTAACCATTTTAGTGCTTGGTGATCGGTTCGTATGAGGAATTTCCGCCCTAACAGATATTGTCGGAGGCGTTTCACGGCCCATACTATTGCTAAAAGTTCTTTTTCCGTAGTGGAATAATTTCGTTCCGGTGGGTTTAGAGTTCGCGAGATATAACAACATGGATGTCCGTCCTGTGATAAGATCGCACCTATACCTTCGTTACTGGCGTCAGTCGTTAATGTGAATTGTTTTGCAAAGTCTGGAAATTTTAGTACTGGTGATGAACAGAGTTTGTCTTTTAACGTCTGGAATGCTTCCTGGGTTTTATTTGTCCAATGAAATTGTGTCTCCTTTTTTGTAAGTTCGGTCAATGGTTTCGCGATTTTGGAAAAGTTTCTGATGAACTTGCGGTAATAACCTGCTAGTCCTAAGAAAGATTTGACGTCTGTGGGATTACGTGGCTGTTTGAAATTGCTAACGGCTTCTAATTTTTGGGGATTTGGCTTTACATCCTCGGCGCTTACTATATGTCCGAGATATTCTAATTCTGGTTTGAGAAATTCGCATTTATCCGGCTGTACTTTGAGTCCGAGTTCGCGTAAACGTTGCAATACTATCGCGAGGTTGCTATTGTGTTCTTCGATCGACTGTCCGAATATTATAATGTCGTCTAAATATACGAAGCAATGTTTATTTATGAGTCCTCTTAGCGCGATATCCATCATGCGTTGAAATGTTGCGGGTGCATTCTTTAAACCGAATGGCATTCTATTGTAATGGTAATGTCCTTGTGGTGTGGAGAATGCTGTGTATTTTTTAGAGTTGTCCATTGGAATTTGGTGGAATCCGGAGGATAAATCGAGGGCTGAGAAGAATTTTGCGTTGCCTAGTTGGGATAGTATGTCGTCTATGTCAGGTAATGGATATGCGTCTTGGTCAGTTAGCTCGTTTATTTTTCTGAAGTCTATTACAATTCGCCATTTCTGTTTCCCTGAGGCGTCTGCCTTTTTTGGTACTACCCAGACCGGTGAATTGTAAGGAGAATCAGATGTTTCTATGATGTTCTTTTGCAGCATTTCGTCCATTTATCGTTTGATTTCTTCTTTGTGGCATTCAGGCGGTCGGTAAGATTTTGTGTTAATGATTTTATTTTCTTTTAACGTTATTGTGTGTTTAGCAAGGTTAGTGCATGGTAACAGGTCGGTCTCTAAATTGAATACGTCGAGGTAAAACAGCAATATCTTTTCGATTGGTTCACGGAGAGTTTTCTCTATGTGCGAAAGTCTGACTAAATCTTTAAATGTGGAGACTTGATCGTACGTGTTTGAATTTTCGATAAAATTGGTTATTTTGGCTGGGCACTCACCACCATTGATAAAGTATATCGTTGTCGGTTTCCCTTCGAGGTAGACTGTTTTTGACACTGCTTGTTTTGGGGGTACGTCGTTTTCCTGTTGCATTAAAAGAATATTATTGTCAAGTTTTAATTGTTGATTCGAGAGTTCAAATTTGAATTTAGATAGGGCTGGTAAACCGAGTATGCCGTCTTCTATAATTAGAAAGTTGTCTTCTACTACAAAGAATTCTAGAGTTTTGCCAAATAGTTTTATCAAGGCGTGTTCGTTAGTTTTAAATTTAGAGTGTCCCATCGAGAATTTTAGTTCCTTTACTATTCTTGGTCGTAATACGCATCTTCGCTTGAGTATGTTAATTCCTGCTCCGCTGTCAACGTGGAATTTATGTCGTCGTCCGTCGGATCGTAAAAGTACTGTGGGTAGTCTTCCTGTTGTGGCGTTAATTCGTAAGTCTGGTCTATTGGTTCCATCGTTTTTTCCTCGTATGTCTCGATATTGTGAACTGCTGGTGGTCTCGGAAATTGGCTGGATGTATGAAAATTTCTACATTGGCTAGAGATATGTCCGATCTGGTTGCATTTGTAGCATTTTAATTGAGTCTTTTGGGGAAGTGGTGGTTGTTCAATTTGCCGGAAATTTCTTGGCATAGGATTAGGTGTTGGAGTTGGTTTTCTAATGATTGGGTTGGGATTATTGGTCGTTAGTCGTCGCTGCTCGGGGAGTCGTAATCGTTCCATTGGTTTTAGTCGTCGATTTCGATCTTCCCTGAAGAATCGCTCAATGTCAGTGGCTTTTTTTTCTGCTTCAAGGATATTGTATGGTGGGTTGGCGAGTAGTAATCGCCCTATTTCAGTTTTCAGACCTCGAATAAAATCGGTTACGGAATCTCTTAAAATCCTGTCGTTCATAGCTCGTCTAGTAATTTCGTCACAGTATTCGTTCGTTATACTGTATTGTAGCTTATTGAGCGCTCTGAGGAACCTGATAATATAACTTTGCACACTTTCGTCGTGACGCTGTCTCGTTTCGCGTAACTGGTCTTGTTGTTCCCTAACGGAGTCTTGGGTGGCTACATTTCGTCGTAGGGCATCGTACAGGTGTCCGTATTCGTTGATGGGTATATTGCATATGGCCATTGCGGCTTTACCCGTGATTTTCCCGATTTTGATCATTTTTAGTAATAGAGTTGATTCGCTACACATGGCTCGCATTTTTCGTACTTCGCGTATGAACTCTTCCACTCCGATATCGTCTTCGCCGTTGAATTATGGTATGCATGTTATCGCGTCTTTAGCCCGTAAGCTTGGAGAGGCGAATTGCGGTAGACGGTCTTCGTAAGTGGGATGGTTGTCTGCTTCTGTTCGAATCGGAGCGCACGGTGGGGAAGTTCTATCTCTCGCGGCAATAGATTCGTCCAAGCTAATAAGGGAGCCTAGTTCTTTGGTAGCGTCGTGTCCTATTTTAATTTTGGAGATATTTTTGCCTAATAGATCTATCTCTGCTGTACGCTTCTTATTTTCACTGTCGGCTATCCGTTGTGTCTCTTCTATACGTCGCTTAAGAAGCTCGATTTGTTTTTGTATCGCGTCGAGTATGGCACGAGTCGAATTATCCATAGCTCCGTTTGTAAAGATGGTTTCGGCTTTGTCTTTTCACGATGTAGACATGATTCTAACAGAGTTTAACGAGTCTGAGCTATCGTTGCTGCTTGGGCTCGAAACGCTTGAGAAACTTGGCTTTCTCGTACGGTAATGTGCAAATAAATCCAGATTTTTAGCTTACCGTAGTAGCTATAGCCGTTGACGAGTCTCATTGTTTTTAGATTCCGAATCATTTCCTAGCCTTGCTCCGCGCTGACCGTAGTCCTTTCGTCGAGTTTCGCCGTAGTGGGACGTTGAAAGGTGCTGCAGGGCTTCGTAGTAGCAAAGATTCGCAGTGGTCCGCTGATCCTCAATGATCTTCAATGATGCGCGTACGCCGAAATCGTGATTTCGTTTACACTGAAACGAATGGATCCTGGCAGGATCGCCAAAACTGTCGTGTAAAAATTAAGAAAAAAACAAGAAACTTGTCAATTTCCGAACAGGAGATCGAGATCTTTATTTTTTTACTTAATTTGTACAATTTTAGTTTTGGTTCGCGATGATACACTTTCGATACTTAGGGTAGTTGAGAATTTTTTTAGACTAACTGGGCGATTCTGGAGGGAGCACCTATATTCATTTATTCGTTGGAGTGGCAGAAGGCTTTGGTCTTACTTATCATCTATTTCTGAGAATGGCTAGAGTGACCGAATGCCAGCCAGGCGGCTGGGAACGGATGCTGACCGGACGGTCACACACGATAAGGCGCTCGGAAGTTTGGTTTTTCATATAACTGCTCGAATTTCACCCGTGACACATAATACGGCGTGCACTATGTTCTGCGCGTACAATGCAGTAATTTGAGCGTTTAAACGTGGAAATATCTCAATCGGGAAGAAAATTACGGTCACTTTTCGCCAAAATCGACGAATGATCGAGTTTTGCGAGTTGCTGGGCTTGTTTGAAAGGTTCATACGGCATGCACTATGTTCTGCGTGCAAAAGGCAGTAATCTGGGCCTTCACCCGTTGAAATATCTCCAACGGGAACGAAATTACGGTCATTCTTCGTCAAAATCGTAGAAGGATTGCGTTTTGCGCGCTATTGGGCTTGCTTCGAAGCATACTACGGTGTGCACTATGTTCTGCGCGCAAAATGCAGTTATTTGGGAGCTTAAACTTCGAAATATCTCAAACGGGAAGGAAATTACTATCACTTTTCGTCCAAATCGACGAATGATCGAGTTCTGCGAGTTGTTGGGCTTGTTTCGAAGCATAATACGGCGTAAACTAAGATCTGCGCTTAAAATGCAGTTATTTGGACGCTTAAACGTCGAAATATCTCAATCGGGAAGGAAATTACGGTCACTTTTCGTCAAAATCGTCGAAAGATTGCGTTGTGGGAGTTGTCGGGCTTGTTTCGAAGCATAATACGGCGAGCATTATGTTCTGCGCTTAAAATGCAGTTATTTGGGCCCTTAAACGTCGAAAGATCTCCAACGGGAAGGATATTACGGACATTTTTCGACAATATCGTAAAAGGATTGCGTTTTGAGAGGTGTTGGGCTTGTTTCGACGCTTAATACAGCGTGCACTATGGTCACAACCGTAAAATGCAGTAATTTCGACGTTGAAATGTAGAAATATCTCAATCGGGAAGGAAATTACGGACATTTTTCGACAATATCGTAGAAGGATTGCGTTTTGCGAGGTGTTGGGCTTGTTTCGACGCTTAATACAGCGTGCACTATGTTCTGACCGTTAAATAAAGTAATTTGGTCGTGTAAACGTCGAAATATCTTAATCAGGAAGGAAATTACGGTCATTTTTCGTCGAAATCGACGAATGATCGAGTTTTGCGAGTTATTGGGCTTGTTTCGACGCTTAATACGGCGTGCACTAAGATCTGCGCTTAAATAGCAGTTATTTGGGCGCTTAAACGTCGAAAGATCTCCAACGGGAAGGAAATTACGGACATTTGTCGACAATATCGTAGAAGGATTGCGTTTTGCGAGGTTTTGGGCTTGTTTCGAAGCATACTACGGTGTGCACTATGTTCTGTAGCAAAATGCAGTTGTTACGTATTTATTCGTTTTAAGTCAAATTAAGATTATAATTCTGTAAAAAAATTTTTTTTTTTATTTTTTTTGATTTATTTTTTGATTTAGAGTTTAGTCGGAAGGGAAATATTGAAATGATATTATTGTGTATGAAATATTTATTTGGATTTCCGATTAATACGGTAGTTGCTGCCACCAGAAATAGTCTAAGGACTATTTCAAAATTTTTATTTATTTCAAACGTTACGGGTAGCGTCGACTAGAGTATAATGCTACTGGCAAAACCGATTCCGCTTTTCGGCTAACCTGCTATGTGCAGGGATATTAGCACGGGAGAGGATTAAAGCTGGGTACAATATTTGAATGTCAAATTTTTCGTTGTTTGATATGAATTAATTTTTTACGTTTGCCTTCTTCTTCTCCTTTAATTTCGCTATAATAGTTTTTCGTTGGAACCAAAGCTCAGTTTATTTGCCACGATGGATTCTATTGCCACGATTTTCTTGCCTTTGGGTTTGATTATCGAGGGTGATTCTAACGATCCTCTCTGTGTGGAACTTGTGTGATTTCGCAAGCCTTGCCCAAAGACGGGCAATATTTTGCCAACAATGGGAGGAGGAATGCGAAGATCGATAGGTGTTTTCGATAATCGAAAACACCGTTTGCACAAGTCAACACAGCGAACGATCCTTCGGTTAAATTTTCAAAGGAAATTGTTCTACTATTTCTCTCTCTTTTTTTTTCATAATTGCATGCAATGATGGCAAGGAAATCGGTCAATAGAAATGCCGGTATCGCTCTTAATTTTCGATCGACGTCAACGATGTATTTAATGGTCCTCTCTGTGCGGGACTTGTGTGATTTCGCAAGCCTTGCCCAAAGACGGGCAATATTTTGCCAACAATGGGAGGAGGAATGCGAAGATCAACGGGTGTTTCAGTAGCTGAAAACACCGTTTGCACAAGCCAACACAGCGAACAACCCCCTTGTTTAAAGTTTAAAATAGTGATTCTACCTTCAAACCGTTCACGGAAATAAAACGAGATTGATGATAGGTAATTCTCGAGTGCAACGAAATTATCAGAGAAGAAGGAAATATTTTTAAAATTTATTTTCTTACCTTGAGAAACCAGTGGCGTCGGGTGCCATCATTTCGTCTGCTCTGATGGTCGTCGGTGTTTTTATATCTGGGTTTATTTCTCGAAACTCGGATATAATTTATTATCAAACTTTTACTTTATTTATTTATTTCGATACACGGTTTACAAATTACTAACCGAATTAATACCGCAATTACAATGCGCTTTTGTTTAAGCGATGAAACGAAGACTTCAAAAAAAAATATTTTTTTTTCTAAGTCGCGACTTTCCTTTCTTGCCTGGACAACTAAAGACCGCCGAAACGCAAAGTGTTATACAAGATTTCTAAACGCACGATATAGCACGGTATAAAGCGTTATAATGAACACGATATAATGAACGTATTAATAATGAGCGCTGCTCTATGTTGCTATGCTTATTTATAATGCCATCCCCCACGAGGTGGTGGCGGTGGTGGTGGTCCACTGGGGGTACCCTTTCGTGGGAATCGGGATTTTGCAGTTTGGGCTTCCAGAAATCGTACGTGACAGAATGTAAGTTCCATATCTCGACTTCGACTAGTTCCCATCGGTCCAGTGTTTCTGCTGAGTTAGCGTCTAGGAGACTTGAGGCGTTCCATGCTGGTCTAGTCTCTTCGAGAAGCTTCCACGTTTGTACCGTGGGATTTATCTGTGTTTCTTCGGCACGTGCAAGGGCAAACGTTCCATGCTGGTCTAGTCTCTTCGAGAAGCTTCCACGTTTGTACCGTGGGAATTACCTGTGTTTCTTCGGCGCGTGCAAAGGCTGGCGACTGCAGCATCATTATGATTTTGATGTTTGCCCTGGCAACACGCGCGATCCGCTGCTCTCCCACAACAAGGGCCTCCTCCTTCGAGTTAGTTTGCGTAAGTTTGATTTAGATAGATATTTGCATATTGTGGTTGTTTTCGTGATTTTGATCCTTTTTCCTTTTCTTGTTGTTTCTCTAGGCTTCGGTGATCGACGTTTAAACAATGTTTGCGGAGGCATTTCCATCAGGGGTTCCTATCCAGACTTCTATGGTGCGTATTTTGTTTTATTTTTAATCCGCTTGATTCGTTCTGTTTCGTTTTATTTAAACTATATTGTGTTGTTTCAGCGCAAGCGAAAGAGGGATTCCAAAGAACCCATGGGCGATTCGGGAAGGCCCATCAAACGTATGCGGCGCTGTGATGAACCAGAGTGGTCGGAGAGAATATTCGACATTGATGCCGAGGCCGTGGATTTCCCGTCGGAGTTGAATTTTGACAATTTTGTTGCTGTTGATGAAAGTTTCTTCGATGCAGAGACCGTCGTGTTGGAGTGGGAGCCCCCTCTGGTTGAAGTCGTTGATACAGATCGTTGTGTAAAAGTTTATTTTGCAAACGAAATTCCTGGAGAGGTTTTGGAGGCACATCTTCGTCACCATGCTTCTGGGAGAAAGGAAATTCCCCCTGTTGTGCGTTATTGGTGTATGCGTGAGTTCAGCGAACTTTATCCTGGAGCTCCTTGCTTCGATTTTGATTTGGTGTAGGTGCTTCGTTGGTTCGTTGTTTGGTGATCGTGTGTTCCTTATTATTATATTTTTGTTTTTTCGCATTTTGTTTTTTTTTTTTTTTGTGTTCAATATATATATATTCATTTTAAACGTGATATATATTTTTTTTATGTTTGTTAAATATATGTGTATTTATTTAATTTTATATTTCCCCTTTTTTTTTTTAATTAATCATATATATATATATTTTTTTTTACATTTATATTTGACAATGTAGTTGCGCATAGAATTTATTAAAGAAAAATGTTAATAATGTGTTTTCATGATTTGTTTCTCGCGCCTGATTTCCATTAATCCCTAATATCCCTATAACCATAACGCGTGTTATTGTGTTAGTTGTTCCGATGCGCGTGTAAATCTAACATGGCTGCTCATAAGTGAGGTTATAGTGGCGGGTCTTTAGTTTTGTTTGATATCGAAGTAATTTTCTATCGCTTGTCTTTCCGCATTTTACCGCAATTGGAACATTAATATCGTTATTATTATTACTTTAAAGTGACAATAGTATTGTTGGTGTGAATATATATATATATATATATATATATATATATATAACTATAGATATATATAAAACTAACCGAATATATATATATATATATATATTCATATTTGACAATGTAGTTGCGCATAGAATTTATTAAAGAAAAATGTTAATGATGTGTTTTCACGATTTGTTTCTCGCGCCTGGTTTCCATTAATCCCTAATATCCCTATAACCATAGCGCGTGTTATTGCGCGTGTAAATCTAACATGGGTACTCATAAATGTCATTAGTGAGGTTATAGTGCCGGTTCTTTAGTTTTGTTTAATATCGAAGTATTTTCTGTCGGTCGTTTTTCCTTATTCTACCGCAATTAGAACATTTGTTTATTAATATTGTTATTAGTATTACTTTAAAGTGACAATAGTATTGTTCGTGTGAATATACACATATATATATATTTATTTATATTGTGTGTGATTTTAATATGACTAATGTTTTGTAATTCTTCGATAGCTTTAATTATTGTTTTGAGTACACACACAAACATATATATATATATGTGTATATACATATTTCTTCTGGCAGCATAGTATTTATACCAAATGAAATGTTAATTGTTTATTAACTTCATTTAATAAGATAGAACACACACACACGCACGTATATATGTATATAATTTTGGCAGTGTGATTTTCATTTAGATTCTTTAGCGATGTAATGTTGTGTATTTGAGGTTATGTGTCAATTGTTTGATTTCATATATACATATATATATCTGGTATTGTGACAACATAGTATTGAAGGTTTTATTTCTAAATTATTGTGTGTTTAATGCGTTTTTACATATTAGTGTTTGATGGTAGAATTTCTGTATGCAAACCTTCAAGTCGTTGCGGTGTCAATTATTTTGAACGTTTGACCTATCGACAGGTTGTTACTTAGTCCCAAGTGTTGCGTTGTGTGTTCTATTTCTTTTGTAGATTATTAGTAATAGTTTAGTTTAGAATATAGGTTATCTATATATATTTTTATATATAGACATGCATGTTTCGTAATGTAGTTCTTATTTTATAACTCTTTACCGGAACGTAGGCTAGTTTTAAGTATGTATCTTAGATTACTGATTTGATTTAATAATATAGAATGCGCACACATATATATATTTCTGACAATGTAACCTTTATTTCTTTAATAATATAATATTGTATGTTTTATGTATTCGTTAGACTATTAGTTTTTGATTTCATATATACATATATTTCATAAGTTGATAATATTGTATTTGTTGCATAGTATTGGAGGTACTGTCTCTAATATTTACTAGATTATTACATGTTTGGCATATATGTTTATACTTATATGTAACTGCCGGAGTTGTTGCGGCGTTGATTGATTAAAATATATTTATATATATACATATATTCCTAGTGTTTCAATCATTTCCCTTTCTGTAGTTATTCTTATTTCCTGGTTTATTTGTTTGGTTCGTGACTCGTTCAATCCATTAGTTGGTTCTATTTATTTTATTTTATGCTGGTTGAGTTTATATTATATTGAACCATAGGTTTTCAAATGGCAAGTCGGTTATTGGTAGGTTTATTTAGAGTTGTGTGTATATGTATTTCGTTTATTGGTTGGATCTGTTAGTCGCCCTCATTTTGTCAATCCTTCCTTTCGTTTCGTAGTGCCGTGTGTTCGTTCGTGCATTCAAATCCTTATTCGCGCGTTTTGTATAGAGTAGTTTTCTTGTTCTTGTTACGGCACGTGCGGAGTGCGGGACGTGACACCCCCGCCCTTGGAGTTCAAATTTCCAGAGGAAATTTGACTGATGGTGTCTCTGAGTTCGTTCAAGGCGGATGTAGATGTCGTTGGTCGTAGTGACTACCGGTGTTATCGATAGCCCTTGAGGTTGTGCTGTTTGATCATCGATATTTCGTCCTCTTTTGAGGTATAGTAGCAGGTGGGTGACTGAGCCGCATCTTGCTCCTAATAGGGCGATTCCACATCCGTAAATTTCACGTAACTGGTATTCGCGTATGGCAATATCTATTATCGTCTTGATTAATTTAAATATTACGAGGATTCCAAATATTGCTGCACTGACAGTTCGAAATTCCATGAAACCAGTCCATTAGCTTGATACTGTATTTTTCGCTATTGTGGTTAATGTGTTTTCGTCCATCATTCCCAGGATGTTTACTGTTCCAGGGACGATGGTTTTTCCTGTCGCTCCTCTGGCCAATGTGTTCAAGACTGCAGTTTTTTCTGCGGGGAACATGACGTGGTCCCAGTGCGTCCAGGTCTTTTTGGGTATATATTCCGCTCGTGGCCAATGACGATGGTACTGAATATCGCCACGTTTGGCGCACGTCCGGGCGGAGTTCCTGTGGTGGTTCCATGGGCTTTGGTACGAATTTGTGCCAGAGTCCGTCGATGTTGTAGAACGTAGGTAGTACTGCGCTACATTCTCTATGGTTTCCGTGTTACGTTAGGATGTGTGTTTTTGGCATTAGAAATGCGGTGCGATTCCCTTGCCAAACGGGTAGTTCCGAGTAGCATTCTGTTGTATGTCGTATCCTACCAGGCCATATGATATTTTAATGAGGGTAAGTACGATGACCAGGTGATTCATCTTCTTATTAACAATTTATTAAATCGTTTCTTACTCTCGAGTTTATTAGAAATAAGAATAACCTTTTATTAAAAAAGAAAATTTTATATTTATATATATTTTTTTTCTCTCTTCTTTTTTATTAAAACCCCCTTTTTTTTTATTTTAGGTTTTACGTATATGTTATCAGTGAAAATAAATATTATGAAAGCTACTTGGGTTATAATTATATACATATATGCATAGGTATTGGTAAGTAATGAGATTTGTTTTATCGTTATAAATATATATGTATATATTATCAATAGAATGGATATTACAAATATAGCTTGTTTCGAATATATATATGTGCGTGTAATGGTAAATATGACGGCTTATTTATGAGTCACTTGCATTATCAATGGAAGTGAGTGTTGTAAATATCGCCTACTTTACAACATGCGTGTGTATATATTGGTAAACATAAGTAAAAATTACATGTATAGTTATAAATGTTGTTTGTTTACAGGTGGATAGCATAAGTATTTGGTTTTGTGCGTAGCATACAAGTACTTTATGGTTCTACGGTGCGAAATGCTATTCCTTCAACTAAAAAGTGTCTTTCAAGTGAGTCAGTCAGATTATTGTAAACGATCATGCATGGGATGCATGATATAGCGGGTTGTAAATCCGCTATGTTTATATCATACATACGACAGTATTTTATATGTGTTCTTGCAGGTATTCCGCATAGGAAATGAGTGGGTGGCTCGTCACATAGGTCCTGGTCGTCTGGATCTAACTTGTCGAAACAGTCTTGACAAAGATAGCCGTTATCTAAACGGTGGACGGAGCGTATCAACCGAACACAGAGGCAAGATTGAACATCCTCCGTCTCCTCCACATCGAATGCGGGAACGGGCCCATCTGGGTTCTCTATGCCCGAGTTGATGAACTCGTCGCCCGTTCTGTACATACATATAAAACAGTTAATATATATAAAAATTAAAAAAAATTGTTTCGTTCGGACTTGTTTTTTTGTACGAATACTGTATCCCTGTATATAATATAATATATATAATGTGTTACGATTATGTTAGTTGTTATTTAATATATATATATTTTCCTTATCTCTCTCTGTCTTTCTCTCTCTCTCATTTTTTTTTTTTTATTATTATTATTATTATTATTAGTACCTAACATTACTATTATGATGCTGTATTACATTGTATTGGTCATTATTCGTATTGAGGCGTGTATGTGTGGGATGCGCGACAAATTTTTCAACATGGCCGCTCGCGTGTATCTTTGGTATGGTGTTGGTTTAATGTTAACAGTAGTCTGTTGTTGAAATAGCTAATTAATTATTAATCATTATGATTTTATTTAGTGGTGTTTTGTAATATTGTTTTGTGTTTCATGATATTGTGTGTGTAAATACAGTGTACTACTTTAATGTAATAGTCGTAACTTGCATTTATATAATTTAATTTAATTTAGTTAATGCTTTGTGTATTGTGTTACCGGTCACTTTCGTGTAACATAACTTTATTTCTTTGTACTGAGTTCAGTCATGTCTTGTTATTAACATTAGTTAGTCTATCTTGATTAATGTCTAACCTATTTCTGTGTTTATTGACCTTTCATATTTTCCCTATTAATTTATTATTGCTTGTGCTTGCTATATGTTATTATTTTATGTATGATATGTATTAGTTTCCTTATTAGTGATTAAAATTTATTTATTAGATTAACATTGTCTGTGATTCTTCGGATTCTACTCTTTCGATGCTGCGACACTTACCTGGATCATTCCCACAACATCATCCGATTCTTCGATATGCCTTGGATACTTACTACGGTTGCCTTCAATCGTCTTATATCTGTGGCCTTAAAGGTACTGTTTAATTTATTTAATTTAATACGTGTGCATTACAAAATCCGCTTCTACATGTTAGATACAATACTACGTAGAATAATACATAATGAAATATCCTTTTATTCCGGTTATATGTATTACTAACTCTGAATTAATCTATCTTAATTATTTCCTAACCACTTTCTATACTTATCAGCTATTTTATTTCTTCTTATTAATCTGCGAAATTCATGCATGTACACTTCCTTGTATGGTGATTGATTGTTCACGAGGTAAGTTGCACTTTCACTGTTTTAGTTATTCGTTGAACTAACACGTTTTACATTCAAACAGTAATTGGAGCACTCGTAATAATCTTCTTTTCCCTCTTCAGGTTTTCGCTGTCTGTGCTATTCGACAAACAGTGTCACGCTTCTGCAGTTTTGTTATAACATTTAGTAATGTTGTATTTTGCATTAAGGCCATTGAAGTTAATTCGTTCGTTTATTTTCAGCTGGCTGTCGTACATGGTGTTCCGCAAACAGGGATCCATAACCTATTTTGCACGTAAACCTTCTTGTATGACGATTACTTGTTCACAAGGTAACTTTTACTTTCACTCTTTTAATTATTTATTGAATCAACACGTTTTATATTCAAACGATAATTGGAGTACACATAATAAATTTTTCCTTTTTCTTTTTAGGTTTCCGCTATCCGTATTATTCGACAAACAGTGTCACACCTCCTTTTGATTTAACCACAATATAGTTATAACATTTAGTAACCTTGTATTTTACACTGAGACAATTGAAACTAATTTATTCACTTATTTTAGGTAGTTGTCATACATTACGTTCCACGAACAAGGAATCATAACCTATATTTGCACATACACTTTCTTGTTCACAAGGTAATTTCCACTTTCACTAGTTAATTATTCATTGTGTTAACACGTTTTATATTTAAACGATAATTGAAGCACACATAATAATTTTCCCTTTTTCCTTTTAGGTTTTCGCTATCCGTATTATTCGACGAACAGCACTACAACATACACTACTGCACTACGTTGTCCACTGCAATCACTTCATTCATTGTTTATTTCGATTATGCGCTAGTTTTAACTTGTTTAACTGCACTGTTCGCGGCATCCCTTTTACTTCAATCTTGACGTTTTGGTTCTGCAAGATTTCTAGCACCTTGTGTGGTCCGGTATATTGATCGGAAAACTTTGCTTTGCTAGGTTCCTTTAGTAGGTATACTAGATCTCCAATCTTGAAATTTTGAGGGTTAATTCGTCTGTCGTAATATTCTTTTGATCTTAGTTTGGATTTTATCAAATTTTGTCTTGCTGTTTGCTGCACGGTGTTGATTTTATCGAACAGGTCTCTGAGATATTCCGCATAAGTTGGTTCCACGTTTTCTTCGATTGGTATTTCGCCAGTGGGTTCTCTGGCCAAGTGTCCAAAGACTAATTCATGCGGAGAGAATTTCGTTCCTTCGTGTACAGAGGTGTTATAGGAAAACATGGCTAATTCCACCCATTCGTCCCAATTTCTGGAATTTTCGATATATAACTTGAGATATTCAATAAATACGTGGTGAGGTCTTTCGATCGAACCGTTACTTTGTGGATGATATGCCGTCGTGGTATATTGTTTGATGCGGAATCTTTTTGCTACTTTCTTCATTAGTGAGGATGTAAAGTTCCTTCCTTGATCAGTGAGAATAGCTCTCGGTGACCCGAAACGACAAATAAATCGTTTTATAAAAGCGTCCGCTATCTCGGCTGAAGAGATTCCTCCTATTAGAATCCCGATTGAATATTTTGTTAATACGTCTTGAATTGTTAATATGTATTCGTTTCCTTTCGCTGTCTTTGGTAATGGACCGACGATATCCATACTAATTTTGTCGAAAGCCCTGCCCGGTGTATCAGTGAGTACCATTGGTTGCTTTGTTTTTATTCTAGTTAACTTTTTCAATTGGCATTCTTTACATGTTCTTACGTATTCCTGGATCTCCTTCTTCATATTTTCCCAATAATAACATTGTCGTATTCTTTGATACGTCTTCGTTACTCCTTTATGTCCTGCTACGGATGATTCGTGTTTTTCTCTTATTATGTTATTTTGTGCTTCCACAGGCGGGGTAATTACTTCCCCAGTGCAAATGGTGATGGTTAAGGTTTTTTCCATAAATATTTCTTTTAATTTTTTGATTGTATGTCGCCAGGGTATCTCTTCCAAATTTCCTTTGCTGATGCTAAAGGATGTTAATTGTTTTTCATTTACTACATCTAGTAGAGATCTTAGCGAGTTTAATAAATTTTCGGGTGTTATTGGAATATTTCTATTTTCCTTTATCGGTAGCGATATGATGTATTTCCCGGAATCGTAATTCAATCTTGCTTTTTCTAACATTAAATCTTCATAATGAGGCAATTTTCCCGTCTCCTTCATTTCTAATGCTCCTTTATCTATCGCATTCCCATGTACATCTATAAATATTACTATATGGTCATTTACTCTCGTAATTGAGTCTCGGGTTTCTGAAATTCTTAATTCCGCGATTATCGTAGGTCTCGTGTCCTTTTCTCGTTGTTGAATTAATTCTGGATTTTCAATGGAGGGCTCTTCTTCGCTCGTTGTATCCGTGTCTTCCTTTTCTCGATCGAGCTCGGCTAGTGCTTCGTCAAAATATTTTACGGGTGTTTCTTCTATGGTGAGATGCTTTCGAGTAGAAGGTTTTCCCTGTTTATCGTAATGCGATAATACGCGTGGCTTAGCCTCGAATATCGGAGAGTCCTCGGTCGAGGTATCCAGTTGAAATCCTTTTACACGTGGATATCGATCTGGCGAATCTTCTTCTCGTTTCCTGATTGGCAAGCACATCTCTGGCGGATTTCGGGATAATGCATCTGCGTTCGCGTTCGCTCTACCTTCTTTATATTGGATATCAAATTCAAAGTCCGACAATTTCAATTTCCATTTCCAAATTCTCGAGGTGGGATCTTTAATGGAATTCATCCATACTAACGGTTTGTGATCAGTTATTATCGTAAACTTTCTACCATACAGGTATGGTCTGAAATGCATCGTACAGTAAACGATTGCCAGACACTCCTTTTCTATGATAGAGTAGTTTTGTTCGGCGGAATTTAATAGTCTTGAGGCATATGCAATCGGTAAATCCTTTCCGATTGGCCCTTGACTCAGTACACCGCTTATTGCGTATCCTGATGCGTCTGTAGTAAGGTTAAAGGGTTCAGAAAAGTCTGGATACTGTAAAATGGGTTTTGTCATTAGGGCTGTCTTTAAATTATTGAATGCATTTTCCTGATTTTCTGTCCATTTAAAGGGAGTATCTTTCTTTAATAGTTGTGTCAATGGTTTCGCGACCTTGGAGAAATCGGGTATAAATTTTCTGTAGTATCCTGCTAGTCCCAGAAATTGTTTGATATTTTTCACCCTTTTCGGTCGTGGAAATTTTGATACGGCTTCGATTTTCTTTGGGTCGGGTTTTACGCCATCTTCACTAATTATGTGTCCTAAGTAATTCACCTCGTGTCGTAAAAATTCGCACTTATCAGACTGTAATCGTAATTTAGCTTTCCTCAGTCTTTCCATTAACTTATTAAATTTAATTTCTTGTTCTTGGAGAGACCTCGAATAAATCACTATGTCATCCAGATAGACGAATAATTCTATTCCTTGCAGACCAGATAACACTGAGTTCATCAAACGTTGAAACGTCGCTGGGGCGTTTTTTAATCCAAAGGGCATTCTTTTGAATTGAAAATGTCCGTATGGTGTCGAAAATACAGTTTTGTGGGCATCTTCCTGTGACATACGGATCTGGTGAAAGCCTGATGCTAAGTCAAACGTGGAAAAATATTTTGCACTTCCTAATTGATCCAATATTTCTGTAATGTTGGGTAGTGGGAAAGCATCGCCGATCGTTTTATCATTCAACTTTCTATAATCGATAACCAATCTCCAGCGTTTATTTCCTTGCGAATCGGGTTTTTTGGGTACAATCCAAAGCGGAGAGTTATATGGAGATACCGATGGTTCCACTACGTCCGTATCTAGTAATTCTTGAATTTGTCGATTTATCTCTTCTCGATGTACTGGTGGGAATCGATACTGTTTAGTATTAATTGGTATATCATCCGTTGTAATTATTCTATGTTCCAAAACTTCAGTTGCTTCCAATATATCTCCTGGAATATGAAACCTATCTTGATTATTACGAATCAACCTTTTAACATTTTCCGTTTCTTCTTTGTTCAAATGTTCGAGTCGTAGTAATTCAATTATTTTATCGTATCTACTTTCTTTCGATTTTAAAACTGTATTACACGCTGTCCTAGGAAGCGGGGATGGGTTTTCGAATTCCTTAATTACCATTGTCGGTGTTGTAAATTCGTAATTTCTTGAAGTAGTATTTATTACTCTTATGTAACCTTTTCCTTTATGATTCCTCACAACTGCATTACCAAAATAGATTCCTTTGATCGGCTCGATTCTTGGAATAAATCCCTCTTTTATCTCTGGATTTGCGATATTAATTGAACACGTTACTGAACTTCGCTTCGGTATAATTATTTTTTCTCTAGTATCGAAGGGTATATAAATATTTCCCCATTTGACATACTTTTCCTCGTAATCTAAACGAGCTTTACAACCTGCAAAAAATTCGGATCCTAGGATTCCGTCTTGATCGATTAGCAATGAATCATCAACTACATGAAAATTAACCGGATGGCCCGCAACCTGTATTACTGTCTGCCCTAGGGAGACCAGGCTCGTTGCCGTAATTCCTCGCACTTCGATTGATTCTTTCTCGTTGATGATGGCTGAATCGGGTAAAGCAGGTTTTTTGATAATGTTAATTTCCGATCCAGAGTCTAATAATAAACTCGTCTTGGTTTTTAAATCTGGGGAGACTATTCGCGCAGTTGGAGTTGTTGGGGAATCATTAAATTTTACTGAAATAATTCGGAGAGGTCGTTGTCCGAATCTGAGTCCGACTCTTGGTGATTTTCCTTCGCCGGTTGCTTGCGCTTCACTCTTTCCTTTTTGTCTTGAGATTCCGGATTTTCTGTTTGTGACCTCGTTTGGTTGTGGGATGACTCCCCCACAGTATTTAGTGGTTGTTCGTTCGACCTTACGGTCGGCATTGCGTTCGTTCTGTCTCTCGTTACGGGTGGTGGAGTCGATCTCGCGGGGGCGGCTGCCCTTGTTCTGTTTGTTGCCGTCGGCGCCGGTCTCCTCGATGCCGCCTGTACTCTTGGGCGATTCGGCGTATCGTTCCTTCGTGGCTCGCCCCATTCTCCCGAAGGACGCATTTGGTTTCCCGACGGTCTCGAATTATAGGGTACGATTAATCCGGCATCTACTCGGGCTTTAAATTTGTAACAGTCTTTCACTAAATGTCCGGGTTTTTTACAATAATTACATGTGATATTTTGTCTCGTAGTATTAGAAAAATTCTGCGAAGGAGGTGCCGATCTTCGATCTTGGATTTTGTTCCTGGCGTAGTTATTATTAGAAGGGTTAACGTTATTTCGATTGTTCCCGGTGTAATTGTTATTAGCAGGACGAGCGTTATTTCGGTTATTCTCGATGTAATTATTATTAGGGGGACGAACGTTGTTTCGGTTGTTATTACTTGAGAATGTCGGACGTTGGTATCGCATTCTGTCGTTTACTTGTTTTAGTTCCCGCGTTGCTTTTACGGCTTGGCGATACGCGTCTTCTAAAGATTGGTACTCGGATAACTTTACTCGTAAATATACTTCGTTCGGGAGTCCCTTAACGAAAGCCTCTCTGGTGTCCCAATCGATCGTATCTTGAACGTCTTGCGATATGGAGCCGTATTCACATCTTTCTCCATCAATTATAGCCAATCTGAGATTTCTGACGCGGTCTATGTAATCTAGTATATTTTCTCCTGGTCGTTGGAATACCGTTCCCAACTCTCCCCTGTATTCGTTAACGGTTTTTCCTGGGCCGAACATATCTTTTAATTTATTCCCGAAATCGTTTAAAGTCACTACCTCATGGTCCTCTACGGCGAGAAACGCGTGTCCGCGAAGTTTATTCATTAATAATTTTACTAACTGTGGCTCTTGATGCCTAGGAATCATATTTCGCGCTCGCTCGCATGATCTCAAAAATTGGAACACAGACGGTCGGTATCCGTCGAACACTGGTACTGATTCAATCGCGTCCTTTAATTTAATCGGCTGGTAATTATCAGTCAATCTTGTTTCTCGCGGTGTTATCGGTGATACGGGTATTTCGGTCTCGTTCGTCTGTCTGCTTACGCGCACGTCTTCTTCTAATTTAATTAGTCTTGAGCTTATGTCGGTTAATACACGGAAATTTTCGTCCCACGCTTTCAATTTTTCCGTCAACGCCAAAAGCGTATCTTCGCTTAGCGACTCCCGGGCGGTCGACATTTTCCTACTTATTTTTTGTTGGTATTCGTAAGAGCTTTAATCCTCTGCGGAGCGTATCCCACCGCTGCCACCAAAAATTTAATCTATCTAATTGTGTTACGTATTTATTAGTTTTAAGTCAAGTTAAGATTAAAATTCTGTAAAATTTTTTTTTTATTTATTTTTGATTTATTTGTGATTTAGAGTTTAGTCGGAAGGGAAATATTGAAATGATATTATTGTGTATGAAGTATTTATTTGGATTTCCGATTAATACGGTAGTTGCTGCCACCAGAAATAGTCTAAGGACTATTTCAAAATTTTTATTTATTTCAAACGTTACGGGTAGCGTCGACTAGAGTATAATGCTACTGGCAAAACCGATTCCGCTTTTCGGCTAACCTGCTATGTGCAGGGATACTAGCACGGGAGAGGATTAAAGCTGGATACAATATTTAAGTGTCAAATTTTTCGTTGCTTGATATGAATTTATTTTTTTACGTTTGCCTTCTTCTTCTCTTTTAATTTCGCTATAATAGTTTGTCGTTGGAACCAAAGCTCAGTTTATTTGCCACGATGGATTCTATCACCACGATTTTCTTGCCTTTGGGTTTGATTATTGAGGGTGATCCTAACGATCCTCTCTGTGTGGAACTTGTGTGATTTCGCAAGCCTTGCCCAAAGACGGGCAATATTTTGCCAACAATGGGAGGAGGAATGCGAAGATCAACGGGTGTTTCAGTAGCTGAAAACACCGTTTGCACAAGCCAACACAGCGAACAACCCCTTTGTTTAAAGTTTAAAATAGTGATTCTACCTTCAAACCGTTCACAGAAATAAAACGAGATTGATGATAGGTAATTCTCCAGTGCAACGAAATTGTCAGAGAAGAAGGAAATTTTTTTTTTTTTATTATTAATTTTCTTACCTTGAGAAACCAGTGGCGTCGGGTGTCATCACTTCGTCTGCTCTGATGGTCGTCGGTGTTTTTATTTCTGGGTTTATTTCTCGAAACTCGGATATAATTTATTATCAAACTTTTACTTTATTTATTTATTTCGATACACGGTTTACAAGTTATTAACCGAATTAATACCGCAATTACAATGCGCTTTTGTTTAAGCGATGAAATGAAGACTTCAAAAATATTTTTTTTTTTTTTTAAGTCGCGACTTTCCTTTCTTGCCTGGACAACTAAAGACCGCCGAAACGCAAAATGTTATACAAAATTTCTAAACGCACGATATAGCACGGTATAAAACGTTATAATGGACGTATTAATTATGAGCGTATTAATAATACTGAACGTAATAAAACGTATTAATGAACGTTATAAAAACGAGCGTATTAATGACCACGGAATAATAATGAGCGTAACAAAACGTATTAATAATACTGAGCGTATTAATTATACTGAGCGTAATAAAACGTATTAATAATACTGAGCACGTAACAATACGTATAAAAAATGAACGTAATAAAACGTATTAATGATACTGAGCGCTGCTCTATGTTGCTATGCTTATTTATAATGCCATCCCCACGAGGTGGTGGTGGTGGTGGTGGTCCACTGGGGATACCCTTCCGTGGGAATCGGGATTTTGCAGTTTTGGGCTTCCAGAATCGTACGTGACAGAATGTAAGTTCCATATCTCGACTTAGTTCCCATCGGTCCAGTGTTTCTGCTGAGCTAGCGTCTAGGAGACTTGAGGCGTTCCATGCTGGTCTAGTCTCTTCGAGAATCTTCCACGCTTGTACCGTGGGACCTATCTGTGCTTCTTCGGCACGTGCAAGGGCAAACGTTCTATGCTGGTCTAGACTCTTCGAGAAGCTTCCACGTTTGTACCGTGGGACCTATCTGTGCTTCTTCGGCACGTGCAAGGGCAAACGTTCCATGCTGGTCGAGACTCTTCGAGAAGCTTCCACGTTTGTACCGTGGGAATTACCTGTGTTTCTTATTATATATTTTTGTTTTGATGCATTTTGTTTTTTTTTTTTGTGTTCAATATATATATATATATATATATATATATATATATACATTTTAAACGTGATATTATTTTTTTTTATGTTTGTTAATTATATGTGTATTTATTTAATTTTGTATTTCGCCTTTTTTTTTTAATTAATTATATATATATTTTACATTTATATTTGACAATGCAGTTGCGCATAGAATTTATTAAAGAAAATGTTAACAATGTGTTTTCATGATTTGTTTCTCGCGCTTGATTTCCATTAATCCCTAATATTCCTATCACCATAACGCGTGTTATTGTGTTAGTTGTTCCGAAGTATCGAAGTAATTTTCTATCGCTTGTTTTTCCGCATTCTACCGCAATTGGAACGTTAATATCGTTCTTATTATTTCTTTAAAGTGACAATAGTATTGTTGGTGTGAATATGTATATATATATTTATATTGTATGTCATTTTAATATGACTAATGTTTTGTAATTCTTCGATAGTGTTTAACTTTATATTTCCCTTTATTAATTATATATATATATTCATATTTGACAATGTAGTTGCGCATAGAATTTATTAAAGAAAAATGTTAATGATGTGTTTTCACGATTTGTTTCTCGCGCCTGGTTTCCATTAATCCCTAATATCCCTATAACCATAGCGCGTGTTATTGCGCGTGTAAATCTAACATGGGTACTCATAAATGTCATTAGTGAGGTTATAGTGCCGGTTCTTTAGTTTTGTTTAATATCGAAGTATTTTCTGTCGGTCGTTTTTCCTTATTCTACCGCAATTAGAACATTTGTTTATTAATATTGTTATTAGTATTACTTTAAAGTGACAATAGTATTGTTCGTGTGAATATACACATATATATATATTTATTTATATTGTGTGTGATTTTAATATGACTAATGTTTTGTAATTCTTCGATAGCTTTAATTATTGTTTTGAGTACACACACAAACATATATATATATGTGTGTATATACATATTTCTTCTGGCAGCATAGTATTTATACCAAATGAAATGTTAATTGTTTATTAACTTCATTTAATAAGATAGAACACACACACACGCACGTATATATGTATATAATTTTGGCAGTGTGATTTTCATTTAGATTCTTTAGCGATGTAATGTTGTGTATTTGAGGTTATGTGTCAATTGTTTGATTTCATATATACATATATATATCTGGTATTGTGACAACATAGTATTGAAGGTTTTATTTCTAAATTATTGTGTGTTTAATGCGTTTTTACATATTAGTGTTTGATGGTAGAATTTCTGTATGCAAACCTTCAAGTCGTTGCGGTGTCAATTATTTTGAACGTTTGACCTATCGACAGGTTGTTACTTAGTCCCAAGTGTTGCGTTGTGTGTTCTATTTCTTTTGTAGATTATTAGTAATAGTTTAGTTTAGAATATAGGTTATCTATATATATTTTTATATATAGACATGCATGTTTCGTAATGTAGTTCTTATTTTATAACTCTTTACCGGAACGTAGGCTAGTTTTAAGTATGTATCTTAGATTACTGATTTGATTTAATAATATAGAATGCGCACACATATATATATTTCTGACAATGTAACCTTTATTTCTTTAATAATATAATATTGTATGTTTTATGTATTCGTTAGACTATTAGTTTTTGATTTCATATATACATATATTTCATAAGTTGATAATATTGTATTTGTTGCATAGTATTGGAGGTACTGTCTCTAATATTTACTAGATTATTACATGTTTGGCATATATGTTTATACTTATATGTAACTGCCGGAGTTGTTGCGGCGTTGATTGATTAAAATATATTTATATATATACATATATTCCTAGTGTTTCAATCATTTCCCTTTCTGTAGTTATTCTTATTTCCTGGTTTATTTGTTTAGTTCGTGACTCGTTCAATCCATTAGTTGGTTCTATTTATTTTATTTTATACTGGTTGAGTTTATATTATATTGAACCATAGGCTTTCAAATGGCAAGTCGGTTATTGGTAGGTTTATTTTGAGTTGTGTATATGTATTTTGTTTATTGGTTGGATCTATTAGTCGCCCTCATTTTGTTAATCCTTCCTTTCGTTTCGTAGTGCCGTGTGTTCGTTTGTGCATCCAAATCCTTATTCGCGTGTTTTGTATAGAGTAGTTTTCTTATTCTTGTTACGGCACGTGCGGAGCGCGGGACGTGACAGTTTTCAAATGGCAAGTCGCTTATTGGTAGGTTTATTTTGAGTTGTGTGTATATGTATTTTGTTTATTGGTTGGATCTATTAGTCGCCCTCAGTTTGTTAATCCTTCCTTTCGTTTCGTAGTGCCGTGTGTTCGTTTGTGCATCCAAATCCTTATTCGCGTGTTTTGTATAGAGTAGTTTTCTTGTTCTTGTTACGGCACGTGCGGAGCGCGGGACGTGACACAGTCATTTGGGCGCTTAAACGTCGAAATATCTCAATCGGGAAGACATTACTGTCATTTTTCGACAATATCGTATCAGAATTGCGTTTTGCGAGGTTTTGGGCTTTTTCGAAGCATAATACAGCGTGCACTGTGTTCTGACCGTATAAAGAATTTATTTGGGCGCTTAAACGTCGAAAGATCTCCAACGGGAAGGAAATTACGGACATTTTTCGACAATATCGTAGAAGGATTGCGTTTTGCGAGGTTTTGGGCCTTTTTCGAAGCATACTACGGTGTGCACTATGTTCTGACCGTAAGATGCAGTAATTTGGGCGTGTAAACGTCGAAATATCGCAATCGGGAAGGAAATTACGGTCATTCTTCGACAAAATCGACGAATGATCGCGTTTTGCGAGTTGTTGGGCTTGTTTCGACGCTTAATACAGCGTGCACTATGTTCTGACCGTACGATGCAATAATTTGGGCGCTAATACGTCGAAATATCTCAATCGGAATGGAAGTTACGGTCATTTTTCGTCTAAATCGACGAACGATCCAGTTCTGCGAGTTGTTGGCCTTGTTTCGACGCCTAATACAGCGTGCACTATGTTCTGAACGTAAGATGCAGTAATTTGGGCGCTTATACGTCGAAATATCTCAATCGGGATGGAAGTAATACGGCCATTTTTCATCGGAATCGGCAAATGATCGAGTTCTGCGAGTTGTTGGCCTTGTTTCGACGCTTAATGCAGCGTGCACTATGTTCTGACCGTAAGATGCAGTAATTTAGGCGCTTATACGTCGAAATATCTCAATCGGGATGGAAGTTACGGTCATTTTTCGAAAATATCGTAGAAGGATTGCGTTTTGCGAGTTTTTGAGCTTGATTCGAAGCATACTACGGTGTGCACTATGTTCTGTAGCAAAATGCAGTAATTTGGGCGTGTAAACGTCGAAATATCTTAATCAGGACGAAAATTACGGACATTTTCGACAATATCGTAGAAGGATTGCGTTTTGCGTGTTGCTGGGCTTGTTTCGAAGCATAATACAGAGTGCACTATGTTCTGACCGTAAAAAGAATTTATTTGGGCGCTTAAACGTCGAAAGATCTCCAACGGGAAGGAAATTACGGACATTTGTCGACAATATCGTAGAAGGATTGCGTTTTGCGAGGTGTTGGGCTTGTTTTGACGCTTAATACAGCGTGCACTATGTTCTAACCGTAAGATGCAGTAATTTGGGCGCTTATACGTCGAAATAGCTCAATCGGGACGGAAGTTACGGTCATTTTTCGAAAATATCGTAGAAGGATTGCGTTTTGCGAGGCTTTGAGCTTTTTTCGAAGCATACTACGGTGTGCACTATGTTCTGACCATAAGATGCAGTAATTTGTGCGCTTATACGTCGAAATATCTCAATAGGGATGGACGTTACGGTCATTTTTCGTCTAAATCGGCGAACGATTCAGTTCTGCGAGTTGTTGGGCTTGTTTCGAAGCATAATACAGCGTGCACTATGTTCATGACCGTAAAAAGAATTCACTTGGGCGCTTATACTTCGAAATATCTTAATCAGGAAGGAAATTACTATCACTTTCCGTCCAAATCGACGAATGATCGAGTTCTGCGAGTTGTTGGGCTTGTTTCGAAGCATACTACGGTGTGCACTATGTCCTGACCGTAAGATGCAGTAATTTGGGCGCTAATACGTCGAAATATCTCAATCGTAATGGAAGTTACGGTCATTTTTCGTCTAAGTCGACGAACGATCCAGTTCTGCTAGTTACTGGGCTTGTTTCCACGCTTAATACAGCGTGCAATATGTTCTGACCGTAAGATGCAGTAATTTGGGCGCTTATACGTCGAAATATCTCAATCGGGATGGAAGTTACGGTCATTTTTCGAAAATATCGTAGAAGGATTGCGTTTTGAGAGGTTTTGGGCTTTTTTCGAAGCATACTACGGTGTGCACTATGTTCTGACCGTAAAAAGATTTTATTTGGGCGCTTAAACGTCGAAAGATCTCCAACGGGAAGGAAATTACTATCACTTTTCGTCCAAATCGACGAATGATCGAGTTCTGCGAGTTGTTGGGCTTGTTTCGAAGCATACTACGGTGTGCACTATGTTCTGCCCGCAAAATGCAGTAATCTGGGCGTGTAAACGTCGAAATATCTTAATCAGGACGGAAATTACGGTGATTCTTCGACAAAATCGACGAATGATCGCGTTTTGCGAGGTGTTGGGCTTGTTTAGACGTTTAATACAGCGTGCACTATGTTCTGACCGTAAGATGCAGTAATTTGGGCGCTTATGAGTCGAAATATCTCAATAGAGATGGAAGTTACGGTCATTTTCCGTCTAAATCGACGAACGATTCAGTTCTGCGAGTTGTTGGCCTTGTTTCGACGCTTAATACAGCGTGCACTATGTTCTGACCGTACGATGCAGTAATTTGGGCGCTAATACGTCGAAATATCTGAATCGGGATGGAAGTTACGGACATTTTTCGTCGAAATCGACGAATGATCGAGTTCTGCGAGTTGTTGGGCTTGTTTCGAAGCATACTACGGTGTGCACTATGTTCCGTAGCAAAATGCAGTAATTTGGGCGTGTAAACGTCGAAATATCTTAATCAAGGCGGAAATTACGGTGTCACGTCCCGCGCTCCGCACGTGCCGTAACAAGAACAAGAAAACTACTCTATACAAAACACGCGAATAAGGATTTGGATGCACAAACGAACACACGGCACTACGAAACGAAAGGAAGTATTAACAAAATGAGGGCGACTAATAGATCCAACCAATAAACAAAATACATATACACACAACTCAAAATAAACCTACCAATAACCGACTTGCCATTTGAAAGCCTATGGTTCAATATAATATAAACTCAACCAGTATAAAATAAAATAAATAGAACCAACTAATGGATTGAACGAGTCACGAACTAAACTAATAAACCAGGAAATAAGAATAACTACAGAAAGGGAAATGATTGAAACACTAGGAATATATGTATATATATAAATATATTTTAATCAATCAACGCCGCAACAACTCGGACAGTTACATATAAGTATAAACATATATGCCAAACATGTAATAATCTAGTAAATATTAGAGACAGTACCTCCAATACTATGCAACAAATACAATATTATCAACTTATGAAATATATGTGTATATGAAATCAAAAACTAATAATCTAACTAATACATAAAACATACAATATTATATTATTAAAGAAATAAAGGTTACATTGTCAGAAATATATATATGCGTGCGCATTCTATATTATTAAACCAAATCAGTAATCTAAGATACATACTTAAAACTAGCCTACGTTCCGGTAAAGAGTTATAAAATAAGAACTACATTACGAAACATGCATGTCTATATATATATAAAAATACATATATAAATAACCTATATCCTAAACTAAATTACTACTAATAATCTACAAAAGAAATAGAACACACAACGCAACACTTGGGACTAAGTAACAACCTGTCGATAGGTCAAACGTTCAAAATAATTGACACCGCAACGACTTGAAGGTTTGCATACAGAAATTCTACCATCAAACACTAATATGTAAAAACGCATTAAACACACAATAATTTAGAAGTAAAACCTTCAATACTATGTTGTCACAATACCAGATATATATATGTATATATGAAATCAAATAATTGACACATAACCTCAAATACACAACATTACATCGCTAAAGAATCTAAATGAAAATCACACTGCCAATATTATATACATATATACGTGCGTGTGTGTGTGTTCTATCTTATTAAATGAAGTTAATAAACAATTAACATTTCATCTGGTATAAATACTACACTGCCAGAAGAAATATATACATATACATATATATATATAATGTGTGTGTATATGAGTTTGTCTTATATTATCGAACACTCTATAAAATAAACTACTCAAAACAACAAGTAAAGCTATCAAAGAATTACAAAACATTAGTCATATTTAGATCACACACAATATAAATAAATATATATATATGTATATTCACACGAACAATACTATTGTCACTTTAAAGAAATAATAAGAACGATATTAACGTTCCAATTGCGGTAGAATGCGGAAAAACAAGCGATAGAAAATTACTTCGATACTTCGGAACAACTAACACAATAACACGCGTTATGGTGATAGGAATATTAGGGATTAATGGAAATCAAGCGCGAGAAACAAATCATGAAAACACATTGTTAACATTTTCTTTAATAAATTCTATGCGCAACTACATTGTCAAATATAAATGTAAAATATATATATATATAATTAATTTAAAAAAAAGGGGAAATACAAAATTAAATAAATACACATATATTTAACAAACATAAAAAAAAATATATATCACGTTTAAAATGTATATATATATATATATTGAACACAAAAAAAAAAAAAAATGCATCAAAACAAAAATATAATAATAAGAAACACAGGTAATTCCCACGGTACAAACGTGGAAGCTTCTCGAAGAGTCTAGACCAGCATGGAACGTTTGCCCTTGCACGTGCCGAAGAAGCACAGATAGGTCCCACGGTACAAACGTGGAAGCTTCTCGAAGAGTCTAGACCAGCATAGAACGTTTGCCCTTGCACGTGCCGAAGAAGCACAGATAGGTCCCACGGTACAAGCGTGGAAGATTCTCGAAGAGACTAGACCAGCATGGAACGCCTCAAGTCTCCTAGACGCTAGCTCAGCAGAAACACTGGACCGATGGGAACTAAGTCGAGATATGGAACTTACATTCTGTCACGTACGATTCTGGAAGCCCAAAACTGCAAAATCCCGATTCCCACGGAAGGGTACCCCCAGTGGATCACCACCAACACCACCACTTCGTGGGGATGGCATTATAAATAAGCATAGCAACATAGAGCAACGCTCAGTATAATTAATACGCTCAGTATTATTAATACGTTTTATTACGCTCATTATTGTTACGTGCTCATTATTATTCCGTGGTCATTAATACGCTCGTTTTTATAACGTTCATTTTTATTAAAGTGTCCATTAATACGTTTTAATACGTTCAGTATTATTAATACGCTCATAATTAATACGTTCATTATAACGTTTTATACCGTGCTATATCGTGCGTTTAGAAATTTTGTATAACACTTTGCGTTTTGGCGGTCTTTAGTTGTCCAGGGAAGAAAGGAAAGTCGCGACTTAGAAAAAAAAAATATTTTTTTTTGAAGTCTTCGTTTCATCGCTTAAACAAAAGCGCATTGTAATTGCGGTATTAATTCGGTTAGTAATTTGTAAACCGTGTATCGAAATAAATAAATAAAGTAAAAGTTTGATAATAAATTATATCCGAGTTTCGAGAAATAAACCCAGAAATAAAAACACCGACGACCATCAGAGCAGACGAAGTGATGGCACCCGACGCCACTGGTTTCTCAAGGTAAGAAAATTAATTTTAAAAAAAAATTTCCTTCTTCTCTGACAATTTCGTTGCACTCGAGATTTACCTATCATCAATCTCGTTTTATTTCCGTGAACGGTTTGAAGGTAGAATCACTATTTTAAACTTTAAACAAAGGGGATGTTCGCTGTGTTGGCTTGTGCAAACGGTGTTTTCAGCTACTGAAACACCCGTTGATCTTCGCATTCCTCCTCCCATTGTTGGCAAAATATTGCCCGTCTTTGGGCAAGGCTTGCGAAATCACACAAGGCCCGCACAGAGAGGACCATTAAATACATCGTTGACGTCGATCGAAAATTAAGAGCGATACCGGCATTTCTGTTGACCGATTTCCTTGCCATCATTGCATGCAATTATAAAAAAAAGAGAGAGAGAAATAGTAGAACAATTTCCTTTGAAAATTTAACCGAAGGATCGTTCGCTGTGTTGACTTGTGCAAACGGTGTTTTCGATAATCGAAAACGCCTATCGATCTTCGCATTCCTCCTCCCATTGTTGGCAAAATATTGCCCGTCTTTGGGCAAGGCTTGCGAAATCACACAAGTTCCACACAGAGAGGATCGTTAGAATCACCCTCGATAATCAAACCCAAAGGCAAGAAAATCGTGGTGATAGAATCCATCGTGGCAAATAAACTGAGCTTTGGTTCCAACGACAAACTATTATAGCGAAATTAAAAGAGAAGAAGAAGGCAAAACGTAAAAAATAAATTCATATCAAGCAACGAAAAATTTGACATTCAAATATTGTATCCAGCTTTAATCCTCTCCCGTGCTAGTATCCCTGCACATAGCAGGTTAGCCGAAAAGCGGAATCGGTTTTGCCAGTAGCATTATACTCTAGTCGACGCTACCCGTAACGTTTGAAATAAATAAAATTTTTGAAATAGTCCTTAGACTATTTCTGGTGGCAGCAACTACCGTATTAATCGGAAATCCAAATAAATATTTCATACACAATAGTATCATTTCAATATTTCCCTTCCGACTAAACTCTAAATAAAAAAAAAATCACAAATAAATCAAAAATAAATCAAAAAAAAAAAAAAATTTTTTTACAGAATTTTAATCTTAACTTGACCTAAAACTAATAAATACATAACACGTAATTTCCTTCTCGATTGCGATATTTCGACGTTTACACGCCCAAATTACTGCAGTTTGCTACAGAACATAGTGCACACCGTAGTATGCTTCGAAACAAGCCCAACAACTCGCAGAACTCGATCATTCGTCGATTTCGACGAAAAATGTCCGTAACTTCCATCCCGATTGAGATATTTCGACGTATTAGCGCCCAAATTATTGCATCGTACGGTCAGAATATAGTGCACGCTGTATTAAGCGTCGAAACAAGCCTAACACCCCGCAGAAAGCAATCCTTCTACGATATTGTCGAAAAATGACCGTAACTTCCATCCCGATTGAGATATTGTGACGTATAAGCACCCAAATTACTGCATCTTACGGTTAGAACATAGTGCACGCTGTATTAAGCGTCGAAACAAGCCCAACACCTCGCAAAACGCAATCCTTCTACGATATTGTCGACAAATGTCCGTAATTTCCTTCCCGTTGGAGATCTTTCGACGTTTAAGCGCCCAAATAAATTCTTTTTACGGTCAGAACATAGTGCACTCTGTACTATGCTTCGAAACAAGCCCAACAACACGCAAAACGCAATCCTTCTACGATATTGTCGAAAATGACCGTAATTTTCGTCCTGATTAAGATATTTCGACGTTTACACGCCCAAATTACTGCATTTTGCTACAGAACATAGTGCACACTGTAGCATGCTTCGAAACAAGCCCAACAACTCGCAGAACTCGATCATTCGTCGATTTCGACGAAAAATGGCCGTAACTTCCATCCCGATTGAGATATTTCGACGTATTAGCGCCCAAGTTACTGCATCTTACGGTCAGAACATAGTGCACGCTGTATTAAGCGTCGAAACAAGCCTAACACCTCGCAGAAAGCAATTCTTCTACCATATTGTCGACAAATGTCCGTAATTTCCTTCCCGTTGGACATCTTTCGACGTATAAGCGCCCAAATTACTGCATCGTACGGTCAGAACATAGTGCACACCGTAGTATGCTTCGAAACAAGCCCAACAACACGCAAAACGCAATCCTTCTACGATATTGTCGAAAATGACCGTAATTTTCGTCCTGATTAAGATATTTGGACGTTTACACGCCCAAATTACTGCATTTTGCTACAGAACATAGTGCACACCGTAGTATGCTTCGAAACAATCTCAACAACTCGCAGAACTCGATCATTCGTCAATTCCGATAAAAAATGGCCGTAACTTCTATCCCGATTGAGATATTTTGACGTATAAGCGCCCAAGTTACTGCATCTTACGGTCAGAACATAGTGCACGCTGTATTAAGCGTCGAAACAAGCCCCACACCTCGCAAAACGCGGCCATTCGTCGATTTTGTCGAAGAATGACCGTAATTTCCTTCCTGATTAAGATATTTCGACGTTTACACGCCCCAATGACTGCATTTTGCTACAGAACATAGTGCACACCGTAGAATGCTTCGAAACAAGCCCAACAACTCGCAGAACTGGATCGTTCGCCGATTTAGACGAAAAATGACCGTAACTTCCATCCCGAGTGAGATATTTCGACGTATTAGCGCCCAAATTATTGCAACGTGTTGTATTTATTAGTTTTAGGTCAAGTTAAGATTAAAATTCTGTAAAAATTTTTTTTTTTTTTTTTTATTTATTTTTGATTTATTTGTGATTTATTTTTGATTTATTTTTTGGTTTAGAGTTTAGTCGGAAGGGAAATTTTGAAATGGTACTATTGTGTATGAAATATTTATTTGGATTTCCGATTAATACGGTAGTTGCTGCCACCAGAAATAGTCTAAGGACTATTTCAAAATTTTTATTTATTTCAAACGTTACGGGTAGCGTCGACTAGTGTATAATGCTACTGGCAAACCGATTCCGCTTTTCGGCTAACCTGCTATGTGCAGGGATACTAGCACGGGAGAGGATTAAAGCTGGATACAATATTTGAATGTCAAATTTTTCGTTGCTTGATATGAATTTATTTTTTTACGTTTGCCTTCTTCTTCTCTTTTAATTTCGCTATAATAGTTTGTCGTTTGAACCAAAGCTCAGTTTATTTGCCACGATGGATTCTATCACCACGATTTTCTTGCCTTTGGGTTTGATTATCGAGGGTGATTCTAACGATCCTCTCTGTGTGGAACTTGTGTGATTTCGCAAGCCTTGCCCAAAGACGGGCAATATTATGCCAACAATGGGAGGAGGAATGCGAAGATCGATAGGCGTTTTCGATTATCGAAAACACCGTTTGCACAAGTCAACACAGCGAACGATCCTTCGGTTAAATTTTCAAAGGAAATTGTTCTACTATTTCTCTCTCTCTTTTTTTTATGATTGCATGCAATGATGGCAAGGAAATCGGTCAACAGAAATGCCGGTATCGCTCTTAATTTTCGATCGACGTCAACGATGTATTTAATGGTCCTCTCTGTGCGGGACTTGTGTGATTTTGCAAGCCTTGCCCAAAGACGGGCAATATTTTGCCAACAATGGGAGGAGGAACGCGAAGATCAACGGGTGTTTCAGTAGCTGAAAACACCGTTTGCACAAGCCAACACAGCGAACACCCCCTTTGTTTAAAGATTAAAATAGTGATTCTACCTTCAAACCGTTCACGGAAATAAAACGAGATTGATGATAGGTAATTCTCGAGTGCAACGAAATTATCAGAGAAGAAGGAAATATTTTTAAAATTTATTTTCTTACCTTGAGAAACCAGTGGCGTCGGGTGCCATCACTTCGTCTGCTCTGATGGTCGTTGGTGTTTTTATTTCTGGGTTTATTTCTCGAAACTCGGATATAATTTATTATCAAACTTTTACTTTATTTATTTATTTCAATACACGGTTTACAAATTACTAACCGAATTAATACCGCAATTACAATGCGCTTTTGTTTAAGCGATGAAATGAAGACTTCAAAGATATTTTTTTTTTTCCTAAGTCGCGACTTTCCTTTCTTGCCTGGACAACTAAAGACCGCCGAAACGCAAAGTGTTATACAAAATTTCTAAACGCTCGATATAGCACGGTATAAAACGTTATAGTGAACGTATTAATTATGAGCGTATTAATAATACAGAACGTATTAAAACGTATTAATGGATACTTTAATAAAAAATGAACGTTATCAAAACGAGCGTATTAATGACCACGGAATAATAATGAGCACGTAACAATAATGAGCGTATTAATTATACTGCGCGTATTAATTATACTGCGCGCTGCTCTATGTGCTATGCTTATTTATAATGCCATCCCCACGAGGTGGTGGTGGTGGTGGTGGTCCACTGGGGGTACCCTTCCGTGGGAATCGGGATTTTGCAGTTTTGGGCTTCCAGAATCGTACGTGACAGAATGTAAGTTCCATATCTCGACTTAGTTCCCATCGGTCCAGTGTTTCTGCTGAGCTAGCGTCTAGGAGATTTGAGGCGTTCCATGCTGGTCTAGTCTCTTCGAGAATCTTCCACGCTTGTACCGTGGGACCTATCTGTGCTTCTTCGGCACGTGCAAGGGCAAACGTTCTATGTTGGTCTAGACTCTTCGAGAAGCTTCCACGTTTGTACCGTGGGAACTACCTGTGTCTCTTCGGCACGTGCAAGGGCTGGCGACTGCAGCATCATTATGATTTTGATGTTTGCTCGGGCAACACGCGCGATCCGCTGCTCTCCCACAACAAGGGCCTCCTCCTTCGAGTTAGTTTGCGTAAGTTTGATTTAGATAGATATTTGCATATTATGGTTGTTTTCGTGATTTTAATCCTTTTTCCTTTTCTTGTTGTTTCTCTAGGCTTCGGTGATCGACGTTTAAACAATGTTTGCGGAGGCATTTCCATCAGGGGTTCCTATCCAGACTTCTATGGTGCGTACTTTGTCTTATTTTTAATCCGCTTGATTCGTTCTGTTTCGTTTTATTTAAACTATATTGTGTTGTTTCAGCGCAAGCGAAAGAGGGATTCCGAAGAACCCATGGGCGATTCGGGAAGGCCCATCAAACGTATGCGGCGCTGTGATGAACCAGAGTGGTCGGAGAGAATATTCGACATTGATGCCGAGGCCGTGGGTTTCCCGTCGGAGTTGAGTTTTGACAATTTTGTTGCTGTTGATGAAAGTTTCTTCGATGCAGAGACCGTCGTGTTGGAGTGGGAGCCCCCTCTGGTTGAAGTCGTTGATACAGATCGTTGTGTAAAAGTTTATTTTCCAAACGAAATTCCTGAAGAGGTTTTGGAGGCACATCTTCGTCACCATGCTTCTGGGAGAAAGGGAATTTCCCCTGTTGTGCGTTATTGGTGTATGCGTGAGTTCAGCGAACTTTATCCTGGAGCTCCTTGCTTCGATTTTGATTTGGTGTAGGTGCTTCGTTGGTTCGTTGTTTGGTGATCGCGTGTTCCTTATTATTATATTTTGTTTTGATGCATTTTGTTTTTTTCTTCTCTTTTTTTGTGTGTGTTCAATATATATATATACTTTTTTTTTTTAAACGTGATAGTGTAAGGTTATTTTATTTAGTTCTTTTTGTTTGTTAAATATATGTGTATTTAATTTTATATTCCCCCCTTTTTCTTTGTTAATTATATATATATATATATTTTTATATTTATATTTGACAATGTAGTTGCGCATAGAATTAAAGAAAAATGTTAACGATGTGTTTTCATGATTTGTTCCTCACGCCTGATTTCCATTAATCCCTAATATTCCTATCACCGTAACGCGTGTTATTGTGTTAGTTGTTCCGAAGTATCGAAGTAATTTTCTATCGCTTGTTTTTCCGCAATTAGAATATTAATATCGTTATTATTACTTTAAAGTGACAATAGTATTGTTGGTGTGAATATATATATATATAAATTTAGGTTGTGTGTCATTTTAATATGACTAATGTTTTGTAATTCATCAATAGTGTTTAACTTTATATTTCCCTTTTTTAATTAAATATATATATATTCATATTTGACAATGTTGTTGCGCATAGAATTTATTAAAGAAAAGTGTTAATAATGTGTTTTCATGATTTGTTTCTCGCGCCTGGTTTCCATTAATCCCTAATATCCCTATAACCATAACGCGTGTTCCGATGCGCGTGTAAATCTAACATGGCTGTTCATAAGTGAGGTTATAGTGGCGGGTCTTTAGTTTTGTTTGATATCGAAGTAATTTTCTATCGCTTGTCTTTCCGCATTTTACCGCAATTGGAACATTAATATCGTTATTATGATTACTTTAAAGTGACAATAGTATTGTTGGTGTGAATATATATATATATATTTATATTGTGTGTCATTTTAATATGACTAATGTTTTGTAATTCTTCGATAGTGTTTAACTATATTTTTCCCTTTTTTAATTAATTATATATATATATTCATATTTGACAATGTTGTTGCGCATAGAATTTATTAAAGAAAAATGTTAATAATGTGTTTTCACGATTGTTTCTCGCGCCTGGTTTCCATTAATCCCTAATATCCCTATAACCATAACGCGTGTTATTGCGCGTGTAAATCTAACATGGCTACTCATAAATGTCATTAGTGAGGTTATAGTGCTGGTTCTTTAGTTTTGTTTAATATCGAAGTATTTTCTGTCGTTCGTGTTTCCTTATTTTACCGCAATTAGAACATTTGTTTATTAATAGTGTTATTAGTATTACTTTAAAGTGACAATAGTATTGTTCGTGTGAATATACATATATATATATTTATTTATTTATATTGTGTGTGATTTTATTATGATTAATGTTTTGTAATTCTTCGATAGCTTTATTTATTGTTTTGAGTAGTTCATTTTATAGAGTGTTTGATAATATAAGACAAACTCATATACACACATTATATATATATATGTATATGTATATATTTCTTCTGGCAGTGTAGTATTTATACCAGATGAAATGTTAATTGTTTATTAACTTCATTTAATAAGATAGAACACACACACACGCACGTATATATGTATATAATTTGGCAGTGCGATTTTCATTTAGATTCTTTAGCGATGTAATGTTGTGTATTTGAGGTTATGTGTCAATTATTTGATTTCATATATACATATATATATCTGGTATTGTGACAACATAGTATTGAAGGTTTTATTTCTAAATTATTGTGTGTTTAATGCGTTTTTACATATTAGTGTTTGATGGTAGAATTTCTGTATGCAAACCTTCAAGTCGTTGCGGTGTCAATTATTTTGAACGTTTGACCTATCGACAGGTTGTTACTTAGTCCCAAGTGTTGCGTTGTGTGTTCTATTTCTTTTGTAGATTATTAGTAGTAATTTAGTTTAGAATATAGGTTATTTATATATATTTTTATATATAGACATGCATGTTTCGTAATGTAGTTCTTATTTTATAACTCTTTACCGGAACGTAGGCTAGTTTTAAGTATGTATCTTAGATTACTGATTTGATTTAATAATATAGAATGCGCACACATATATATATTTCTGACAATGTAACCTTTATTTTTTTAATAATATAATATTGTATGTTTTATGTATTAGTTAGATTATTAGTTTTTGATTTCATATACACATATATTTCATAAGTTGATAATATTGTATTTGTTGCATAGTATTGGAGGTACTGTCTCTAATATTTACTAGATTATTACATGTTTGGCATATATGTTTATACTTATATGTAACTGTCCGAGTTGTTGCGGCGTTGATTGATTAAAATATATTTATATATATATACATATATTCTTAGTGTTTCAATCATTTCCCTTTCTGTAGTTATTCTTCTTTCCTGGTTTATTTGTTTGGTTTGTGACTCGTTCAATCCATTAGTTGGTTCTATTTATTTTATTTTATACTGGTTGAGTTTATATTATATTGAACCATAGGCTTTCAAATGGCAAGTCGGTTATTGGTAGGTTTATTTTGAGTTGTGTGTATATGTATTTTGTTTATTGGTTGGATCTATTAGTCGCCCTCATTTTGTTAATCCTTCCTTTCGTTTCGTAGTGCCGTGTGTTCGTTTGTGCATCCAAATCCTTATTCGCGTGTTTTGTATAGAGTAGTTTTCTTGTTCTTCTTATGGCACGTGCGGAGCGCGGGACGTGACAACACAATCCTTCTACGATATTGTCGAAAATGACCGTAACTTTCTTCCTGATTAAGATATTTCGACGTTTACACGACCTCATTACTGCATTTTGCTACAGAACATAGTGCACACTGTGGCATGCTTCGAAACAAGGCCAACAACTCGCAGAACCAGATCATTCGTCGACTTCGACGAAAAATGGCCGTAACTTCCATCCCGATTGAGATATTTCGACGTATTAGCGCCCAAATTACTGCATCTTACGGTCAGAACATAGCGCACACAGTTGTATGTTTCGAAAAAAGCCCATAAACTCGCAAAACGCAATCCTTCTACGATATTTTCGAAAAATGACCGTATCTTCCATCCCGATTGAGATATTTCGACGTATAAGCGCCCAAATTACTGCATCGTACGGTCAGAACATAGTGCACGCTGTATTAAGCGTCGAAACAGGGCCAACAACTCGCAGAACTGAATCGTTCGTCGATTTAGACGAAAAATGACCGTAACTTCCATCCCGATTGAGATATTTCGACGTATTAGCGCCCAAATTACTGCATCGTACGGTCAGAATATAGTGCACGCTGTATTAAGCGTCGAAACAAGGCCAAAACCTCGCAAAACGCTATCCTTCTACGATATTGTCGAAAAATGACCGTAACTTCCATCCCGATTGAGATATTTCGACGTTTACACGCCCTCATTACTGCATTTTGCTACAGAACATAGTGCACACTGTGGCATGCTTCGAAACAAGGCCAACAACTCGCAGAACCAGATCATTCGTCGACTTCGACGAAAAATGGCCGTAACTTCCATCCCGATTGAGATATTTCGACGTATTAGCGCCCAAATTACTGCATCTTACGGTCAGAACATAGCGCACACAGTTGTATGTTTCGAAAAAAGCCCATAAACTCGCAAAACGCAATCCTTCTACGATATTTTCGAAAAATGACCGTATCTTCCATCCCGATTGAGATATTTCGACGTATAAGCGCCCAAATTACTGCATCGTACGGTCAGAACATAGTGCACGCTGTATTAAGCGTCGAAACAGGGCCAACAACTCGCAGAACTGAATCGTTCGTCGATTTAGACGAAAAATGACCGTAACTTCCATCCCGATTGAGATATTTCGACGTATTAGCGCCCAAATTACTGCATCGTACGGTCAGAATATAGTGCACGCTGTATTAAGCGTCGAAACAAGGCCAAAACCTCGCAAAACGCTATCCTTCTACGATATTGTCGAAAAATGACCGTAACTTCCATCCCGATTGAGATATTTCGACGTATAAGCGCCCAATTTACTGCATCTTACGGTCAGAACATAGTGCACGCTGCATTAAGCGTCGAAACAAGGCCAACAACTCGCAGAACTCGATCATTTGTCGATTCCGATGAAAAATGGCCGTAACTTCCATCCCGATTGAGATATTTCGACGTATAAGCGGCCAAATTACTGCGTATTACGGTCAGAACATAGTGCACACCGTAGTATGCTTCGAAAAAAGCCCAAAACCTCGCAAAACGCTATCCTTCTACGATATTTTCGAAAAATGACCGTAACTTCCATCCCGATTGAGATATTTTGACGTATAAGCGCCCAAATTACTGCATCTTACGGTTAGAACATAGTGCACGCTGCATTAAGCGTCGAAACAAGCCCAACACCTCGCAAAACGCAATCCTTCGACGATATTGTCGACAAATGTCCGTAACTTCCATCCCGATTGGGATATTTCGACGTATAAGCGGCCAAATTACTGCATCTTACGGTCAGAACATAGTACACACCGTAGTATGCTTCGAAACAAGCCCAACAACACGCAAAACGCAATCCTTCTACGATATTGTCGAAAATGACCGTAACTTCCATCCCTATTGAGATAATTCGACGTTTACACGCCCAAATTACTGCATTTTGCTACAGAACATAGTGCACACCGTAGTATGCTTCGAAACAAGGCCAACAACTCGCAGAACCAGATCATTCGTCGACTTCGACGAAAAGTGGCCGTAACTTCCATCCCGATTGAGATATTTCGACGTATAAGCGCCCAAATTACTGCATCTTACGGTCAGAACATAGTGCACACCGTAGTATGCTTCGACACAAGCCCAACAACACGCAAAACGCAATCCTTCGACGATATTGTCGAAAATGACCTTAACTTCCATCCCTATTGAGATAATTCGACGTTTACACGCCCAAATTACTGCATTTTGCTACAGAACATAGTGCACACCGTAGTATGCTTCGAAACAATCCCAACAACTCGCAGAACTCGATCATTTGTCGATTCCGATGAAAAATGGCCGTAACTTCCATCCCGATTGAGATATTTCGACGTATAAGCGGCCAAATTACTGCGTATTACGGTCAGAACATAGTGCACACCGTAGTATGCTTCGAAAAAAGCCCAAAACCTCGCAAAACGCTATCCTTCTACGATATTTTCGAAAAATGACCGTAACTTCCATCCCGATTGAGATATTTTGACGTATAAGCGCCCAAATTACTGCATCTTACGGTTAGAACATAGTGCACGCTGCATTAAGCGTCGAAACAAGCCCAACACCTCGCAAAACGCAATCCTTCGACGATATTGTCGACAAATGTCCGTAACTTCCATCCCGATTGGGATATTTCGACGTATAAGCGGCCAAATTACTGCATCTTACGGTCAGAACATAGTACACACCGTAGTATGCTTCGAAACAAGCCCAACAACACGCAAAACGCAATCCTTCTACGATATTGTCGAAAATGACCGTAACTTCCATCCCTATTGAGATAATTCGACGTTTACACGCCCAAATTACTGCATTTTGCTACAGAACATAGTGCACACCGTAGTATGCTTCGAAACAAGGCCAACAACTCGCAGAACCAGATCATTCGTCGACTTCGACGAAAAGTGGCCGTAACTTCCATCCCGATTGAGATATTTCGACGTATAAGCGCCCAAATTACTGCATCTTACGGTCAGAACATAGTGCACACCGTAGTATGCTTCGACACAAGCCCAACAACACGCAAAACGCAATCCTTCGACGATATTGTCGAAAATGACCTTAACTTCCATCCCTATTGAGATAATTCGACGTTTACACGCCCAAATTACTGCATTTTGCTACAGAACATAGTGCACACCGTAGTATGCTTCGAAACAATCCCAACAACTCGCAGAACTCGAGCATTCGTCGATTCCGATGAAAAATGGCTTAACTTCCATCCCGATTGAGATATTTCGACGTATAAGCGCCCAAATTACTGCATATTACGGTCAGAACGTCGTGCACACCGTCGTATGCTTCGAAAAAAGCCCAAAACCTCGCAAAACGCAATCCTTCTACGATATTTTCGAAAAATGACCGTAACTTCCATCCCGATTGAGATATTTTGACGTATAAGCGCCCAAATTTCTGCACCTTACGGTTAGAACATAGTGCACGCTGTATTAAGCGTCGAAACAAGCACAACACCTCGCAAAACGCAATCCTTCTACGATATTGTCGACAAATGTCCGTAACTTCCATCCCGATTGAGATATTTCGACGTATAAGTGCCCAAATTACTGCACATTACGGTCAGAACATAGTGCATACCGTAGTATGCTTCGAAAAAAGCCCAAAACCTCGCAAAACGCAATCCTTCTACGATATTTTCGATAAATAACCGTAACTTCCATCCCGATTGAGATATTTCGACGTATAAGCGCCCAAATTGCTGCATCTTACGGTTAGAACATAGTGCACGCTGTATTAAGCGTCGAAACAAGCCCAACGCCTCGCAAAACGCAATCCTTCTACGATATTGTCGACAAATGTCCGTAATTTCCTTCCCGTTGGAGATCTTTCGACGTTTAAGCGCCCCAATAAATTCTTTTTACGGTCAGAGCATAGTGCCCTCTGTATTATGCTTCGAAACAAGCCCAACAACACGCAAAACACAATCCTTCTACGATATTGTCGAAAATGACCGTAACTTTCTTCCTGATTAAGATATTTCGACGTTTACTCGCTCTCATTACTGCATTTTGCTACAGAACATAGTGCACACTGTGGCATGCTTCAAAACAAGGCCAACAACTCGCAGAACCAGATCGTTCGTCGACTTCGACGAAAAATGGCCGTAACTTCCATCCCGATTGAGATATTTCGACGTATTAGCGCCCAAATTACTGCATCTTACGGTCAGAACATAGCGCACACAGTTGTATGTTTCGAAAAAAGCCCATAAACTCGCAAAACGCAATCCTTCTACGATATTTTCGAAAAATGACCGTATCTTCCATCCCGATTGAGATATTTCGACGTATAAGCGCCCAAATTACTGCATCGTACGGTCAGAACATAGTGCACGCTGTATTCAGCGTCGAAACAGGGCCAACAACTCGCAGAACTGAATCGTTCGTCGATTTAGACGAAAAATGACCGTAACTTCCATCCCGATCGAGATATTTCGACGTATTAGCGCCCAAATTACTGCATCGTACGGTCAGAATATAGTGCACGCTGTATTAAGCGTCGAAACAAGGCCAAAACCTCGCAAAACGCTATCCTTCTACGATATTGTCGAAAAATGACCGTAACTTCCATCCCGATTGAGATATTTCGACGTATAAGCTCCCAATTTACTGCATCTTACGGTCAGAACATAGTGCACGCTGCATTAAGCGTCGAAACAAGGCCAACAACTCGCAGAACTCGATCATTTGTCGATTCCGATGAAAAATGGCCGTAACTTCCATCCCGATTGAGATATTTCGACGTATAAGCGGCCAAATTACTGCGTATTACGGTCAGAACATAGTGCACACCGTAGTATGCTTCGAAAAAAGCCCAAAACCTCGCAAAACGCTATCCTTCTACGATATTTTCGAAAAATGACCGTAACTTCCATCCCGATTGAGATATTTTGACGTATAAGCGCCCAAATTACTGCATCTTACGGTTAGAACATAGTGCACGCTGTATTAAGCGTCGAAACAAGCCCAACACCTCGCAAAACGCAATCCGTCGACGATATTGTCGACAAATGTCCGTAACTTCCATCCCGATTGGGATATTTCGACGTATAAGCGGCCAAATTACTGCATCTTACGGTCAGAACATAGTGCACACCGTAGTATGCTTCGAAACAATCCCAACAACTCGCAGAACTCGATCATTCGTCGATTCCGATTAAAAATGGCCGTAACTTCCATCCCGATTGAGATATTTCGACGTATAAGCGCCCAAATTACTGCACATTACGGTCAGAACATAGTGCATACCGTAGTATGCTTCGAAAAAAGCCCAAAACCTAGCAAACCGCAATCCTTCTACGATATTTTCGAAAAATAACCGTAACTTCCATCCCGATTGAGATATTTCGACGTATAAGCGCCCAAATTACTGCATTGTGCTACAGAACATAGTGCACACTGTGGCATGCTTCGAAACAAGGCCAACAACTCGCAGAACTGAATCGTTCGTCGATTTAGACGAAAAATGACCGTAACTTCCATCCCGATTGAGATATTTCGACGTACTAGCGCCCAAATTACTGCATCGTACGGTCAGAACATAGTGCACGCTGTATTAAGCGTCGAAACAAGGCCAAAACCTCGCAAAACGCAATCCTTCTACGATATTGTCGAAAAATGTCCGTAATTTCCTTCCCGTTGGAGATCTTTCGACGTTTACACGCCCCAATTACTGCATTTTGCTAGAGAACATAGTGCACACTGTAGTATGCTTCGAATCAAGCTCAATAACTCGCAAAACGCAATCCTTCTACGATATTTTCGAAAAATGACCGTAACTTCCATCCCGATTGAGATATTTCGACGTATAAGCGCCCAATTTACTGCAACTTACGGTCAGAACATAGTGCACGCTGCATTAAGCGTCGAAATAAGGCCAACAACTCGTAGAACTCGATCATTTGTCGATTCCGATGAAAAATGGCCGTAACTTCCATCCCGATTGAGATATTTCGACGTATAAGCGGCCAAATTACTGCATCGTACGGTCAGAACATAGTGCACACCGTAGTATGCTTCGAAACAATCCCAACAACTCGCAGAACTCGATCATTCGTCGATTCCGATGAAAAATGGCCGTAACTTCCATCCCGATTGAGAAATTTCGACGTATAAGCGCCCAAATTACTGCACATTACGGTCAGAACATAGTGCATACCGTAGTATGCTTCGAAAAAACCCCAAAACCTCGCAAAACATAATCCTTCTACGATATTTTCGAAAAATGACCGTAACTTCCATCCCGATTGAGATATTTCGACGTATAAGCGCCCAATTTACTGCATCTTACGGTCAGAACATAGTGCACGCTGCATTAAGCGTCGAAATAAGGCCAACAACTCGTAGAACTCGATCATTTGTCGATTCCGATGAAAAATGGCCGTAACTTCCATCCCGATTGAGATATTTCGACGTATAAGCGGCCAAATTACTGCATCTTACGGTCAGAACATAGTGCACACCGTAGTATGCTTCGAAACAATCCCAACAACTCGCAGAACTCGATCATTCGTCGATTCAGATGAAAAATGGCCGTAACTTCCATCCCGATTGAGAAATTTCGACGTATAAGCGCCCAAATTACTGCACATTACGGTCAGAACATAGTGCATACCGTAGTATGCTTCGAAAAAAGCCCAAAACCTCGCAAAACGCAATCCTTCTACGATATTTTCGAAAAATAACCGTATCTTCCATCCCGATTGAGATATTTCGACGTATAAGCGGCCAACTTACTGCATCTTACGGTCAGAACATAGTGCACACCGTAGTATGCTTCGCAACAAGCCCAACAACACGGAAAGCGCAATCCTTCTACGATATTGTCGAAAATGACCGTACCTTCCATCCCTATTGAGATATTTCGACGTTTACACGCCCGAATTACTGCATTTTGCTACAGAACATAGTGCACACTGTAGCATGCTTCGAAACAAGGCCAACAACTCGCAGAACCCGATCATTCGTCGACTTCGACGAAAAATGTCCGTAACTTCCATCCCGATTGAGATATTTCGACGTATTAGCGCCCAAATTACTGCATCGTACGGTCAGAACATAGTGCACACCGTAGTATGCTTCGAAACAATCCCAACAACTCGCAGAACTCGATCATTCGTCGATTCCGATGGAAAATGGCCGTAACTTCCATCCCGATTGAGAAATTTCGACGCATAAGCGCCCAAATTACTGCACATTACGGTCAGAACATAGTGCATACCGTAGTATGCTTCGAAAAAAGCCCAAAACCTCGCAAAACGCAATCCTTCTACGATATTTTCGAAAAATAACCGTATCTTCCATCCCGATTGAGATATTTCGACGTTTACACGCCCAAATTACTGCATCTTACGGTCAGAACATAGCGCACACAGTTGTATGTTTCGAAAAAAGCCCATAAACTCGCAAAACGCAATCGTTCTACGATATTTTCGAAAAATGACCGTATCTTCCATCCCGATTGAGATATTTCGACGTATAAGCGGCCAAATTACTGCATCGTAAGGTCAGAACATAGTGCACGCTGTATTAAGCGTCGAAACAAGGCCAAAACCTCGCAAAACGCAATCCTTCTACGATATTGTCGAAAAATGTCCGTAATTTCCTTCCCGTTGGAGATCTTTCGACGTTTACACGCCCCAATTACTGCAGTTTGCTAGAGAACATAGTGCACACTGTAGTATGCTTCGAATCAAGCTCAATAACTCGCAAAACGCAATCCTTCTACGATATTTTCGAAAAATGACCGTAACTTCCATCCCGATTGAGATATTTCGACGTATAAGCGCCCAATTTACTGCAACTTACGGTCAGAACATAGTGCACGCTGCATTAAGCGTCGAAATAAGGCCAACAACTCGTAGAACTCGAACATTTGTCGATTCCGATGAAAAATGGCCGTAACTTCCATCCCGATTGAGATATTTCGACGTATAAGCGGCCAAATTACTGCATCTTACGGTCAGAACATAGTGCACACCGTAGTATGCTTCGAAACAATCCCAACAACTCGCAGAACTCGATCATTCGTCGATTCCGATGAAAAATGGCCGTAACTTCCATCCCGATTGAGATATTTCGACGTATAAGCGGCCAAATTACTGCATATTACGGTCAGAACATAGTGCACACCGTAGTATGCTTCGAAAAAAGCCCAAAACCTCGCAAAACGCAATCCTTCTACGCTATTTTCGAAAAATGACCGTAACTTCCATCCCGATTGAGATATTTCGACGTATAAGCGGCCAACTTACTGCATCTTACGGTCAGAACATAGTGCACACCGTAGTATGCTTCGCAACAAGCCCAACAACACGGAAAACGCAATCCTTCTACGATATTGTCGAAAATGACCGTACCTTCCATCCCTATTGAGATATTTCGACGTTTACACGCCCGAATTACTGCATTTTGCTACAGAACATAGTGCACACTGTAGCATGCTTCGAAACAAGGCCACCAACTCGCAGAACCCGATCATTCGTCGACTTCGACGCAAAATGTCCGTAACTTCCATCCCGATTGAGATATTTCGACGTATTAGCGCCCAAATTACTCCATCTTACGGTCAGAACATAGTGCACACCGTAGTATGCTTCGAAACAATCCCAACAACTCGCAGAACTCGATCATTCGTCGATTCCGATGAAAAATGACCGTAACTTCCATCCCGATTGAGAAATTTCGACGTATAAGCGCCCAAATTACTGCACATTACGGTCAAAACATAGTGCATACCGTAGTATGCTTCGAAAAAAGCCCAAAACCTCGCAAAACACAATCCTTCTACGATATTTTCGAAAAATAACCGTATCTTCCATCCCGATTGAGATATTTCGACGTTTACACGCCCAAATTACTGCATTTTGCTCGAGAACATAGTGCACACTGTAGTATGCTTCGAATGAAGCCCAAATACTCGCAAATCGCAATCCTTCTACGATATTGTCGAAAAATGACAGTAATTTCCTTCCCGATTGCGATATTTCGACGTTTACACGCCCAAATTACTGCATTTTGCTACAGAACATAGTGCACACCGTAGTATGCTTCGAAACAATCCCAACAACTCGCAGAACTCGATCATTCGTCGATTCCGATGAAAAATGGCCGTAACTTCCATCCCGATTGAGATATTTCGACGTATAAGCGGCCAAATTACTGCATATTACGGTCAGAACATAGTGCACACCGTAGTATGCTTCGCAAAAAGCCCAAAACCTCGCAAAACGCTATCCTTCTACGATATTTTCGAAAAATGACCGTAACTTCCATCCCGATTGAGATATTTCGACGTATAAGCGCCCAATTTACTGCATCTTACGGTCAGAACATAGTGCACGCTGCATTAAGCGTCGAAATAAGGCCAACAACTCGTAGAACTCGATCATTTGTCGATTCCGATGAAAAATGGCCGTAACTTCCATCCCGATTGAGATATTTCGACGTATAAGCGGCCAAATTACTGCATCTTACGGTCAGAACATAGTGCACACCGTAGTATGCTTCGAAACAATCCCAACAACTCGCAGAACTCGATCATTCGTCGATTCAGATGAAAAATGGCCGTAACTTCCATCCCGATTGAGAAATTTCGACGCATAAGCGCCCAAATTACTGCACATTACGGTCAGAACATAGTGCATACCGTAGTATGCTTCGAAAAAAGCCCAAAACCTCGCAAAACGCAATCCTTCTACGATATTTTCGAAAAATAACCGTATCTTCCATCCCGATTGAGATATTTCGACGTTTACACGCCCAAATTACTGCATCTTACGGTCAGAACATAGCGCACACAGTTGTATGTTTCGAAAAAAGCCCATAAACTCGCAAAACGCAATCGTTCTACGATATTTTCGAAAAATGACCGTATCTTCCATCCCGATTGAGATATTTCGACGTATAAGCGGCCAAATTACTGCATCGTAAGGTCAGAACATAGTGCACGCTGTATTAAGCGTCGAAACAAGGCCAAAACCTCGCAAAACGCAATCCTTCTACGATATTGTCGAAAAATGTCCGTAATTTCCTTCCCGTTGGAGATCTTTCGACGTTTACACGCCCCAATTACTGCAGTTTGCTAGAGAACATAGTGCACACTGTAGTATGCTTCGAATCAAGCTCAATAACTCGCAAAACGCAATCCTTCTACGATATTTTCGAAAAATGACCGTAACTTCCATCCCGATTGAGATATTTCGACGTATAAGCGCCCAATTTACTGCAACTTACGGTCAGAACATAGTGCACGCTGCATTAAGCGTCGAAATAAGGCCAACAACTCGTAGAACTCGAACATTTGTCGATTCCGATGAAAAATGGCCGTAACTTCCATCCCGATTGAGATATTTCGACGTATAAGCGGCCAAATTACTGCATCTTACGGTCAGAACATAGTGCACACCGTAGTATGCTTCGAAACAATCCCAACAACTCGCAGAACTCGATCATTCGTCGATTCCGATGAAAAATGGCCGTAACTTCCATCCCGATTGAGATATTTCGACGTATAAGCGGCCAAATTACTGCATATTACGGTCAGAACATAGTGCACACCGTAGTATGCTTCGAAAAAAGCCCAAAACCTCGCAAAACGCAATCCTTCTACGCTATTTTCGAAAAATGACCGTAACTTCCATCCCGATTGAGATATTTCGACGTATAAGCGGCCAACTTACTGCATCTTACGGTCAGAACATAGTGCACACCGTAGTATGCTTCGCAACAAGCCCAACAACACGGAAAACGCAATCCTTCTACGATATTGTCGAAAATGACCGTACCTTCCATCCCTATTGAGATATTTCGACGTTTACACGCCCGAATTACTGCATTTTGCTACAGAACATAGTGCACACTGTAGCATGCTTCGAAACAAGGCCACCAACTCGCAGAACCCGATCATTCGTCGACTTCGACGCAAAATGTCCGTAACTTCCATCCCGATTGAGATATTTCGACGTATTAGCGCCCAAATTACTCCATCTTACGGTCAGAACATAGTGCACACCGTAGTATGCTTCGAAACAATCCCAACAACTCGCAGAACTCGATCATTCGTCGATTCCGATGAAAAATGACCGTAACTTCCATCCCGATTGAGAAATTTCGACGTATAAGCGCCCAAATTACTGCACATTACGGTCAAAACATAGTGCATACCGTAGTATGCTTCGAAAAAAGCCCAAAACCTCGCAAAACACAATCCTTCTACGATATTTTCGAAAAATAACCGTATCTTCCATCCCGATTGAGATATTTCGACGTTTACACGCCCAAATTACTGCATTTTGCTCGAGAACATAGTGCACACTGTAGTATGCTTCGAATGAAGCCCAAATACTCGCAAATCGCAATCCTTCTACGATATTGTCGAAAAATGACAGTAATTTCCTTCCCGATTGCGATATTTCGACGTTTACACGCCCAAATTACTGCATTTTGCTACAGAACATAGTGCACACCGTAGTATGCTTCGAAACAATCCCAACAACTCGCAGAACTCGATCATTCGTCGATTCCGATGAAAAATGGCCGTAACTTCCATCCCGATTGAGATATTTCGACGTATAAGCGGCCAAATTACTGCATATTACGGTCAGAACATAGTGCACACCGTAGTATGCTTCGCAAAAAGCCCAAAACCTCGCAAAACGCTATCCTTCTACGATATTTTCGAAAAATGACCGTAACTTCCATCCCGATTGAGATATTTCGACGTATAAGCGCCCAATTTACTGCATCTTACGGTCAGAACATAGTGCACGCTGCATTAAGCGTCGAAATAAGGCCAACAACTCGTAGAACTCGATCATTTGTCGATTCCGATGAAAAATGGCCGTAACTTCCATCCCGATTGAGATATTTCGACGTATAAGCGGCCAAATTACTGCATCTTACGGTCAGAACATAGTGCACACCGTAGTATGCTTCGAAACAATCCCAACAACTCGCAGAACTCGATCATTCGTCGATTCAGATGAAAAATGGCCGTAACTTCCATCCCGATTGAGAAATTTCGACGCATAAGCGCCCAAATTACTGCACATTACGGTCAGAACATAGTGCATACCGTAGTATGCTTCGAAAAAAGCCCAAAACCTCGCAAAACGCAATCCTTCTACGATATTTTCGAAAAATAACCGTATCTTCCATCCCGATTGAGATATTTCGACGTTTACACGCCCAAATTACTGCATCTTACGGTCAGAACATAGCGCACACAGTTGTATGTTTCGAAAAAAGCCCATAAACTCGCAAAACGCAATCGTTCTACGATATTTTCGAAAAATGACCGTATCTTCCATCCCGATTGAGATATTTCGACGTATAAGCGGCCAAATTACTGCATCGTAAGGTCAGAACATAGTGCACGCTGTATTAAGCGTCGAAACAAGGCCAAAACCTCGCAAAACGCAATCCTTCTACGATATTGTCGAAAAATGTCCGTAATTTCCTTCCCGTTGGAGATCTTTCGACGTTTACACGCCCCAATTACTGCAGTTTGCTAGAGAACATAGTGCACACTGTAGTATGCTTCGAATCAAGCTCAATAACTCGCAAAACGCAATCCTTCTACGATATTTTCGAAAAATGACCGTAACTTCCATCCCGATTGAGATATTTCGACGTATAAGCGCCCAATTTACTGCAACTTACGGTCAGAACATAGTGCACGCTGCATTAAGCGTCGAAATAAGGCCAACAACTCGTAGAACTCGAACATTTGTCGATTCCGATGAAAAATGGCCGTAACTTCCATCCCGATTGAGATATTTCGACGTATAAGCGGCCAAATTACTGCATCTTACGGTCAGAACATAGTGCACACCGTAGTATGCTTCGAAACAATCCCAACAACTCGCAGAACTCGATCATTCGTCGATTCCGATGAAAAATGGCCGTAACTTCCATCCCGATTGAGATATTTCGACGTATAAGCGGCCAAATTACTGCATATTACGGTCAGAACATAGTGCACACCGTAGTATGCTTCGAAAAAAGCCCAAAACCTCGCAAAACGCAATCCTTCTACGCTATTTTCGAAAAATGACCGTAACTTCCATCCCGATTGAGATATTTCGACGTATAAGCGGCCAACTTACTGCATCTTACGGTCAGAACATAGTGCACACCGTAGTATGCTTCGCAACAAGCCCAACAACACGGAAAACGCAATCCTTCTACGATATTGTCGAAAATGACCGTACCTTCCATCCCTATTGAGATATTTCGACGTTTACACGCCCGAATTACTGCATTTTGCTACAGAACATAGTGCACACTGTAGCATGCTTCGAAACAAGGCCACCAACTCGCAGAACCCGATCATTCGTCGACTTCGACGCAAAATGTCCGTAACTTCCATCCCGATTGAGATATTTCGACGTATTAGCGCCCAAATTACTCCATCTTACGGTCAGAACATAGTGCACACCGTAGTATGCTTCGAAACAATCCCAACAACTCGCAGAACTCGATCATTCGTCGATTCCGATGAAAAATGACCGTAACTTCCATCCCGATTGAGAAATTTCGACGTATAAGCGCCCAAATTACTGCACATTACGGTCAAAACATAGTGCATACCGTAGTATGCTTCGAAAAAAGCCCAAAACCTCGCAAAACACAATCCTTCTACGATATTTTCGAAAAATAACCGTATCTTCCATCCCGATTGAGATATTTCGACGTTTACACGCCCAAATTACTGCATTTTGCTCGAGAACATAGTGCACACTGTAGTATGCTTCGAATGAAGCCCAAATACTCGCAAATCGCAATCCTTCTACGATATTGTCGAAAAATGACAGTAATTTCCTTCCCGATTGCGATATTTCGACGTTTACACGCCCAAATTACTGCATTTTGCTACAGAACATAGTGCACACCGTAGTATGCTTCGAAACAATCCCAACAACTCGCAGAACTCGATCATTCGTCGATTCCGATGAAAAATGGCCGTAACTTCCATCCCGATTGAGATATTTCGACGTATAAGCGGCCAAATTACTGCATATTACGGTCAGAACATAGTGCACACCGTAGTATGCTTCGCAAAAAGCCCAAAACCTCGCAAAACGCTATCCTTCTACGATATTTTCGAAAAATGACCGTAACTTCCATCGCGATTGAGATATTTTGACGTATAAGCGACCAAATTACGGCATCTTACGGTCAGAACATAGTGCACGCTGTATTAAGCGTCGAAACAAGCCCAACACCTCGCAAAACGCAATCCTTCTACGATATTGTCGACAAATGTCCGTAATTTCCTTCCCGTTGGAGATCTGTCGACGTTTACACGCCCAAATTACTGCATTTTGCTAGAGAACATAGTGCACACTGTAGTATGCTTCGAATCAAGCTCAATAACTCGCAAAACGCAATCCTTCTACGATATTTTCGAAAAATGACCGTAACTTCCATCCCGATGGAGATATTTCGACGTATAAGCGCCCAATTTACTGCATCTCACGGTCAGAACATAGTGCACGCTGCATTAAGCGTCGAAACAAGGCCAACAACTCGCAGAACTCGATCATTTGTCGATTCCGATGAAAAATGGCCGTAGCTTCCATCCCGATTGAGATATTTAGACGTATAAGCGACCAAATTACTGCATCTTACGGTCAGAACATAGTGCACGCTGTATTAAGCGTCGAAACAAGCCCAACACCTCGCAAAACGCAATCCTTCTACGATATTGTCGACAAATGTCCGTAATTTCCTTCCCGTTGGAGATCTGTCGACGTTTACACGCCCAAATTACTGCATTTTGCTAGAGAACATAGTGCACACTGTAGTATGCTTCGAATCAAGCTCAATAACTCGCAAAACGCAATCCTTCTACGATATTTTCGAAAAATGACCGTAACTTCCATCCCGATGGAGATATTTCGACGTATAAGCGCCCAATTTACTGCATCTCACGGTCAGAACATAGTGCACGCTGCATTAAGCGTCGAAACAAGGCCAACAACTCGCAGAACTCGATCATTTGTCGATTCCGATGAAAAATGGCCGTAACTTCCATCCCGATTGAGATATTTAGACGTATAAGCGGCCAAATTACTGCATCTTACGGTCAGAACATAGTGCACGCTGCATTAAGCGTCGAAACAAGGCCAACAACTCGCAGAACTCGATCATTTGCCGATTCCGATGAAAAATGGCCGTATTACTTCCATCCCGATTGAGATATTTCGACGTATAAGCGCCCAAATTACTGCATCTTACGTTCAGAACATAGTGCACGCTGTATTAGGCGTCGAAACAAGGCCAACAACTCGCAGAACTGGATCGTTCGTCGATTTAGACGAAAGATGACCGTAACTTCCATTCCGATTGAGATATTTCGACGTACTAGCGCCCAATTTACTGCATCTTACGTTCAGAACATAGTGCACGCTGTATTAGGCGTCGAAACAAGGCCAACAACTCGCAGAACTCGATCATTTGTCGATTCCGATGAAAAATGGCCGTAACTTCCATCCCGATTGAGATATTTAGACGTATAAGCGGTCAAATTACTGCATCTTACGGTCAGAACATAGTGCACACCGTAGTATGCTTCGAAACAATCCCAACAACTCGCAGAACTCGATCATTCGTCGATTCCGATGAAAAATGGCCGTAACTTCCATCCCTATTGAGATATTTCGACGTATAAGCGGCCAAATTACTGCATATTACGGTCAGAACATAGTGCACACCGTAGTATGCTTCGAAAAAAGCCCAAAACCTCGCAAAACGCAATCCTTCTACGCTATTTTCGAAAAATGACCGTAACTTCCATCCCGATTGAGATATTTCGACGTATAAGCGGCCAACTTACTGCATCTGACGGTCAGAACATAGTGCACACCGTAGTATGCTTCGAAACAATCCCAACAACTCGCAGAACTCGATCATTCGTCGATTCCGATGAAAAATGGCCGTAACTTCCATCCCTATTGAGATATTTCGACGTATAAGCGGCCAAATTACAGCATATTACGGTCAGAACATAGTGCACACCGTAGTATGCTTCGAAAAAAGCCCAAAACCTCGCAAAACGCAATCTTGCTACGACATTTTCGAAAAATGACCGTAACTTCCATCCCGATTCAGATATTTCGACGTATAAGCGCCCAAATTACTGCATCTTACGTTCAGAACATAGTTCACGCTGCATTAAGCGTCGAAACAAGGCCAACAACTCGCAGAACTCGATCATTTGCCGATTCCGATGAAAAATGGCCGTATTACTTCCATCCCGATTGAGATATTTCGACGTATTAGCGCCCAAATTATTGCATCGTACGGTCAGAACATAGTGCACGCTGTATTAAGCGTCGAAACAAGCCCAACACCTCGCAAAACGCAATCCTTCTACGATATTGTCGACAAATGTCCGTAATTTCCTTCCCGTTGGAGATCTGTCGACGTTTACACGCCCAAAGTACTGCATTTTGCTAGAGAACATAGTGCACACTGTAGTATGCTTCGAATCAAGCTCAATAACTCGCAAAACGCAATCCTTCTACGATATTTTCGAAAAATGACCGTAACTTCCATCCCGATGGAGATATTTCGACGTATAAGCGCCCAATTTACTGCATCTCACGGTCAGAACATAGTGCACGCTGCATTAAGCGTCGAAACAAGGCCAACAACTCGCAGAACTCGATCATTTGCCGATTCCGATGAAAAATGGCCGTATTACTTCCATCCCGATTGAGATATTTCGACGTATAAGCGCCCAAATTACTGCATCTTACGTTCAGAACATAGTGCACGCTGTATTAGGCGTCGAAACAAGGCCAACAACTCGCAGAACTGGATCGTTCGTAGATTTAGACGAAAGATGACCGTAACTTCCATTCCGATTGAGATATTTCGACGTACTAGCGCCCAATTTACTGCATCTCACGGTCAGAACATAGTGCACGCTGCATTAAGCGTCGAAACAAGGCCAACAACTCGCAGAACTCGATCATTTGTCGATTCCGATGAAAAATGGCCGTAACTTCCATCCCTATTGAGATATTTCGACGTATAAGCGGCCAAATTACTGCATATTACGGTCAGAACATAGTGCACACCGTAGTATGCTTCGAAAAAAGCCCAAAACCTCGCAAAACGCAATCCTTCTACGCTATTTTCGAAAAATGACCGTAACTTCCATCCCGATTGAGATATTTCGACGTATAAGCGGCCAACTTACTGCATCTGACGGTCAGAACATAGTGCACACCGTAGTATGCTTCGCAACAAGCCCAACAACACGGAAAACGCAATCCTTCTACGATATTGTCGAAAATGACCGTACCTTCCTTCCCTATTGAGATATTTCGACGTTTACACGCCCGAATTACTGCATTTTGCTACAGAACATAGTGCACACTGTAGCATGCTTCGAAACAAGGCCAACAACTCGCAGAACCCGATCATTCGTCGACTTCGACGAAAAATGTCCGTAACTTCCATCCCGATTGAGATATTTCGACGTATAAGCGGCCAAATTACTGCATCTTACAGTCAGTACATAGTGCACACTGTAGTATGCTTCGAATCAAGCTCAATAACTCGCAAAACGCAATCCTTCTACGATATTTTCGAAAAATGACCGTAACTTCCATCCCGATTGAGATATTTCGACGTATAAGCGGCCAAATTACTGCATCTTACGGTCAGAACATAGTGCACACCGTAGTATGCTTCGAAAAAAGCCCAAAACCTCGCAAAACGCAATCTTGCTACGATATTTTCGAAAAATGACCGTAACTTCCATCCCGATTGAGATATTTCGACGTATAAGCGCCCAAATTACTGCATCTTACGTTCAGAACATAGTGCACGCTGCATTAAGCGTCGAAACATGGCGAACAACTCGCAGAACTCGATCATTTGCCGATTCCGATGAAAAATGGCCGTATTACTTCCATCCCGATTGAGATATTTCGACGTATTAGCGACCAAATTACTGCATCGTACGGTCAGAACATAGTGCACGCTGTATTAAGCGTCGAAACAAGCCCAACACCTCGCAAAACGCAATCCTTCTACGATATTGTCGACAAATGTCCGTAATTACCTTCCCGTTGGAGATCTGTCGACGTTTACACGCCCAAATTACTGCATTTTGCTAGAGAACATAGTGCACGCTGTATTAAGCGTCGAAACAAGCCCAACAACTCGCAAAACGCGATCATTCGTCGATTTAGTCGAAGAATGACCGTAATTTCCTTCCCGTTTGCGATATTTCGACGTTTACACGCCCACAGTACTGCATTTTGCTACAGAACATAGTGCACACTGTAGCATGCTTCGAAACAAGGCCAACAACTCGCAGAACCCGAAAATTCGTCGACTTCGACGAAAAATGTCCGTAACTTCCATCCCGATAGAGATATTTCGACGTATAGGCGCCTAAATTCCTGCATCTTACGGTCAGAACATAGTGCACACCGTAGTATGCTTCGAGACAAGCCCAACAACACGGAAAACGCAATCCTTCTACGATATTGTCGAAAATGACCGTAACTTCCATCCCAATTGAGATATTTCGACGTTTACACGCCCGAATTACTGCATTTTGCTACAGAACATAGTGCACACTGTAGCATGCTTCGAAACAAGGCCAACAACTCGCAGAACCCGATCATTCGTCGACTTCGACGAAAAATGTCCGTAACTTCCATCCCGATTGAGATATTTCGACGTATTAGCGCCCAATTTACTGCATCTCACGGTCAGAACATAGTGCACGCTGCATTAAGCGTCGAAACAAGGCCAACAACTCGCAGAACTCGATCATTTGTCGATTCCGATGAAAAATGGCCGTAACTTCCATCCCGATAGAGATATTTCGACGCATAAGCGCCTAAATTACTGCTTCTTACGGTCAGAACATAGTGCACGCTGCATTAAGCGTCGAAACAAGGCCAACAACTCGCAGAACTCGATCATTTGCCGATTCCGATGAAAAATGGCCGTAACGTCCATCCCGATTGAGATATCTCGACGTATAAGCGGCCAAATTACTGCATCTTACGGTCAGAACATAGTGCACACGGTAGTATGCTTCGAAAAAAGCCCAAAACCTCGCGAAATGCAATCCTGCTACGACATTTTCGAAAAATGACCGTAACTTCCATCCCGATTGAGATATTTCGACGTTTACACGCCCAAATTACTGCATTTTGCTCGAGAACATAGTGCACACTGTAGTATGCTTCGAAACAAGGCCAACAACTCGCAGAACCCGATCATTCGTCGACTTCGACGAAAAATGTCCGTAACTTCCATCCCGATTGTGATATTTCGATGTTTACACGCCCAAATTACTGCATTTTGCTACAGAACATAGTGCACGGTGCATTAAGCGTCGAAACAATCCCAACAACTCGCAGAACTCGATCATTCGTCGATTTCGACGAAAAATGTCCGTAACTTCCATCGCGATTGAGATATTTCGACGTATAAGCGCCCAAATTTCCGCATCTTACGGTCAGAACATAGTGCACACCGTAGTATGCTTCGAAAAAAGCCCAAAACCTCGCAAAACGCAATCCTTCTACGATATTTTCGAAAAATGACCGTAACTTCCATCCCGATTGAGATATTTTGACGTATAAGCGCCCAAATTACTGCATCTCACGGTCAGAACATAGTGCACGCTGCATTAAGCGTCGAAACAACGCCAACCACTCGCAGAATTCGACCATTTGCCGATTCCGATGAAAAATGGCCGTATTACTTCCATCCCGATTGAGATATTTCGACGTATAAGCGCCCAAATTACTGCATCTTACGTTCAGAACATAGTGCACGCTGTATTAGGCGTCGAAACAAGGCCAACAACTCGTAGAACTGGATCGTTCGCCGATTTAGACGAAAGATGACCGTAACTTCCATTCCGATTGAGATATTTCGACGTACTAGCGCCCAAATTATTGCATCGTACGGTCAGAACATAGTGCACGCTGTATTAAGCGTCGAAACAAGCCCAACAACTCGCAAAACGCAATCCTTCTACGATATTGTCGTAAATGACCGTAATTTTCGTCCTGATTAAGATATTTCGACGTTTACACGCCCGAATTACTGCATTTTGCTACAGAACATAGTGCACACTGTAGCATGCTTCGAAACAAGGCCAACAACTCGCAGAACCCGATCATTCGTCGACTTCGACGAAAAATGTCCGTAACTTCCATCCCGATTGAGATATTTCGACGTATAAGCGGCCAAATTACTGCATCTTACAGTCAGTACATAGTGCACACTGTAGTATGCTTCGAATCAAGCTCAATAACTCGCAAAACGCAATCCTTCTACGATATTGTCGACAAATGTCCGTAATTACCTTCCCGTTGGAGATCTGTCGACGTTTACACGCCCAAATTACTGCATTTTGCTAGAGAACATAGTGCACGCTGTATTAAGCGTCGAAACAAGCCCAACAACTCGCAAAACGCGATCATTCGTCGATTTAGTCGAAGAATGACCGTAATTTCCTTCCCGTTTGCGATATTTCGACGTTTACACGCCCACAGTACTGCATTTTGCTACAGAACATAGTGCACACTGTCGCATGCTTCGAAACAAGGCCAACAACTCGCAGAACCCGAAAATTCGTCGACTTCGACGAAAAATGTCCGTAACTTCCATCCCGATAGAGATATTTCGACGTATAGGCGCCTAAATTCCTGCATCTTACGGTCAGAACATAGTGCACACCGTAGTATGCTTCGAGACAAGCCCAACAACACGGAAAACGCAATCCTTCTACGATATTGTCGAAAATGACCGTAACTTCCATCCCAATTGAGATATTTCGACGTTTACACGCCCGAATTACTGCATTTTGCTACAGAACATAGTGCACACTGTAGCATGCTTCGAAACAAGGCCAACAACTCGCAGAACCCGATCATTCGTCGACTTCGACGAAAAATGTCCGTAACTTCCATCCCGATTGAGATATTTCGACGTATTAGCGCCCAAATTACTGCATCGTACGGTCAGAACATAGTGCACGCTGTATTAAGCGTCGAAACAAGCCCAACACCTCGCAAAACGCAATCCTTCTACGATATTGTCGACACATGTCCGTAATTTCCTTCCCGTTGGAGATCTGTCGACGTTTACACGCCCAAATTACTGCATTTTGCTAGAGAACATAGTGCACACTGTAGTATGCTTCGAATCAAGCTCAATAACTCGCAAAACGCAATCCTTCTACGATATTTTCGAAAAATGACCGTAACTTCCATCCCGATGGAGATATTTCGACGTATAAGCGCCCAATTTACTGCATCTCACGGTCAGAACATAGTGCACGCTGCATTAAGCGTCGAAACAAGGCCAACAACTCGCAGAACTCGATCATTTGTCGATTCCGATGAAAAATGGCCGTAACTTCCATCCCGATAGAGATATTTCGACGCATAAGCGCCTAAATTACTGCTTCTTACGGTCAGAACATAGTGCACGCTGCATTAAGCGTCGAAACAAGGCCAACAACTCGCAGAACTCGATCATTTGCCGATTCCGATGAAAAATGGCCGTAACGTCCATCCCGATTGAGATATCTCGACGTATAAGCGGCCAAATTACTGCATCTTACGGTCAGAACATAGTGCACACGGTAGTATGCTTCGAAAAAAGCCCAAAACCTCGCGAAATGCAATCCTGCTACGACATTTTCGAAAAATGACCGTAACTTCCATCCCGATTGAGATATTTCGACGTATAAGCGCCCAAATTACTGCATCTTACGTTCAGAACATAGTGCACGCTGTATTAGGCGCCGAAACAAGGCCAACAACTCGTAGAACTGGATCGTTCGTCGATTTAGACGAAAGATGACCGTAACTTCCATTCCGATTGAGATATTTCGACGTACTAGCGCCCAAATTATTGCATCGTACGGTCAGAACATAGTGCACGCTGTATTAAGCATCGAAACAAAGCCAACAACTCGCAGAACTCGATCAGTCGTCGATTCCGATGAAAAATGACCGTAACTTCCATCCCGATTGAGATATTTCGACGTATAAGCGCCCAAATTACTGCATCTTACGTTCAGAACATAGTGCACGCTGTATTAGGCGTCGAAACAAGGCCAACAACTCGTAGAACTGGATCGTTCGTCGATTTAGACGAAAGATGACCGTAACTTCCATTCCGATTGAGATATTTCGACGTACTAGCGCCCAAATTATTGCATCGTACGGTCAGAACATAGTGCACACCGTAGTATGCTTCGAAAAAAGCCCAAAACCTCGCAAAACGCAATCCTTCTACGATATTTTCCAAAAATGACCGTAACTTCCATCCCGATTGAGATATTTTGACGTATAAGCGCCCAAATTACTGCATCTTACGGTTAGAACATAGTGCACGCTGTATTAAGCGTCGAAACAAACCCAACACCTCGCAAAACGCAATCCTTCTACTTTATTGTCGACAAATGGCCGTAATTTCCTTCCCTTTGGAGATCTTTCGACGTTTAAGCGCCCAAATAAATTCTTTTTACGGTCAGAACATAGTGCACCCTGTATTATGCTTCGAAACAAGCCCAACAACACGCAAAACGCAATCCTTCTACGATATTGTCGAAAATGACCATAATTTTCGTCCTGATTAAGATATTTCGACGTTTACACGCCCAAATTACTGCATTTTGCTAGAGAACATAGTGCACACTGTAGTATGCTTCGAATCAAGCTCAATAACTCGCAAAACGCAATCCTTCTACGATATTTTCGAAAAATGACCGTAACTTCCATCCCGATTGAGATATTTCGAAGTATAAGCGCCCAATTTACTGCATCTCACGGTCAGAACATAGTGCACGCTGCATTAAGCGTCGAAACAAGGCCAACAACTCGCAGAACTCGATCATTTGTCGATTCCGATGAAAAATGGCCGTATTACTTCCATCCCGATTGAGATATTTCGACGTATAAGCGCCCAAATTACTGCATCTTACGTTCAGAACATAGTGCACGCTGTATTAGGCGTCGAAACAAGGCCAACAACTCGTAGAACGGGATCGTTCGTCGATTTAGACGAAAGATGACCGTAACTTCCATCCCGATTGAGATATTTCGACGTATAAGCGGCCAAATTACTGCATCTTACGGTCAGAACATAGTGCACACCGTAGTATGCTTCGAAAAAAGCCCATGTCACGTCCCGCGCTCCGCACGTGCCGTAAGAAGAACAAGAAACCTACTCTATACAAAACACGCGAATAAGGATTTGGATGCACAAACGAACACACGGCACTACGAAACGAAAGGAAGGATTAACAAAATGAGAGCGACTAACAGATCCAACCAATAAACGAAATACATATACACACAACTCTAAATAAACCTACCAATAACCGACTTGCCATTTGAAAACCTATGGTTCAATATAATATAAACTCAACCAGCATAAAATAAAATAAATAGAACCAACTAATGGATTGAACGAGTCACGAACCAAACAAATAAACCAGGAAATAAGAATAACTACAGAAAGGGAAATGATTGAAACACTAGGAATATATGTATATATAAATATATTTTAATCAATCAACGCCGCAACAACTCGGACAGTTACATATAAGTATAAACATATATGCCAAACATGTAATAATCTAGTAAATATTAGAGACAGTACCTCCAATACTATGCAACAAATACAATATTATCAACTTATGAAATATATGTGTATATGAAATCAAAAACTAATAATCTAACTAATACATAAAACATACAATGTTATATTACTAAAAAAATAAAGCTTACATTGTCAGAAATATATATATGTGTGCGCATTCTATATTATTAAATCAAATCAGTAATCTAAGATACATACTTAAAACTAGCCTACGTTCCGGTAAAGAGTTATAAAATAAGAACTACATTACGAAACATGCATGTCTATATATAAAAATATATATAAATAACCTATATTCTAAACTAAATTACTACTAATAATCTACAAAAGAAATAGAACACACAACGCAACACTTGGGTCTAAGTAACAACCTGTCGATAGGTCAAACGTTCAAAATAATTGACACCGCAACGACTTGAAGGTTTGCATACAGAAATTCTACCATCAAACATTAATATGTAAAAACGTATTAAACACACAATAATTTAGAAATAAAACCTTCAATACTATGTTGTCACAATACCAGATATATATATGTATATATGAAATCAAATAATTGACACATAACCTCAAATACACAACATTACATCGCTAAAGAATCGAAATGAAAATCACACTGCCAAAATTATATACATATATACGTGCGTGTGTGTGTGTTCTATCTTATTAAATGAAGTTAATAAACAATTAACATTTCATCTGGTATAAATACTACACTGCCAGAAGAAATATATACATATACATATATATATATTGTGTGTATATGAGTTTGTCTTATATTATCAAATACTCTATAAAATAAACTACTCAAAACAATAAATAAAGCTATCGAAGAATTACAAAACATTAATCATATTAAAATCACACACAATATAAATAAATAAATATATATATATGTATATGTATATATTTCTTCTGGCAGTGTAGTATTTATACCAGATGAAATGTTAATTGTTTATTAACTTCATTTAATAAGATAGAACACACACACACGCACGTATATATGTATATAATTTTGGCAGTGTGATTTTCATTTCGATTCTTTAGCGATGTAATGTTGTGTATTTGAGGTTATGTGTCAATTATTTGATTTCATATATACATATATATATCTGGTATTGTGACAACATAGTATTGAAGGTTTTATTTCTAAATTATTGTGTGTTTAATACGTTTTTACATATTAGTGTTTGATGGTAGAATTTCTGTATGCAAACCTTCAAGTCGTTGCAGTGTGTGTTCTATTTCTTTTGTAGATTATTAGTAGTAATTTAGTTTAGAATATAGGTTATTTATATATATTTTTATATATAGACATGCATGTTTCGTAATGTAGTTCTTATTTTATAACTCTTTACCGGAACGTAGGCTAGTTTTAAGTATGTATCTTAGATTACTGATTTGATTTAATAATATAGAATGCGCACACATATATATATTTCTGACAATGTAAGCTTTATTTTTTTAGTAATATAATATTGTATGTTTTATGTATTAGTTAGATTATTAGTTTTTGATTTCATATACACATATATTTCATAAGTTGATAATATTGTATTTGTTGCATAGTATTGGAGGTACTGTCTCTAATATTTACTAGATTATTACATGTTTGGCATATATGTTTATACTTATATGTAACTGTCCGAGTTGTTGCGGCGTTGATTGATTAAAATATATTTATATATACATATATTCCTAGTGTTTCAATCATTTCCCTTTCTGTAGTTATTCTTATTTCCTGGTTTATTTGTTTGGTTCGTGACTCGTTCAATCCATTAGTTGGTTCTATTTATTTTATTTTATGCTGGTTGAGTTTATATTATATTGAACCATAGGTTTTCAAATGGCAAGTCGGTTATTGGTAGGTTTATTTAGAGTTGTGTGTATATGTATTTCGTTTATTGGTTGGATCTGTTAGTCGCTCTCATTTTGTTAATCCTTCCTTTCGTTTCGTAGTGCCGTGTGTTCGTTTGTGCATCCAAATCCTTATTCGCGTGTTTTGTATAGAGTAGTTTTCTTGTTCTTCTTATGGCACGTGCGGAGCGCGGGACGTGACAGTTCCATCCCGATTGAGATATTTCGACGTATAAGCGCAAAATTACTGCATCTTACGTTCAGAACATAGTTCACGCTGTATTAGGCGTCGAAACAAGGCCAACAACTCGTAGAACTGGATCGTTCGTCGATTTAGACGAAAGATGACCGTAACTTCCATTCCGATTGAGATATTTCGACGTACTAGCGCCCAAATTATTGCATCGTACGGTCAGAACATAGTGCACGCTGTATTAAGCGTCGAAACAAGCCCAGCAACTCGCAAAACGCAATCCTTCTACGATATTGTCGACAAATGTCCGTAATTTCCTTCCCGTTGGAGATCTTTCGACGTTTACACGCCCAAATTACTGCATGATGCTAGAGAACATAGTGCACACTGTAATATGCTTCGAATCAAGCTCAATAACTCGCAAAACGCAATCCTTCTACGATATTTTCGAGAAATGACCGTAACTTCCATCCCGATTGAGATATTTCGACGTATAAGCGCCCAATTTACTGCATCTCACGGTCAGAACATAGTGCACGCTGCATTAAGCGTCGAAACAAGGCCAACAACTCGCAGAACTCGATCATTTGTCGATTCCGATGAAAAATGGCCGTAACTTCCATCCCGATTGAGATATTTCGACGTATAAGCGGCCAAATTACTGCATCTTACGTTCAGAACATAGTGCACACCGTAGTATGCTTCGAAAAGAGCCCCAAACCTCGCAAAACGCAATCCTGCTACGACGTTTTCGAAAAATGACCGTAACTTCCATCCCGATTGAGATATTTCGACGTATAAGCGCCCAAATTACTGCATCTTACGTTCAGAACATAGTGCACGCTGTATTAAGCGTCGAAACAAGCCCAACAACTCGCAAAACGCGATCATTCGTCCATTTAGTCGAAGAATGACCGCAATTTCCTTCCCGATTGCGATATTTCGACGTTTACACGCCCACAGTACTGCATTTTGCTACAGAACATAGTGCACACTGTAGCATGCTTCGAAACAAGCCCAACAACTCGCAAAACGCGATCATTCGTCCATTTAGTCGAAGAATGACCGCAATTTCCTTCCCGATTGCGATATTTCGACGTATAAGCGCCCAAATTACTGCATCGTACGGTCAGAACATAGTGCACGCTGCATTAAGCGTCGAATCAGGGCCAACAACTCGCAGAACTCGAACATTTGTCGATTCCGATGCAAAATGGCCGTAACTTCCATCCCGATTGAGATATTTCGACGTATAAGCGCCCAAATTACTGCATCTTACGTTCAGAACATAGTGCACGCTGTATTAGGCGTCGAAACAAGGCCAACAACTCGCAGAACTGGATCGTTCGTCGATTCCGATGAAAAATGACCGTAACTTCCATCCCGATTGAGATATGTCGACGTTTAAGCGCCCAGATAACTGCTATTTAAGCGGCGATCATAGGGCACGCCGTATTAAGCGTCGAAACAATCCCAACAACTCGCAGAACTCGATCCTTCTTCGATTTCGACGAAAAATGTCCGTAACTTCCATCGCGATTGAGATATTTCGACGTATAAGCGCCCAAATTACCGCATCTTACAGTCAGAACATAGTGCACACCGTAGTATGCTTCGAAAAAAGCCCAAAACCTCGCAAAACGCAATCCTTCTACGATATTTTCGAAAAATGACCGTAACTTCCATCCCGATTGAGATATTTTGACGTATAAGCGCCCAAATTACTGCATCTTACGGTTAGAACATAGTGCACGCTGTATTAAGTGTCGAAACAAACCCAACACCTCGCAAAACGCAATCCTTCTACTTTATTGTCGACAAATGGCCGTAATTTCCTTCCCTTTGGAGATCTTTCGACGTTTAAGCGCCCAAATAAATTCTTTTTACGGTCAGAACATAGTGCACCCTGTATTATGCTTCGAAACAAGCCCAACAACACGCAAAACGCAATCCTTCTACGATATTGTCGAAAATGACCATAATTTTCGTCCTGATTAAGATATTTCGACGTTTACACGCCCAAATTACTGCATTTTGCTAGAGAACATAGTGCACACTGTAGTATGCTTCGAATCAAGCTCAATAACTCGCAAAACGCAATCCTTCTACGATATTTTCGAAAAATGACCGTAACTTCCATCCCGATTGAGATATTTCGAAGTATAAGCGCCCAATTTACTGCATCTCACGGTCAGAACATAGTGCACGCTGCATGAAGCGTCGAAACAAGGCCAACAACTCGCAGAACTCGAACATTTGTCGATTCCGATGAAAAATGGCCGTATTACTTCCATCCCGATTGAGATATTTCGACGTATAAGCGCCCAAATTACTGCATCTTACGGTCAGAACATAGTGCACACCGTAGTATGCTTCGAAAAAAGCCCAAAACCTCGCAAAACGCAATCCTGCTACGACATTTTCGAAAAATGACCGTAACTTCCATCCCGATTGAGATATTTCGACGTATAAGCGCCCAAATTACTGCATCTTACGTTCAGAACATAGTGCACGCTGCATTAAGCGTCGAAACAAGGCCAACAACTCGCAGAACTGGGTCGTTCGTCGATTTAGACGAAAGATGACCGTAACTTCCATTCCGATTGAGATATTTCGACGTACTAGCGCCCAAATAAATTCTTTTTACGGTCAGAACATAGTGCACCCTGTATTATGCTTCGAAACAAGCCCAACAACACGCAAAACGCAATCCTTCTACGATATTGTCGAAAATGACCGTACCTTCCATCCCTATTGAGATATTTCGACGTTTACACGCCCGAATTACTGCATTTTGCTACAGAACATAGTGCACACTGTAGCATGCTTCGAGACAAGGCCACCAACTCGCAGAACCCGATCATTCGTCGACTTCGACGCAAAATGTCCGTAACTTCCATCCCGATTGAGATATTTCGACGTATAAGCGGCCAAATTACTGCATCTTACGGTCAGAACATAGTGCACACCGTAGTATGCTTCGAAAAAAGCCCAAAACCTCGCAAAACGCAATCCTGCTACGACATTTTCGAAAAATGACCGTAACTTCCATCCCGATTGAGATATTTCGACGTATAAGCGCCCAAATTACTGCATCTTACGTTCAGAACATAGTGCACTCTGCATTAAGCGTCGAAACAAGGCCAACAACTCGCAGAACTCGATCATTTGCCGATTCCGATGAAAAATGGCCGTATTAGTTCCATCCCGATTGAGATATTTCGACGTATAAGCGCAAAATTACTGCATCTTACGTTCAGAACATAGTTCACGCTGTATTAGGCGTCGAAACAAGGCCAACAACTCGTAGAACTGGATCGTTCGTCGATTTAGACGAAAGATGACCGTAACTTCCATTCCGATTGAGATATTTCGACGTACTAGCGCCCAAATTATTGCATCGTACGGTCAGAACATAGTGCACGCTGTATTAAGCGTCGAAACAAGCCCAGCAACTCGCAAAACGCAATCCTTCTACGATATTGTCGACAAATGTCCGTAATTTCCTTCCCGTTGGAGATCTTTCGACGTTTACACGCCCAAATTACTGCATGATGCTAGAGAACATAGTGCACACTGTAGTATGCTTCGAATCAAGCTCAATAACTCGCAAAACGCAATCCTTCTACGATATTTTCGAGAAATGACCGTAACTTCCATCCCGATTGAGATATTTCGACGTATAAGCGCCCAATTTACTGCATCTCACGGTCAGAACATAGTGCACGCTGCATTAAGCGTCGAAACAAGGCCAACAACTCGCAGAACTCGATCATTTGTCGATTCCGATGAAAAATGGCCGTAACTTCCATCCCGATTGAGATATTTCGACGTATAAGCGGCCAAATTACTGCATCTTACGTTCAGAACATAGTGCACACCGTAGTATGCTTCGAAAAGAGCCCCAAACCTCGCAAAACGCAATCCTGCTACGACATTTTCGAAAAATGACCGTAACTTCCATCCCGATTGAGATATTTCGACGTATAAGCGCCCAAATTACTGCATCTTACGTTCAGAACATAGTGCACGCTGTATTAAGCGTCGAAACAAGCCCAACAACTCGCAAAACGCGATCATTCGTCCATTTAGTCGAAGAATGACCGCAATTTCCTTCCCGATTGCGATATTTCGACGTTTACACGCCCACAGTACTGCATTTTGCTACAGAACATAGTGCACACTGTAGCATGCTTCGAAACAAGGCCAACAACTCGCAGGACCCGATCATTCGTCGACTTCGACGAAAAATGTCCGTAACTTCCATCCCGATAGAGATATTTCGACGTATAAGCGCCTATATTACTGTGTCACGTCCCGCGCTCCGCACGTGCCGTAAGAAGAACAAGAAACCTACTCTATACAAAACACGCGAATAAGGATTTGGATGCACAAACGAACACACGGCACTACGAAACGAAAGGAAGGATTAACAAAATGAGAGCGACTAACAGATCCAACCAATAAACGAAATACATATACACACAACTCTAAATAAACCTACCAATAACCGACTTGCCATTTGAAAACCTATGGTTCAATATAATATAAACTCAACCAGCATAAAATAAAATAAATAGAACCAACTAATGGATTGAACGAGTCACGAACCAAACAAATAAACCAGGAAATAAGAATAACTACAGAAAGGGAAATGATTGAAACACTAGGAATATATGTATATATAAATATATTTTAATCAATCAACGCCGCAACAACTCGGACAGTTACATATAAGTATAAACATATATGCCAAACATGTAATAATCTAGTAAATATTAGAGACAGTACCTCCAATACTATGCAACAAATACAATATTATCAACTTATGAAATATATGTGTATATGAAATCAAAAACTAATAATCTAACTAATACATAAAACATACAATATTATATTACTAAAAAAATAAAGCTTACATTGTCAGAAATATATATATGTGTGCGCATTCTATATTATTAAATCAAATCAGTAATCTAAGATACATACTTAAAACTAGCCTACGTTCCGGTAAAGAGTTATAAAATAAGAACTACATTACGAAACATGCATGTCTATATATAAAAATATATATAAATAACCTATATTCTAAACTAAATTACTACTAATAATCTACAAAAGAAATAGAACACACAACGCAACACTTGGGACTAAGTAACAACCTGTCGATAGGTCAAACGTTCAAAATAATTGACACCGCAACGACTTGAAGGTTTGCATACAGAAATTCTACCATCAAACACTAATATGTAAAAACGCATTAAACACACAATAATTTAGAAATAAAACCTTCAATACTATGTTGTCACAATACCAGATATATATATGTATATATGAAATCAAATAATTGACACATAACCTCAAATACACAACATTACATCGCTAAAGAATCGAAATGAAAATCACACTGCCAAAATTATATACATATATACGTGCGTGTGTGTGTGTTCTATCTTATTAAATGAAGTTAATAAACAATTAACATTTCATCTGGTATAAATACTACACTGCCAGAAGAAATATATACATATACATATATATATATTGTGTGTATATGAGTTTGTCTTATATTATCAAATACTCTATAAAATAAACTACTCAAAACAATAAATAAAGCTATCGAAGAATTACAAAACATTAATCATATTAAAATCACACACAATATAAATAAATAAATATATATATATGTATATTCACACGAACAATACTATTGTCACTTTAAAGTAATACGAATAACACTATTAATAAACAAATGTTCTAATTGCGGTAAAATAAGGAAACACGACCGACAGAAAATACTTCGATATTAAACAAAACTAAAGACCCGCCACTATAACCTCACTTAATGTTTTGTAATTCATCAATAGTGTTTAACTTTATATTTCCCTTTTTTAATTAATTATATATATATATTCATATTTGACAATGTAGTTGCGCATAGAATTTATTAAAGAAAAATGTTAATAATGTGTTTTCATGATTTGTTTCTCGCGTCTGGTTTCCATTAATCCCTAATATCCCTATAACCATAACGCGTGTTCCGATGCGCGTGTAAATCTAACATGGCTGCTCATAAGTGAGGTTATAGTGGCGGGTCTTTAGTTTTGTTTAATATCGAAGTATTTTCTGTCGGTCGTGTTTCCTTATTTTACCGCAATTAGAACATTTGTTTATTAATAGTGTTATTCGTATTACTTTAAAGTGACAATAGTATTGTTCGTGTGAATATACATATATATATATTTATTTATTTATATTGTGTGTGATTTTAATATGATTAATGTTTTGTAATTCTTCGATAGCTTTATTTATTGTTTTGAGTAGTTTATTTTATAGAGTATTTGATAATATAAGACAAACTCATATACACACAATATATATATATGTATATGTATATATTTCTTCTGGCAGTGTAGTATTTATACCAGATGAAATGTTAATTGTTTATTAACTTCATTTAATAAGATAGAACACACACACACGCACGTATATATGTATATAATTTTGGCAGTGTGATTTTCATTTCGATTCTTTAGCGATGTAATGTTGTGTATTTGAGGTTATGTGTCAATTATTTGATTTCATATATACATATATATATCTGGTATTGTGACAACATAGTATTGAAGGTTTTATTTCTAAATTATTGTGTGTTTAATGCGTTTTTACATATTAGTGTTTGATGGTAGAATTTCTGTATGCAAACCTTCAAGTCGTTGCGGTGTCAATTATTTTGAACGTTTGACCTATCGACAGGTTGTTACTTAGTCCCAAGTGTTGCGTTGTGTGTTCTATTTCTTTTGTAGATTATTAGTAGTAATTTAGTTTAGAATATAGGTTATTTATATATATTTTTATATATAGACATGCATGTTTCGTAATGTAGTTCTTATTTTATAACTCTTTACCGGAACGTAGGCTAGTTTTAAGTATGTATCTTAGATTACTGATTTGATTTAATAATATAGAATGCGCACACATATATATATTTCTGACAATGTAAGCTTTATTTTTTTAGTAATATAACATTGTATGTTTTATGTATTAGTTAGATTATTAGTTTTTGATTTCATATACACATATATTTCATAAGTTGATAATATTGTATTTGTTGCATAGTATTGGAGGTACTGTCTCTAATATTTACTAGATTATTACATGTTTGGCATATATGTTTATACTTATATGTAACTGTCCGAGTTGTTGCGGCGTTGATTGATTAAAATATATTTATATATACATATATTCCTAGTGTTTCAATCATTTCCCTTTCTGTAGTTATTCTTATTTCCTGGTTTATTTGTTTGGTTCGTGACTCGTTCAATCCATTAGTTGGTTCTATTTATTTTATTTTATGCTGGTTGAGTTTATATTATATTGAACCATAGGTTTTCAAATGGCAAGTCGGTTATTGGTAGGTTTATTTAGAGTTGTGTGTATATGTATTTCGTTTATTGGTTGGATCTGTTAGTCGCTCTCATTTTGTTAATCCTTCCTTTCGTTTCGTAGTGCCGTGTGTTCGTTTGTGCATCCAAATCCTTATTCGCGTGTTTTGTATAGAGTAGGTTTCTTGTTCTTCTTACGGCACGTGCGGAGCGCGGGACGTGACAACTGCATCTTACGGTCAGAACATAGTGCACGCTACATTAAGCATCGAATCAAGGCCAACAACTCGCAGAACTCGAACATTTGTCGATTCCAATGAAAAATGGCCGTAACTTCCATCCCGATTGAGATATTTCGACGTATAAGCGGCCAAATTACTGCATCTTACGGTCAGTACATAGTGCACACTGTAGTATGCTTCGAATCAAGCTCAATAACTCGCAAAACGCAATCCTTCTACGATATTTTCGAAAAATGACCGTAACTTCCATCCCGATTGAGATATTTCGACGTATAAGCGGCCAAATTGCTACATCTTACGTTCAGAACATAGTGCACACCGTAGTATGCTTCGAAAAAAGCCCCAAACCTCGCAAAACGCAATCCTGCTACGACATTTTCGAAAAATGACCGTAACTTCCATCCCGATTGAGATATTTCGACGTATAAGCGCCCAAATTACTGCATCTTACGTTCAGAACATAGTGCGCGCTGCATTAAGCGTCAAAACAAGGCCAACAACTCGCAGAACTCGATCATTTGCCGATTCCGATGAAAAATGGCCGTATTACTTCCATCCCAATTGAGATATTTCGACGTATAAGCGCCCAAATTACTGCATCGTACGGTCAGAACATAGTGCACGCTGCATTAAGCGTCGAATCAGGGCCAACAACTCGCAGAACTCGAACATTTGTCGATTCCGATGCAAAATGGCCGTAACTTCCATCCCGATTGAGATATTTCGACGTATAAGCGCCCAAATTACTGCATCTTACGTTCAGAACATAGTGCACGCTGTATTAGGCGTCGAAACAAGGCCAACAACTCGCAGAACTGGATCGTTCGTCGATTCCGATGAAAAATGACCGTAACTTCCATCCCGATTGAGATATTTCGACGTTTAAGCGCCCAGATAACTGCTATTTAAGCGGAGATCATAGGGCACGCCGTATTAAGCGTCGAAACAATCCCAACAACTCGCAGAACTCGATCATTCTTCGATTTCGACGAAAAATGTCCGTAACTTCCATCGCGATTGAGATATTTCGACGTATAAGCGCCCAAATTACCGCATCTTACGGTCAGAACATAGTGCACACCGTAGTATGCTTCGAAAAAAGCCCAAAACCTCGCAAAACGCAATCCTTCTACGATATTTTCGAAAAATGACCGTAACTTCCATCCCGATTGAGATATTTTGACGTATAAGCGCCCAAATTACTGCATCTTACGGTTAGAACATAGTGCACGCTGTATTAAGTGTCGAAACAAACCCAACACCTCGCAAAACGCAATCCTTCTACTTTATTGTCGACAAATGGCCGTAATTTCCTTCCCTTTGGAGATCTTTCGACGTTTAAGCGCCCAAATAAATTCTTTTTACGGTCAGAACATAGTGCACCCTGTATTATGCTTCGAAACAAGCCCAACAACACGCAAAACGCAATCCTTCTACGATATTGTCGAAAATGACCATAATTTTCGTCCTGATTAAGATATTTCGACGTTTACACGCCCAAATTACTGCATTTTGCTAGAGAACATAGTGCACACCGTAGTATGCTTCGAAAAAAGCCCAAAACCTCGCAAAACGCAATCCTTCTACGATATTTTCGAAAAATGACTGTAACTTCCATCCCGATTGAGATATTTCGAAGTATAAGCGCCCAAATTACTGCATCTTACGTTCAGAACATAGTGCACCCTGCATTAAGCGTCGAAACAAGGCCAACAACTCGCAGAACTGGGTCGTTCGTCGATTTAGACGAAAGATGACCGTAACTTCCATTCCGATTGAGATATTTCGACGTACTAGCGCCCAAATTATTGCATCGTACGGTCAGAACATAGTGCACGCTGTATTAAGCGTCGAAACAAGCCCAACAACTCGCAAAACGCAATCCTTCTACGATATTGTCGAAAATGACCGTAATTTTCGTCCTGATTAAGATATTTCGACGTTTACACGCCCAAATTACTGCATTTTGCTACAGAACATAGTGCACACCGTAGTATGCTTCGAAAAGAGCCCAAAACCTCGCAAAACGCAATCCTTCTACGATATTTTCGAAAAATGACCGTAACTTCCATCCCGATTGAGATATTTTGACGTATAAGGGCCCAAATTACTGCATCTTACGGTTAGAACATAGTGCACGCTGTATTAAGCGTCGGAACAAGCCCAACACCTCGCAAAACGCAATCCTTCTGCGATATTGTCGACAAATGGCCGTAATTTCCTTCCCGTTGGAGATCTTTCGACGTTTACACGCCCAAATTACTGCATGTTGCTAGAGAACATAGTGCACACTGTAGTATGCTTCGAATCAAGCTCAATAACTCGCAAAACGCAATCCTGCTACGATATTTTCGAGAAATGACCGTAACTTCCATCCCGATTGAGATATTTCGACGTGTAAGCGCCCAATTTACTGCTTCTCACGGTCAGAACATAGTGCACGCTGCATTAAGCGTCGAAACAAGGCCAACAACTCGCAGAACTCGATCATTTGTCGATTCCGATGAAAAATGGCCGTAACTTCCATCCCGATTGAGATATTTCGACGTATAAGCGGCCAAATTACTGCATCTTACGGTCAGAACATAGTGCACACCGTAGTATGCTTCGAAAAAAGCCCAACAACTCGCAGAACTCGATCATTTGTCGATTCCGATGAAAAATCGCCGTAACTTCCATCCCGATTGAGATATTTCGACGTATTAGCGCCCAAATTACTGCATCGTACGGTCAGAACATAGTGCACGCTGCATTAAGCGTCGAAACAAGGCCAACAACTCGCAGAACTCGATCATTTGTCGATTCCGATGAAAAATCGCCGTAACTTCCATCCCGATTGAGATATTTCGACGTATAAGCGGCCAAATGACTGCATCTTACGGTCAGAACATAGTGCACACCGTAGTATGCTTCGAAAAATGCCCAAAACCTCGCAAAACGCAATCCTGCTACGACATTTTCGAAAAATGACCGTAACTTCCATCCCGATTGAGATATTTTGACGTATAAGGGCCCAAATTACTGCATCTTACGGTTAGAACATAGTGCACGCTGTATTAAGCGTCGAAACAAGCCCAACACCTCGCAAAACGCAATCCTTCTGCGATATTGTCGACAAATGGCCGTAATTTCCTTCCCGTTGGAGATCTTTCGACGTTTACACGCCCAAATTACTGCATGTTGCTAGAGAACATAGTGCACACTGTAGTATGCTTCGAATCAAGCTCAATAACTCGCAAAACGCAATCCTGCTACGATATTTTCGAGAAATGACCGTAACTTCCATCCCGATTGAGATATTTCGACGTGTAAGCGCCCAATTTACTGCTTCTCACGGTCAGAACATAGTGCACGCTGCATTAAGCGTCGAAACAAGGCCAACAACTCGCAGAACTCGATCATTTGTCGATTCCGATGAAAAATGGCCGTAACTTCCATCCCGATTGAGATATTTCGACGTATAAGCGGCCAAATTACTGCATCTTACGGTCAGAACATAGTGCACACCGTAGTATGCTTCGAAAAAAGCCCAACAACTCGCAGAACTCGATCATTTGTCGATTCCGATGAAAAATCGCCGTAACTTCCATCCCGATTGAGATATTTCGACGTATAAGCGCCCAAATTACTGCATCTTACGTTCAGAACATAGTGCACGCTGTATTAGGCGTCGAAACAAGCCCAACAACTCGCAAAACGCGATCATTCGTCGACTTAGTCGAAGAATGACCGTAACTTCCATCCCGATTGAGATATTTCGACGTATAAGCGCCCAATTTACTGCATCTCACGGTCAGAACATAGTGCACACCGTAGTATGCTTCGAAAAAAGCCCCAAACCTCGCAAAACGCAATCCTGCTACGACATTTTCGAAAAATGACCGTAACTTCCATCCCGATTGAGATATTTCGACGTATAAGCGGCCAAATTACTGCATCTTACGTTCAGAACATAGTGCACGCTGCATTAAGCGTCGAAACAAGGCCAACAACTCGCAGAACTCGATCATTTGCCGATTCCGATGAAAAATGGCCGTATTACTTCCATCCCGATTGAGATATTTCGACGTATAAGCGCCCAAATTACTGCATCTTACGTTCAGAACATAGTGCACGCTGTATTAGGCGTCGAAACAAGCCCAACAACTCGCAAAACGCGATCATTCGTCGACTTAGTCGAAGAATGACCGTAACTTCCATCCCGATTGAGATATTTCGACGTATAAGCGCCCAATTTACTGCATCTCACGGTCAGAACATAGTGCACACCGTAGTATGCTTCGAAAAAAGCCCCAAACCTCGCAAAACGCAATCCTGCTACGACATTTTCGAAAAATGACCGTAACTTCCATCCCGATTGAGATATTTCGACGTATAAGCGCCCAAATTACTGCACCTTACGTTCAGAACATAGTGCACACCGTAGTATGCTTCGAAAAAAGCCCCAAACCTCGCAAAACGCAATCCTGCTACGACATTTTCGAAAAATGACCGTAACTTCCATCCCGATTGAGATATTTCGACGTATAAGCGCCCAATTTACTGCATCTCACGGTCAGAACATAGTGCACACCGTAGTATGCTTCGAAAAAAGCCCCAAACCTCGCAAAACGCAATCCTGCTACGACATTTTCGAAAAATGACCGTAACTTCCATCCCGATTGAGATATTTCGACGTATAAGCGCCCAAATTACTGCACCTTACGTTCAGAACATAGTGCGCGCTGCATTAAGCGTCGAAACAAGGCCAACAACTCGCAGAACTCGATCATTTGCCGATTCCGATGAAAAATGGCCGTATTACTTCCATCCCAATTGAGATATTTCGACGTATAAGCGCCCAAATTACTGCATCGTACGGTCAGAACATAGTGCACGCTGCATTAAGCGTCGAATCAGGGCCAACAACTCGCAGAACTCGAACATTTGTCGATTCCGATGAAAAATGGCCGTAACTTCCATCCCGATTGAGATATTTCGACGTATAAGCGCCCAAATTACTGCATCTGACGTTCAGAACATAGTGTTACGTATTTATTAGTTTTAAGTCAAGTTAAGATTAAAATTCTGTAAAATTTTTTTTTTTTTTTTTTTTTATTTATTTTTGATTTATTTGTGATTTAGAGTTTAGTCGGAAGGGAAATATTGAAATGATATTATTGTGTATGAAGTATTTATTTGGATTTCCGATTAATACGGTAGTTGCTGCCACCAGAAATAGTCTAAGGACTATTTCAAAAATTTTATTTATTTCAAACGTTACGGGTAGCGTCGACTAGAGTATAATGCTACTGGCAAAACCGATTCCGCTTTTTGGCTAACCTGCTATGTGCAGGGATACTAGCACGGGAGAGGATTAAAGCTGGATACAATATTTGAATGTCAAATTTTTCGTTGCTTGATATGAATTTATTTTTTTTACGTTTTGCCTTCTTCTTCTCTTTTAATTTCGCTATAATAGTTTGTCGTTGGAACCAAAGCTCAGTTTATTTGCCACGATGGATTCTATCACCACGATTTTCTTGCCTTTGAGTTTGATTATCGAGGGTGATTCTAACGATCCTCTCTGTGTGGAACTTGTGTGATTTCGCAAGCCTTGCCCAAAGACGGGCAATATTTTGCCAACAATGGGAGGAGGAATGCGAAGATCGATAGGCGTTTTCGATTATTGAAAACACCGTTTGCACAAGTCAACACAGCGAACGATCCTTCGGTTAAATTTTTAAAGGAAATTGTTCTACTATTTCTCTCTCCTTTTTGTATAATTGCATGCAATGATGGCAAGGAAATTGGTCAATAGAAATGCCGGTATCGCTCTTAATATTCGATCGACGTCAACGATGTATTTAATGGTCCTCTCTGTGCGGGACTTGTGTGATTTCGCAAGCCTTGCCCAAAGACGGGCAATATTTTGCCAACAATGGGAGGAGGAATGCGAAGATCAACGGGTGTTTCAGTAGCTGAAAACACCGTTTGCACAAGCCAACACAGCGAACACCCCCTTTTGTTTAAAGTTTAAAATAATGATTCTATCTTCAAACCGTTCACGGAAATAAAACGAGATTGATGATAGGTAATTCTCGAGTGCAACGAAATTATCAGAGAAGAAGGAAATATTTTTAAAATTTATTTTCTTACCTTGAGAAACCAGTGGCGTCGGGTGCCATCACTTCGTCTGCTCTGATGGTCGTTGGTGTTTTAATTTCTGGGTTTATTTCTCGAAACTCGGATATAATTTATTATCAAACTTTTACTTTATTTATTTGTTTCGATACACGGTTTACAAATTACTAACCGAATTAATACCGCAATTACAATGCGCTTTTGTTTAAGCGATGAAATGAAGACTTCAAAATATTTTATTTTTCCTAAGTCGCGACTTTCCTTTCTTGTCTAGACAACTAAAGACCGCCGAAACGCAAAGTGTTATACAAGATTTCTAAACGCACGATATAGCACGGTATAAGACGTTATAATGAACGTATTAATTATACTGCTGCTGCTCTATGTGCTATGCTTATTTATAATGCCATCCCCACGAGGTGGTGGTTGTGGTGGTGGTCCACTGGGAGTACCCTTCCGTGGGAATCGGGATTTTGCAGTTTTGGCTTCCAGAGATCGTACGTGAGAGAATGTAAGTTTCATATTTCGACTTAGTTCCACTCGGTCCAGTGTTTCTGCTGAGCTAGCGTCTAGGAGACTTGAGACGTTCCATGCTGGTCTTGTCTTTTCCGAGAATCTTCCATGTTTGTACCGTGGGATTTATCTGTGTTTCTTCGGCACGTGCAAGGGCTGGCGGCTGCAGCATCATTATTATTTCGATGTTTGCTCGGGCAACACGCGCGATCCGCTGCTCTCCCACAACAAGGGCCTCCTCCTTCGAATTAGTTTGCGTAAGTTTGATTTAGATAGATATTTGTATATTATGGTTGTTTTCGTGATTTTGATCCTTTTTCCTTTTCTTGTTGTTTCTCTAGGCTTCGGTGATCGACGTTTAAACAATGTTTGCGGAGGCATTTCCATCAGGGGTTCCTATCCAGACTTCTATGGTGCGTACTTTGTCTTATTTTTAATCCGCTTGATTCGTTCTGTTTCGTTTTATTTAAACTATATTGTATTGTTTCAGCGCAAGCGAAAGAGGGATTCCGAAGAACCCATGGGCGATTTGGGAAGGCCCATCAAACGTATGCGTGAGTTCAGCGAACTTTATCCTGGAGCTCCTTGCTTCGATTTTGATTTGGTGTAGGTGCTTCGTTGGTTCGTTGTTTGGTGATCGCGTGTTCCTTATTATTATATTTTGTTTTGATGCATTTTGTTTTTTTCTTCTCTCTTTTTTTTTGTGTGTGTTCAATATATATATATATATACTTTTTTTAAACGTGATAGTGTAAGGTTATTTTATTTAGTTCTTTTTGTTTGTTAAATATATGTGTATTTAATTTTATATTCCCCCCTTTTTTCTTTGTTAATTATATATATATATATTTTTATATTTATATTTGACAATGTAGTTGCGCATAGAATTTATTAAAGAAAAACGTTAACGATGTGTTTTCATGATTTGTTCCTCACGCCTGATTTCCATTAATCCCTAATATTCCTATCACCGTAACGCGTGTTATTGTGTTAGTTGTTCCGAAGTATCGAAGTAATTTTCTATCGCTTGTTTTTCCGCAATTAGAACATTAATATCGTTATTATTACTTTAAAGTGACAATAGTATTGTTGGTGTGAATATATATATATATAAATTTAGGTTGTGTGTCATTTTAATATGACTAATGTTTTGTAATTCATCAATAGTGTTTAACTTTATATTTCCCTTTTTTAATTAATTATATATATATATTCATATTTGACAATGTAGTTGCGCATAGAATTTATTAAAGAAAAATGTTAATAATGTGTTTTCATGATTTGTTTCTCGCGTCTGGTTTCCATTAATCCCTAATATCCCTATAACCATAACGCGTGTTCCGATGCGCGTGTAAATCTAACATGGCTGCTCATAAGTGAGGTTATAGTGGCGGGTCTTTAGTTTTGTTTAATATCGAAGTATTTTCTGTCGGTCGTGTTTCCTTATTTTACCGCAATTAGAACATTTGTTTATTAATAGTGTTATTCGTATTACTTTAAAGTGACAATAGTATTGTTCGTGTGAATATACATATATATATATTTATTTATTTATATTGTGTGTGATTTTAATATGATTAATGTTTTGTAATTCTTCGATAGCTTTATTTATTGTTTTGAGTAGTTTATTTTATAGAGTATTTGATAATATAAGACAAACTCATATACACACAATATATATATATGTATATGTATATATTTCTTCTGGCAGTGTAGTATTTATACCAGATGAAATGTTAATTGTTTATTAACTTCATTTAATAAGATAGAACACACACACACGCACGTATATATGTATATAATTTTGGCAGTGTGATTTTCATTTCGATTCTTTAGCGATGTAATGTTGTGTATTTGAGGTTATGTGTCAATTATTTGATTTCATATATACATATATATATCTGGTATTGTGACAACATAGTATTGAAGGTTTTATTTCTAAATTATTGTGTGTTTAATACGTTTTTACATATTAGTGTTTGATGGTAGAATTTCTGTATGCAAACCTTCAAGTCGTTGCGGTGTCAATTATTTTGAACGTTTGACCTATCGACAGGTTGTTACTTAGACCCAAGTGTTGCGTTGTGTGTTCTATTTCTTTTGTAGATTATTAGTAGTAATTTAGTTTAGAATATAGGTTATTTATATATATTTTTATATATAGACATGCATGTTTCGTAATGTAGTTCTTATTTTATAACTCTTTACCGGAACGTAGGCTAGTTTTAAGTATGTATCTTAGATTACTGATTTGATTTAATAATATAGAATGCGCACACATATATATATTTCTGACAATGTAAGCTTTATTTTTTTAGTAATATAATATTGTATGTTTTATGTATTAGTTAGATTATTAGTTTTTGATTTCATATACACATATATTTCATAAGTTGATAATATTGTATTTGTTGCATAGTATTGGAGGTACTGTCTCTAATATTTACTAGATTATTACATGTTTGGCATATATGTTTATACTTATATGTAACTGTCCGAGTTGTTGCGGCGTTGATTGATTAAAATATATTTATATATACATATATTCCTAGTGTTTCAATCATTTCCCTTTCTGTAGTTATTCTTATTTCCTGGTTTATTTGTTTGGTTCGTGACTCGTTCAATCCATTAGTTGGTTCTATTTATTTTATTTTATGCTGGTTGAGTTTATATTATATTGAACCATAGGTTTTCAAATGGCAAGTCGGTTATTGGTAGGTTTATTTAGAGTTGTGTGTATATGTATTTCGTTTATTGGTTGGATCTGTTAGTCGCTCTCATTTTGTTAATCCTTCCTTTCGTTTCGTAGTGCCGTGTGTTCGTTTGTGCATCCAAATCCTTATTCGCGTGTTTTGTATAGAGTAGGTTTCTTGTTCTTCTTACGGCACGTGCGGAGCGCGGGACGTGACAATAGTGCACGCTGTATTAGGCGTCGAAACAAGGCCAACAACTCGCAAAACTGGATCGTTCGTCGATTTAGACGAAAGATGACCGTAACTTCCATTCCGATTGAGATATTTCGACGTACTAGCGCCCAAATTATTGCATCGTACGGTCAGAACATAGTGCACGCTGTATTAAGCATCGAAACAAAGCCAACAACTCGCAGAACTCGATCAGTCGTCGATTCCGATGAAAAATGACCGTAACTTCCATCCCGATTGAGATATTTCGACGTTTAAGCGCCCAAATAACTGCCATCTAAGCGGAGATCATAGGGCACGCCGTATTAAGCGTCGAAACAATCCCAACAACTCGCAGAACTCGATCATTCTTCGATTTCGACGAAAAATGTCCGTAACTTCCATCGCGATTGAGATATTTCGACGTATAAGCGCCCAAATTGCCGCATCTTACGGTCAGAACATAGTGCACACCGTAGTATGCTTCGAAAAAAGCCCAAAACATCGCAAAACGCAATCCTTCTACGATATTTTCGAAAAATGATCGTAACTTCCATCCCGATTGAGATATTTCGACGTATAAGCGCCCAAATTACTGCATCTTACGGTTAGAACATAGTGCACGCTGTATTAAGCGTCGAAACAAACCCAACACCTCGCAAAACGCAATCCTTCTACTTTATTGTCGACAAATGGCCGTAATTTCCTTCCCTTTGGAGATCTTTCGACGTTTAAGCGCCCAAATAAATTCTTTTTACGGTCAGAACATAGTGCACCCTGTATTATGCTTCGAAACAAGCCCAACAACACGCAAAACGCAATCCTTCTACGATATTGTCGAAAATGACCATAATTTTCGTCCTGATTAAGATATTTCGACGTTTACACGCCCAAATTACTGCAGTTTGCTAGAGAACATAGTGCACACTGTAGTATGCTTCGAATCAAGCTCAATAACTCGCAAAACGCAATCCTTCTACGATATTTTCGAAAAATGACCGTAACTTCCATCCCGATTGAGATATTTCGAAGTATAAGCGCCCAATTTACTGCATCTCACGGTCAGAACATAGTGCACGCTGCATTAAGCGTCGAAACAAGGCCAACAACTCGCAGAACTCGATCATTTGTCGATTCCGATGAAAAATGGCCGTATTACTTCCATCCCGATTGAGATATTTCGACGTATAAGCGCCCAAATTACTGCATCTTACGTTCAGAACATAGTGCACGCTGTATTAGGCGTCGAAACAAGGCCAACAACTCGTAGAACGGGATCGTTCGTCGATTTAGACGAAAGATGACCGTAACTTCCATCCCGATTGAGATATTTCGACGTATAAGCGGCCAAATTACTGCATCTTACGGTCAGAACATAGTGCACACCGTAGTATGCTTCGAACAAAGCCCAAAACCTCGCAAAACGCAATCCTGCTACGACATTTTCGAAAAATGACCGTAACTTCCATCCCGATTGAGATATTTCGACGTATAAGCGCCCAAATTACTGCATCTTACGTTCAGAACATAGTGCACGCTGCATTAAGCGTCGAAACAAGGCCAACAACTCGCAGAACTGGGTCGTTCGTCGATTTAGACGAAAGATGACCGTAACTTCCATTCCGATTGAGATATTTCGACGTATAAGCGCCCACATTACTGCACATTACGGTCAGAACATAGTGCATACCGTAGTATGCTTCGAAAAAAGCCCAAAACCTAGCAAACCGCAATCCTTCTACGATATTTTCGAAAAATAACCGTAACTTCCATCCCGATTGAGATATTTCGACGTATAAGCGCCCAAATTACTGCATTGTGCTACAGAACATAGTGCACACTGTGGCATGCTTCGAAACAAGGCCAACAACTCGCAGAACCAGATCATTCGTCGACTTCGACGAAAAGTGGCCGTAACTTCCATCCCGATTGAGATATTTCGACGTATAAGCGCCCAAATTACTGCATCTTACGGTCAGAACATAGTGCACACCGTAGTATGCTTCGACACAAGCCCAACAACACGCAAAACGCAATCCTTCGACGATATTGTCGAAAATGACCTTAACTTCCATCCCTATTGAGATAATTCGACGTTTACACGCCCAAATTACTGCATTTTGCTACAGAACATAGTGCACACCGTAGTATGCTTCGAAACAATCCCAACAACTCGCAGAACTCGAGCATTCGTCGATTCCGATGAAAAATGGCTTAACTTCCATCCCGATTGAGATATTTCGACGTATAAGCGCCCAAATTACTGCATATTACGGTCAGAACGTCGTGCACACCGTCGTATGCTTCGAAAAAAGCCCAAAACCTCGCAAAACGCAATCCTTCTACGATATTTTCGAAAAATGACCGTAACTTCCATCCCGATTGAGATATTTTGACGTATAAGCGCCCAAATTTCTGCACCTTACGGTTAGAACATAGTGCACGCTGTATTAAGCGTCGAAACAAGCACAACACCTCGCAAAACGCACTCCTTCTACGATATTGTCGACAAATGTCCGTAACTTCCATCCCGATTGAGATATTTCGACGTATAAGTGCCCAAATTACTGCACATTACGGTCAGAACATAGTGCATACCGTAGTATGCTTCGAAAAAAGCGCAAAACCTCGCAAAACGCAATCCTTCTACGATATTTTCGATAAATAACCGTAACTTCCATCCCGATTGAGATATTTCGACGTATAAGCGCCCAAATTGCTGCATCTTACGGTTAGAACATAGTGAACGCTGTATTAAGCGTCGAAACAAGCCCAACACCTCGCAAAACGCAATCCTTCTACGATATTGTCGACAAATGTCCGTAATTTCCTTCCCGTTGGAGATCTTTCGACGTTTAAGCGCCCCAATAAATTCTTTTTACGGTCAGAGCATAGTGCCCTCTGTATTATGCTTCGAAACAAGACCAACAACACGCAAAACACAATCCTTCTACGATATTGTCGAAAATGACCGTAACTTTCTTCCTGATTAAGATATTTCGACGTTTACTCGCTCTCATTACTGCATTTTGCTACAGAACATAGTGCACACTGTGGCATGCTTCAAAACAAGGCCAACAACTCGCAGAACCAGATCGTTCGTCGACTTCGACGAAAAATGGCCGTAACTTCCATCCCGATTGAGATATTTCGACGTATAAGCGGCCAAATTACTGCATCTTACGGTCAGAACATAGTGCACACCGTAGTATGCTTCGAAAAAAGCCCAACAACTCGCAGAACTCGATCATTTGTCGATTCCGATGAAAAATCGCCGTAACTTCCATCCCGATTGAGATATTTCGACGTATTAGCGCCCAAATTACTGCATCGTACGGTCAGAACATAGTGCACGCTGCATTAAGCGTCGAAACAAGGCCAACAACTCGCAGAACTCGATCATTTGTCGATTCCGATGAAAAATCGCCGTAACTTCCATCCCGATTGAGATATTTCGACGTATAAGCGGCCAAATGACTGCATCTTACGGTCAGAACATAGTGCACACCGTAGTATGCTTCGAAAAATGCCCAAAACCTCGCAAAACGCAATCCTGCTACGACATTTTCGAAAAATGACCGTAACTTCCATCCCGATTGAGATATTTCGACGTATAAGCGCCCAAATTACTGCATCTTACGTTCAGAACATAGTGCACGCTGTATTAAGCGTCGAAACAAGCCCAACACCTCGCAAAACGCAATCCTTCTGCGATATTGTCGACAAATGGCCGTAATTTCCTTCCCGTTGGAGATCTTTCGACGTTTACACGCCCAAATTACTGCATGTTGCTAGAGAACATAGTGCACACTGTAGTATGCTTCGAATCAAGCTCAATAACTCGCAAAACGCAATCCTGCTACGATATTTTCGAGAAATGACCGTAACTTCCATCCCGATTGAGATATTTCGACGTGTAAGCGCCCAATTTACTGCTTCTCACGGTCAGAACATAGTGCACGCTGCATTAAGCGTCGAAACAAGGCCAACAACTCGCAGAACTCGATCATTTGTCGATTCCGATGAAAAATGGCCGTAACTTCCATCCCGATTGAGATATTTCGACGTATAAGCGGCCAAATTACTGCATCTTACGGTCAGAACATAGTGCACACCGTAGTATGCTTCGAAAAAAGCCCAACAACTCGCAGAACTCGATCATTTGTCGATTCCGATGAAAAATCGCCGTAACTTCCATCCCGATTGAGATATTTCGACGTATTAGCGCCCAAATTACTGCATCTTACGTTCAGAACATAGTGCACGCTGCATTAAGCGTCGAAACAAGGCCAACAACTCGCAGAACTCGATCATTTGCCGATTCCGATGAAAAATGGCCGTATTACTTCCATCCCGATTGAGATATTTCGACGTATAAGCGCCCAAATTACTGCATCTTACGTTCAGAACATAGTGCACGCTGTATTAGGCGTCGAAACAAGCCCAACAACTCGCAAAACGCGATCATTCGTCGACTTAGTCGAAGAATGACCGTAACTTCCATCCCGATTGAGATATTTCGACGTATAAGCGCCCAATTTACTGCATCTCACGGTCAGAACATAGTGCACACCGTAGTATGCTTCGAAAAAAGCCCCAAACCTCGCAAAACGCAATCCTGCTACGACATTTTCGAAAAATGACCGTAACTTCCATCCCGATTGAGATATTTCGACGTATAAGCGCCCAAATTACTGCACCTTACGTTCAGAACATAGTGCACACCGTAGTATGCTTCGAAAAAAGCCCCAAACCTCGCAAAACGCAATCCTGCTACGACATTTTCGAAAAATGACCGTAACTTCCATCCCGATTGAGATATTTCGACGTATAAGCGCCCAATTTACTGCATCTCACGGTCAGAACATAGTGCACACCGTAGTATGCTTCGAAAAAAGCCCCAAACCTCGCAAAACGCAATCCTGCTACGACATTTTCGAAAAATGACCGTAACTTCCATCCCGATTGAGATATTTCGACGTATAAGCGCCCAAATTACTGCACCTTACGTTCAGAACATAGTGCGCGCTGCATTAAGCGTCGAAACAAGGCCAACAACTCGCAGAACTCGATCATTTGCCGATTCCGATGAAAAATGGCCGTATTACTTCCATCCCAATTGAGATATTTCGACGTATAAGCGCCCAAATTACTGCATCGTACGGTCAGAACATAGTGCACGCTGCATTAAGCGTCGAATCAGGGCCAACAACTCGCAGAACTCGAACATTTGTCGATTCCGATGAAAAATGGCCGTAACTTCCATCCCGATTGAGATATTTCGACGTATAAGCGCCCACATTACTGCACATTACGGTCAGAACATAGTGCATACCGTAGTATGCTTCGAAAAAAGCCCAAAACCTAGCAAACCGCAATCCTTCTACGACATTTTCGAAAAATGACCGTAACTTCCATCCCGATTGAGATATTTCGACGTATAAGCGCCCAAATTACTGCATCTTACGTTCAGAACATAGTGCACGCTGCATTAAGCGTCGAAACAAGGCCAACAACTCGCAGAACTGGGTCGTTCGTCGATTTAGACGAAAGATGACCGTAACTTCCATTCCGATTGAGATATTTCGACGTATAAGCGCCCACATTACTGCACATTACGGTCAGAACATAGTGCATACCGTAGTATGCTTCGAAAAAAGCCCAAAACCTAGCAAACCGCAATCCTTCTACGATATTTTCGAAAAATAACCGTAACTTCCATCCCGATTGAGATATTTCGACGTATAAGCGCCCAAATTACTGCATTGTGCTACAGAACATAGTGCACACTGTGGCATGCTTCGAAACAAGGCCAACAACTCGCAGAACCAGATCATTCGTCGACTTCGACGAAAAGTGGCCGTAACTTCCATCCCGATTGAGATATTTCGACGTATAAGCGCCCAAATTACTGCATCTTACGGTCAGAACATAGTGCACACCGTAGTATGCTTCGACACAAGCCCAACAACACGCAAAACGCAATCCTTCGACGATATTGTCGAAAATGACCTTAACTTCCATCCCTATTGAGATAATTCGACGTTTACACGCCCAAATTACTGCATTTTGCTACAGAACATAGTGCACACCGTAGTATGCTTCGAAACAATCCCAACAACTCGCAGAACTCGAGCATTCGTCGATTCCGATGAAAAATGGCTTAACTTCCATCCCGATTGAGATATTTCGACGTATAAGCGCCCAAATTACTGCATATTACGGTCAGAACGTCGTGCACACCGTCGTATGCTTCGAAAAAAGCCCAAAACCTCGCAAAACGCAATCCTTCTACGATATTTTCGAAAAATGACCGTAACTTCCATCCCGATTGAGATATTTTGACGTATAAGCGCCCAAATTTCTGCACCTTACGGTTAGAACATAGTGCACGCTGTATTAAGCGTCGAAACAAGCACAACACCTCGCAAAACGCACTCCTTCTACGATATTGTCGACAAATGTCCGTAACTTCCATCCCGATTGAGATATTTCGACGTATAAGTGCCCAAATTACTGCACATTACGGTCAGAACATAGTGCATACCGTAGTATGCTTCGAAAAAAGCCCAAAACCTCGCAAAACGCAATCCTTCTACGATATTTTCGATAAATAACCGTAACTTCCATCCCGATTGAGATATTTCGACGTATAAGCGCCCAAATTGCTGCATCTTACGGTTAGAACATAGTGAACGCTGTATTAAGCGTCGAAACAAGCCCAACACCTCGCAAAACGCAATCCTTCTACGATATTGTCGACAAATGTCCGTAATTTCCTTCCCGTTGGAGATCTTTCGACGTTTAAGCGCCCCAATAAATTCTTTTTACGGTCAGAGCATAGTGCCCTCTGTATTATGCTTCGAAACAAGACCAACAACACGCAAAACACAATCCTTCTACGATATTGTCGAAAATGACCGTAACTTTCTTCCTGATTAAGATATTTCGACGTTTACTCGCTCTCATTACTGCATTTTGCTACAGAACATAGTGCACACTGTGGCATGCTTCAAAACAAGGCCAACAACTCGCAGAACCAGATCGTTCGTCGACTTCGACGAAAAATGGCCGTAACTTCCATCCCGATTGAGATATTTCGACGTATAAGCGGCCAAATTACTGCATCTTACGGTCAGAACATAGTGCACACCGTAGTATGCTTCGAAAAAAGCCCAACAACTCGCAGAACTCGATCATTTGTCGATTCCGATGAAAAATCGCCGTAACTTCCATCCCGATTGAGATATTTCGACGTATTAGCGCCCAAATTACTGCATCGTACGGTCAGAACATAGTGCACGCTGCATTAAGCGTCGAAACAAGGCCAACAACTCGCAGAACTCGATCATTTGTCGATTCCGATGAAAAATCGCCGTAACTTCCATCCCGATTGAGATATTTCGACGTTTAAGCGCCCAAATAACTGCCATTTAAGCGGAGATCATAGGGCACGCCGTATTAAGCGTCGAAACAATCCCAACAACTCGCAGAACTCGATCATTCTTCGATTTCGACGAAAAATGTCCGTAACTTCCATCGCGATTGAGATATTTCGACGTATAAGCGCCCAAATTGCCGCATCTTACGGTCAGAACATAGTGCACACCGTAGTATGCTTCGAAAAAAGCCCAAAACATCGCAAAACGCAATCCTTCTACGATATTTTCGAAAAATGATCGTAACTTCCATCCCGATTGAGATATTTCGACGTATAAGCGCCCAAATTACTGCATCTTACGGTTAGAACATAGTGCACGCTGTATTAAGCGTCGAAACAAACCCAACACCTCGCAAAACGCAATCCTTCTACTTTATTGTCGACAAATGGCCGTAATTTCCTTCCCTTTGGAGATCTTTCGACGTTTGAGCGCCCAAATAAATTCTTTTTACGGTCAGAACATAGTGCACCCTGTATTATGCTTCGAAACAAGCCCAACAACACGCAAAACGCAATCCTTCTACGATATTGTCGAAAATGACCATAATTTTCGTCCTGATTAAGATATTTCGACGTTTACACGCCCAAATTACTGCAGTTTGCTAGAGAACATAGTGCACACTGTAGTATGCTTCGAATCAAGCTCAATAACTCGCAAAACGCAATCCTTCTACGATATTTTCGAAAAATGACCGTAACTTCCATCCCGATTGAGATATTTCGAAGTATAAGCGCCCAATTTACTGCATCTCACGGTCAGAACATAGTGCACGCTGCATTAAGCGTCGAAACAAGGCCAACAACTCGCAGAACTCGATCATTTGTCGATTCCGATGAAAAATGGCCGTATTACTTCCATCCCGATTGAGATGTTTCGACGTATAAGCGCCCAAATTACTGCATCTTACGTTCAGAACATAGTGCACGCTGTATTAGGCGTCGGAACAAGGCCAACAACTCGTAGAACGGGATCGTTCGTCGATTTAGACGAAAGATGACCGTAACTTCCATCCCGATTGAGATATTTCGACGTATAAGCGGCCAAATTACTGCATCTTACGGTCAGAACATAGTGCACACCGTAGTATGCTTCGAACAAAGCCCAAAACCTCGCAAAACGCAATCCTGCTACGACATTTTCGAAAAATGACCGTAACTTCCATCCCGATTGAGATATTTCGACGTATAAGCGCCCAAATTACTGCATCTTACGGTCAGAACATAGTGCACACCGTAGTATGCTTCGACACAAGCCCAACAACACGCAAAACGCAATCCTTCGACGATATTGTCGAAAATGACCTTAACTTCCATCCCTATTGAGATAATTCGACGTTTACACGCCCAAATTACTGCATTTTGCTACAGAACATAGTGCACACCGTAGTATGCTTCGAAACAATCCCAACAACTCGCAGAACTCGAGCATTCGTCGATTCCGATGAAAAATGGCTTAACTTCCATCCCGATTGAGATATTTCGACGTATAAGCGCCCAAATTACTGCATATTACGGTCAGAACGTCGTGCACACCGTCGTATGCTTCGAAAAAAGCCCAAAACCTCGCAAAACGCAATCCTTCTACGATATTTTCGAAAAATGACCGTAACTTCCATCCCGATTGAGATATTTTGACGTATAAGCGCCCAAATTTCTGCACCTTACGGTTAGAACATAGTGCACGCTGTATTAAGCGTCGAAACAAGCACAACACCTCGCAAAACGCACTCCTTCTACGATATTGTCGACAAATGTCCGTAACTTCCATCCCGATTGAGATATTTCGACGTATAAGTGCCCAAATTACTGCACATTACGGTCAGAACATAGTGCATACCGTAGTATGCTTCGAAAAAAGCCCAAAACCTCGCAAAACGCAATCCTTCTACGATATTTTCGATAAATAACCGTAACTTCCATCCCGATTGAGATATTTCGACGTATAAGCGCCCAAATTGCTGCATCTTACGGTTAGAACATAGTGAACGCTGTATTAAGCGTCGAAACAAGCCCAACACCTCGCAAAACGCAATCCTTCTACGATATTGTCGACAAATGTCCGTAATTTCCTTCCCGTTGGAGATCTTTCGACGTTTAAGCGCCCCAATAAATTCTTTTTACGGTCAGAGCATAGTGCCCTCTGTATTATGCTTCGAAACAAGACCAACAACACGCAAAACACAATCCTTCTACGATATTGTCGAAAATGACCGTAACTTTCTTCCTGATTAAGATATTTCGACGTTTACTCGCTCTCATTACTGCATTTTGCTACAGAACATAGTGCACACTGTGGCATGCTTCAAAACAAGGCCAACAACTCGCAGAACCAGATCGTTCGTCGACTTCGACGAAAAATGGCCGTAACTTCCATCCCGATTGAGATATTTCGACGTATAAGCGGCCAAATTACTGCATCTTACGGTCAGAACATAGTGCACACCGTAGTATGCTTCGAAAAAAGCCCAACAACTCGCAGAACTCGATCATTTGTCGATTCCGATGAAAAATCGCCGTAACTTCCATCCCGATTGAGATATTTCGACGTATTAGCGCCCAAATTACTGCATCGTACGGTCAGAACATAGTGCACGCTGCATTAAGCGTCGAAACAAGGCCAACAACTCGCAGAACTCGATCATTTGTCGATTCCGATGAAAAATCGCCGTAACTTCCATCCCGATTGAGATATTTCGACGTTTAAGCGCCCAAATAACTGCCATTTAAGCGGAGATCATAGGGCACGCCGTATTAAGCGTCGAAACAATCCCAACAACTCGCAGAACTCGATCATTCTTCGATTTCGACGAAAAATGTCCGTAACTTCCATCGCGATTGAGATATTTCGACGTATAAGCGCCCAAATTGCCGCATCTTACGGTCAGAACATAGTGCACACCGTAGTATGCTTCGAAAAAAGCCCAAAACATCGCAAAACGCAATCCTTCTACGATATTTTCGAAAAATGATCGTAACTTCCATCCCGATTGAGATATTTCGACGTATAAGCGCCCAAATTACTGCATCTTACGGTTAGAACATAGTGCACGCTGTATTAAGCGTCGAAACAAACCCAACACCTCGCAAAACGCAATCCTTCTACTTTATTGTCGACAAATGGCCGTAATTTCCTTCCCTTTGGAGATCTTTCGACGTTTGAGCGCCCAAATAAATTCTTTTTACGGTCAGAACATAGTGCACCCTGTATTATGCTTCGAAACAAGCCCAACAACACGCAAAACGCAATCCTTCTACGATATTGTCGAAAATGACCATAATTTTCGTCCTGATTAAGATATTTCGACGTTTACACGCCCAAATTACTGCAGTTTGCTAGAGAACATAGTGCACACTGTAGTATGCTTCGAATCAAGCTCAATAACTCGCAAAACGCAATCCTTCTACGATATTTTCGAAAAATGACCGTAACTTCCATCCCGATTGAGATATTTCGAAGTATAAGCGCCCAATTTACTGCATCTCACGGTCAGAACATAGTGCACGCTGCATTAAGCGTCGAAACAAGGCCAACAACTCGCAGAACTCGATCATTTGTCGATTCCGATGAAAAATGGCCGTATTACTTCCATCCCGATTGAGATGTTTCGACGTATAAGCGCCCAAATTACTGCATCTTACGTTCAGAACATAGTGCACGCTGTATTAGGCGTCGGAACAAGGCCAACAACTCGTAGAACGGGATCGTTCGTCGATTTAGACGAAAGATGACCGTAACTTCCATCCCGATTGAGATATTTCGACGTATAAGCGGCCAAATTACTGCATCTTACGGTCAGAACATAGTGCACACCGTAGTATGCTTCGAACAAAGCCCAAAACCTCGCAAAACGCAATCCTGCTACGACATTTTCGAAAAATGACCGTAACTTCCATCCCGATTGAGATATTTCGACGTATAAGCGCCCAAATTACTGCATCTTACGGTCAGAACATAGTGCACACCGTAGTATGCTTCGACACAAGCCCAACAACACGCAAAACGCAATCCTTCGACGATATTGTCGAAAATGACCTTAACTTCCATCCCTATTGAGATAATTCGACGTTTACACGCCCAAATTACTGCATTTTGCTACAGAACATAGTGCACACCGTAGTATGCTTCGAAACAATCCCAACAACTCGCAGAACTCGAGCATTCGTCGATTCCGATGAAAAATGGCTTAACTTCCATCCCGATTGAGATATTTCGACGTATAAGCGCCCAAATTACTGCATATTACGGTCAGAACGTCGTGCACACCGTCGTATGCTTCGAAAAAAGCCCAAAACCTCGCAAAACGCAATCCTTCTACGATATTTTCGAAAAATGACCGTAACTTCCATCCCGATTGAGATATTTTGACGTATAAGCGCCCAAATTTCTGCACCTTACGGTTAGAACATAGTGCACGCTGTATTAAGCGTCGAAACAAGCACAACACCTCGCAAAACGCACTCCTTCTACGATATTGTCGACAAATGTCCGTAACTTCCATCCCGATTGAGATATTTCGACGTATAAGTGCCCAAATTACTGCACATTACGGTCAGAACATAGTGCATACCGTAGTATGCTTCGAAAAAAGCCCAAAACCTCGCAAAACGCAATCCTTCTACGATATTTTCGATAAATAACCGTAACTTCCATCCCGATTGAGATATTTCGACGTATAAGCGCCCAAATTGCTGCATCTTACGGTTAGAACATAGTGAACGCTGTATTAAGCGTCGAAACAAGCCCAACACCTCGCAAAACGCAATCCTTCTACGATATTGTCGACAAATGTCCGTAATTTCCTTCCCGTTGGAGATCTTTCGACGTTTAAGCGCCCCAATAAATTCTTTTTACGGTCAGAGCATAGTGCCCTCTGTATTATGCTTCGAAACAAGACCAACAACACGCAAAACACAATCCTTCTACGATATTGTCGAAAATGACCGTAACTTTCTTCCTGATTAAGATATTTCGACGTTTACTCGCTCTCATTACTGCATTTTGCTACAGAACATAGTGCACACTGTGGCATGCTTCAAAACAAGGCCAACAACTCGCAGAACCAGATCGTTCGTCGACTTCGACGAAAAATGGCCGTAACTTCCATCCCGATTGAGATATTTCGACGTATAAGCGGCCAAATTACTGCATCTTACGGTCAGAACATAGTGCACACCGTAGTATGCTTCGAAAAAAGCCCAACAACTCGCAGAACTCGATCATTTGTCGATTCCGATGAAAAATCGCCGTAACTTCCATCCCGATTGAGATATTTCGACGTATTAGCGCCCAAATTACTGCATCGTACGGTCAGAACATAGTGCACGCTGCATTAAGCGTCGAAACAAGGCCAACAACTCGCAGAACTCGATCATTTGTCGATTCCGATGAAAAATCGCCGTAACTTCCATCCCGATTGAGATATTTCGACGTTTAAGCGCCCAAATAACTGCCATTTAAGCGGAGATCATAGGGCACGCCGTATTAAGCGTCGAAACAATCCCAACAACTCGCAGAACTCGATCATTCTTCGATTTCGACGAAAAATGTCCGTAACTTCCATCGCGATTGAGATATTTCGACGTATAAGCGCCCAAATTGCCGCATCTTACGGTCAGAACATAGTGCACACCGTAGTATGCTTCGAAAAAAGCCCAAAACATCGCAAAACGCAATCCTTCTACGATATTTTCGAAAAATGATCGTAACTTCCATCCCGATTGAGATATTTCGACGTATAAGCGCCCAAATTACTGCATCTTACGGTTAGAACATAGTGCACGCTGTATTAAGCGTCGAAACAAACCCAACACCTCGCAAAACGCAATCCTTCTACTTTATTGTCGACAAATGGCCGTAATTTCCTTCCCTTTGGAGATCTTTCGACGTTTGAGCGCCCAAATAAATTCTTTTTACGGTCAGAACATAGTGCACCCTGTATTATGCTTCGAAACAAGCCCAACAACACGCAAAACGCAATCCTTCTACGATATTGTCGAAAATGACCATAATTTTCGTCCTGATTAAGATATTTCGACGTTTACACGCCCAAATTACTGCAGTTTGCTAGAGAACATAGTGCACACTGTAGTATGCTTCGAATCAAGCTCAATAACTCGCAAAACGCAATCCTTCTACGATATTTTCGAAAAATGACCGTAACTTCCATCCCGATTGAGATATTTCGAAGTATAAGCGCCCAATTTACTGCATCTCACGGTCAGAACATAGTGCACGCTGCATTAAGCGTCGAAACAAGGCCAACAACTCGCAGAACTCGATCATTTGTCGATTCCGATGAAAAATGGCCGTATTACTTCCATCCCGATTGAGATGTTTCGACGTATAAGCGCCCAAATTACTGCATCTTACGTTCAGAACATAGTGCACGCTGTATTAGGCGTCGGAACAAGGCCAACAACTCGTAGAACGGGATCGTTCGTCGATTTAGACGAAAGATGACCGTAACTTCCATCCCGATTGAGATATTTCGACGTATAAGCGGCCAAATTACTGCATCTTACGGTCAGAACATAGTGCACACCGTAGTATGCTTCGAACAAAGCCCAAAACCTCGCAAAACGCAATCCTGCTACGACATTTTCGAAAAATGACCGTAACTTCCATCCCGATTGAGATATTTCGACGTATAAGCGCCCAAATTACTGCATCTTACGGTCAGAACATAGTGCACACCGTAGTATGCTTCGACACAAGCCCAACAACACGCAAAACGCAATCCTTCGACGATATTGTCGAAAATGACCTTAACTTCCATCCCTATTGAGATAATTCGACGTTTACACGCCCAAATTACTGCATTTTGCTACAGAACATAGTGCACACCGTAGTATGCTTCGAAACAATCCCAACAACTCGCAGAACTCGAGCATTCGTCGATTCCGATGAAAAATGGCTTAACTTCCATCCCGATTGAGATATTTCGACGTATAAGCGCCCAAATTACTGCATATTACGGTCAGAACGTCGTGCACACCGTCGTATGCTTCGAAAAAAGCCCAAAACCTCGCAAAACGCAATCCTTCTACGATATTTTCGAAAAATGACCGTAACTTCCATCCCGATTGAGATATTTTGACGTATAAGCGCCCAAATTTCTGCACCTTACGGTTAGAACATAGTGCACGCTGTATTAAGCGTCGAAACAAGCACAACACCTCGCAAAACGCACTCCTTCTACGATATTGTCGACAAATGTCCGTAACTTCCATCCCGATTGAGATATTTCGACGTATAAGTGCCCAAATTACTGCACATTACGGTCAGAACATAGTGCATACCGTAGTATGCTTCGAAAAAAGCCCAAAACCTCGCAAAACGCAATCCTTCTACGATATTTTCGATAAATAACCGTAACTTCCATCCCGATTGAGATATTTCGACGTATAAGCGCCCAAATTGCTGCATCTTACGGTTAGAACATAGTGAACGCTGTATTAAGCGTCGAAACAAGCCCAACACCTCGCAAAACGCAATCCTTCTACGATATTGTCGACAAATGTCCGTAATTTCCTTCCCGTTGGAGATCTTTCGACGTTTAAGCGCCCCAATAAATTCTTTTTACGGTCAGAGCATAGTGCCCTCTGTATTATGCTTCGAAACAAGACCAACAACACGCAAAACACAATCCTTCTACGATATTGTCGAAAATGACCGTAACTTTCTTCCTGATTAAGATATTTCGACGTTTACTCGCTCTCATTACTGCATTTTGCTACAGAACATAGTGCACACTGTGGCATGCTTCAAAACAAGGCCAACAACTCGCAGAACCAGATCGTTCGTCGACTTCGACGAAAAATGGCCGTAACTTCCATCCCGATTGAGATATTTCGACGTATAAGCGGCCAAATTACTGCATCTTACGGTCAGAACATAGTGCACACCGTAGTATGCTTCGAAAAAAGCCCAACAACTCGCAGAACTCGATCATTTGTCGATTCCGATGAAAAATCGCCGTAACTTCCATCCCGATTGAGATATTTCGACGTATTAGCGCCCAAATTACTGCATCGTACGGTCAGAACATAGTGCACGCTGCATTAAGCGTCGAAACAAGGCCAACAACTCGCAGAACTCGATCATTTGTCGATTCCGATGAAAAATCGCCGTAACTTCCATCCCGATTGAGATATTTCGACGTTTAAGCGCCCAAATAACTGCCATTTAAGCGGAGATCATAGGGCACGCCGTATTAAGCGTCGAAACAATCCCAACAACTCGCAGAACTCGATCATTCTTCGATTTCGACGAAAAATGTCCGTAACTTCCATCGCGATTGAGATATTTCGACGTATAAGCGCCCAAATTGCCGCATCTTACGGTCAGAACATAGTGCACACCGTAGTATGCTTCGAAAAAAGCCCAAAACATCGCAAAACGCAATCCTTCTACGATATTTTCGAAAAATGATCGTAACTTCCATCCCGATTGAGATATTTCGACGTATAAGCGCCCAAATTACTGCATCTTACGGTTAGAACATAGTGCACGCTGTATTAAGCGTCGAAACAAACCCAACACCTCGCAAAACGCAATCCTTCTACTTTATTGTCGACAAATGGCCGTAATTTCCTTCCCTTTGGAGATCTTTCGACGTTTGAGCGCCCAAATAAATTCTTTTTACGGTCAGAACATAGTGCACCCTGTATTATGCTTCGAAACAAGCCCAACAACACGCAAAACGCAATCCTTCTACGATATTGTCGAAAATGACCATAATTTTCGTCCTGATTAAGATATTTCGACGTTTACACGCCCAAATTACTGCAGTTTGCTAGAGAACATAGTGCACACTGTAGTATGCTTCGAATCAAGCTCAATAACTCGCAAAACGCAATCCTTCTACGATATTTTCGAAAAATGACCGTAACTTCCATCCCGATTGAGATATTTCGAAGTATAAGCGCCCAATTTACTGCATCTCACGGTCAGAACATAGTGCACGCTGCATTAAGCGTCGAAACAAGGCCAACAACTCGCAGAACTCGATCATTTGTCGATTCCGATGAAAAATGGCCGTATTACTTCCATCCCGATTGAGATGTTTCGACGTATAAGCGCCCAAATTACTGCATCTTACGTTCAGAACATAGTGCACGCTGTATTAGGCGTCGGAACAAGGCCAACAACTCGTAGAACGGGATCGTTCGTCGATTTAGACGAAAGATGACCGTAACTTCCATCCCGATTGAGATATTTCGACGTATAAGCGGCCAAATTACTGCATCTTACGGTCAGAACATAGTGCACACCGTAGTATGCTTCGAACAAAGCCCAAAACCTCGCAAAACGCAATCCTGCTACGACATTTTCGAAAAATGACCGTAACTTCCATCCCGATTGAGATATTTCGACGTATAAGCGCCCAAATTACTGCATCTTACGGTCAGAACATAGTGCACACCGTAGTATGCTTCGACACAAGCCCAACAACACGCAAAACGCAATCCTTCGACGATATTGTCGAAAATGACCTTAACTTCCATCCCTATTGAGATAATTCGACGTTTACACGCCCAAATTACTGCATTTTGCTACAGAACATAGTGCACACCGTAGTATGCTTCGAAACAATCCCAACAACTCGCAGAACTCGAGCATTCGTCGATTCCGATGAAAAATGGCTTAACTTCCATCCCGATTGAGATATTTCGACGTATAAGCGCCCAAATTACTGCATATTACGGTCAGAACGTCGTGCACACCGTCGTATGCTTCGAAAAAAGCCCAAAACCTCGCAAAACGCAATCCTTCTACGATATTTTCGAAAAATGACCGTAACTTCCATCCCGATTGAGATATTTTGACGTATAAGCGCCCAAATTTCTGCACCTTACGGTTAGAACATAGTGCACGCTGTATTAAGCGTCGAAACAAGCACAACACCTCGCAAAACGCACTCCTTCTACGATATTGTCGACAAATGTCCGTAACTTCCATCCCGATTGAGATATTTCGACGTATAAGTGCCCAAATTACTGCACATTACGGTCAGAACATAGTGCATACCGTAGTATGCTTCGAAAAAAGCCCAAAACCTCGCAAAACGCAATCCTTCTACGATATTTTCGATAAATAACCGTAACTTCCATCCCGATTGAGATATTTCGACGTATAAGCGCCCAAATTGCTGCATCTTACGGTTAGAACATAGTGCACGCTGTATTAAGCGTCGAAACAAGCCCAACACCTCGCAAAACGCAATCCTTCTACGATATTGTCGACAAATGTCCGTAATTTCCTTCCCGTTGGAGATCTTTCGACGTTTAAGCGCCCCAATAAATTCTTTTTACGGTCAGAGCATAGTGCCCTCTGTATTATGCTTCGAAACAAGACCAACAACACGCAAAACACAATCCTTCTACGATATTGTCGAAAATGACCGTAACTTTCTTCCTGATTAAGATATTTCGACGTTTACTCGCTCTCATTACTGCATTTTGCTACAGAACATAGTGCACACTGTGGCATGCTTCAAAACAAGGCCAACAACTCGCAGAACCAGATCGTTCGTCGACTTCGACGAAAAATGGCCGTAACTTCCATCCCGATTGAGATATTTCGACGTATAAGCGGCCAAATTACTGCATCTTACGGTCAGAACATAGTGCACACCGTAGTATGCTTCGAACAAAGCCCAAAACCTCGCAAAACGCAATCCTGCTACGACATTTTCGAAAAATGACCGTAACTTCCATCCCGATTGAGATATTTCGACGTATAAGCACCCAAATTACTGCATCTTACGTTCAGAACATAGTGCACGCTGCATTAAGCGTCGAAACAAGGCCAACAACTCGCAGAACTGGGTCGTTCGTCGATTTAGACGAAAGATGACCGTAACTTCCATTCCGATTGAGATATTTCGACGTACTAGCGCCCAAATTATTGCATCGTACGGTCAGAACATAGTGCACGCTGTATTAAGCGTCGAAACAAGCCCAACAACTCGCAAAACGCAATCGTTCCACGATTACGATATTTCGACGTTTACACGCCCAAATTACTGCATTTTGCTACAGAACATAGTGCACACTGTAGCATGCTTCGAAACAAGGCCAACAACTCGCAAAACCCGATCATTCGTCGACTTCGACGAAAAATGTCCGTAACTTCCATCCCGATTGAGATATTTCGACGTATTAGCGCCCAAATTACTGCATCGTACGGTCAGAACATAGTGCACGCTGCATTAAGCGTCGAAACAAGGCCAACAACTCGCAGAACTCGATCATTTGTCGATTCCGATGAAAAATCGCCGTAACTTCCATCCCGATTGAGATATTTCGACGTATAAGCGGCCAAATTACTGCATCTTACGGTCAGAACATAGTGCACACCGTAGTATGCTTCGAAAAATGCCCAAAACCTCGCAAAACGCAATCCTGCTACGACATTTTCGAAAAATGACCGTAACTTCCATCCCGATTGAGATATTTCGACGTATAAGCGCCCAAATTACTGCATCTTACGTTCAGAACATAGTGCACGCTGTATTAGGCGTCGAAACAAGGCCAACAACTCGTAGAACTGGATCGTTCGTCGATTTAGACGAAAGATGACCGTAACTTCCATTCCGATTGAGATATTTCGACGTACTAGCGCCCAAATTATTGCATCGTACGGTCAGAACATAGTGCACGCTGTATTAAGCATCGAAACAAAGCCAACAACTCGCAGAACTCGATCAGTCGTCGATTCCGATGAAAAATGACCGTAACTTCCATCCCGATTGAGATATTTCGACGTTTAAGCGCCCAAATAACTGCTATTTAAGCGGAGATCATAGGGCACGCCGTATTAAGCGTCGAAACAATCCCAACAACTCGCAGAACTCGATCATTCTTCGATTTCGACGAAAAATGTCCGTAACTTCCATCGCGATTGAGATATTTCGACGTATAAGCGCCCAAATTACCGCATCTTACGGTCAGAACATAGTGCACACCGTAGTATGCTTCGAAAAAAGCCCAAAACCTCGCAAAACGCAATCCTTCTACGATATTTTCGAAAAATGACCGTAACTTCCATCCCGATTGAGATATTTCGACGTATAAGCGCCCAAATTACTGCATCTTACGGTTAGAACATAGTGCACGCTGTATTAAGCGTCGAAACAAACCCAACACCTCGCAAAACGCAATCCTTCTACTTTATTGTCGACAAATGGCCGTAATTTCCTTCCCTTTGGAGATCTTTCGACGTTTAAGCGCCCAAATAAATTCTTTTTACGGTCAGAACATAGTGCACCCTGTATTATGCTTCGAAACAAGCCCAACAACACGCAAAACGCAATCCTTCTACGATATTGTCGAAAATGACCATAATTTTCGTCCTGATTAAGATATTTCGACGTTTACACGCCCAAATTACTGCATTTTGCTAGAGAACATAGTGCACACTGTAGTATGCTTCGAATCAAGCTCAATAACTCGCAAAACGCAATCCTTCTACGATATTTTCGAAAAATGACCGTAACTTCCATCCCGATTGAGATATTTCGACGTATAAGCGGCCAAATTACTGCATCTTACGGTCAGAACATAGTGCACACCGTAGTATGCTTCGAAAAAAGCCCAAAACCTCGCAAAACGCAATCCTGCTACGACATTTTCGAAAAATGACCGTAACTTCCATCCCGATTGAGATATTTCGACGTACTAGCGCCCAAATTATTGCATCGTACGGTCAGAACATAGTGCACGCTGTATTAAGCGTCGAAACAAGCCCAACAACTCGCAAAACGCAATCGTTCTACGATATTGTCGAAAATGACCGTAATTTTCGTCCTGATTACGATATTTCGACGTTTACACGCCCAAATTACTGCATTTTGCTACAGAACATAGTGCACACTGTAGCATGCTTCGAAACAAGGCCAACAACTCGCAAAACCCGATCATTCGTCGACTTCGACGAAAAATGTCCGTAACTTCCATCCCGATTGAGATATTTCGACGTATTAGCGCCCAAATTACTGCATCTTACGTTCAGAACATAGTGCACGCTGCATTAAGCGTCGAAACAAGGCCAACAACTCGCAGAACTGGGTCGTTCGTCGATTTAGACGAAAGATGACCGTAACTTCCATTCCGATTGAGATATTTCGACGTACTAGCGCCCAAATTATTGCATCGTACGGTCAGAACATAGTGCACGCTGTATTAAGCGTCGAAACAAGCCCAACAACTCGCAAAACGCAATCGTTCCACGATATTGTCGAAAATGACCGTAATTTTCGTCCTGATTACGATATTTCGACGTTTACACGCCCAAATTACTGCATTTTGCTACAGAACATAGTGCACACTGTAGCATGCTTCGAAACAAGGCCAACAACTCGCAAAACCCGATCATTCGTCGACTTCGACGAAAAATGTCCGTAACTTCCATCCCGATTGAGATATTTCGACGTATTAGCGCCCAAATTACTGCATCGTACGGTCAGAACATAGTGCACGCTGCATTAAGCGTCGAAACAAGGCCAACAACTCGCAGAACTCGATCATTTGTCGATTCCGATGAAAAATCGCCGTAACTTCCATCCCGATTGAGATATTTCGACGTATAAGCGGCCAAATTACTGCATCTTACGGTCAGAACATAGTGCACACCGTAGTATGCTTCGAAAAATGCCCAAAACCTCGCAAAACGCAATCCTGCTACGACATTTTCGAAAAATGACCGTAACTTCCATCCCGATTGAGATATTTCGACGTATAAGCGCCCAAATTACTGCATCTTACGTTCAGAACATAGTGCACGCTGTATTAGGCGTCGAAACAAGGCCAACAACTCGTAGAACTGGATCGTTCGTCGATTTAGACGAAAGATGACCGTAACTTCCATTCCGATTGAGATATTTCGACGTACTAGCGCCCAAATTATTGCATCGTACGGTCAGAACATAGTGCACGCTGTATTAAGCATCGAAACAAAGCCAACAACTCGCAGAACTCGATCAGTCGTCGATTCCGATGAAAAATGACCGTAACTTCCATCCCGATTGAGATATTTCGACGTTTAAGCGCCCAAATAACTGCTATTTAAGCGGAGATCATAGGGCACGCCGTATTAAGCGTCGAAACAATCCCAACAACTCGCAGAACTCGATCATTCTTCGATTTCGACGAAAAATGTCCGTAACTTCCATCGCGATTGAGATATTTCGACGTATAAGCGCCCAAATTACCGCATCTTACGGTCACAACATAGTGCACACCGTAGTATGCTTCGAAAAAAGCCCAAAACCTCGCAAAACGCAATCCTTCTACGATATTTTCGAAAAATGACCGTAACTTCCATCCCGATTGAGATATTTTGACGTATAAGCGCCCAAATTACTGCATCTTACGGTTAGAACATAGTGCACACCGTAGTATGCTTAGAAAAAAGCCCAAAACCTCGCAAAACGCAATCCTGCTACGACATTTTCGAAAAATGACCGTAACTTCCATCCCGATTGAGATATTTCGACGTATAAGCGCCCAAATTACTGCATCTTACGTTCAGAACATAGTGCACGCTGCATTAAGCGTCGAAACAAGGCCAACAACTCGCAGAACTGGGTCGTTCGTCGATTTAGACGAAAGATGACCGTAACTTCCATTCCGATTGAGATATTTCGACGTACTAGCGCCCAAATTATTGCATCGTACGGTCAGAACATAGTGCACGCTGTATTAAGCGTCGAAACAAGCCCAACAACTCGCAAAACGCAATCGTTCTACGATATTGTCGAAAATGACCGTAATTTTCGTCCTGATTACGATATTTCGACGTTTACACGCCCAAATTACTGCATTTTGCTACAGAACATAGTGCACACTGTAGCATGCTTCGAAACAAGGCCAACAACTCGCAAAACCCGATCATTCGTCGACTTCGACGAAAAATGTCCGTAACTTCCATCCCGATTGAGATATTTCGACGTATTAGCGCCCAAATTACTGCATCGTACGGTCAGAACATAGTGCACGCTGCATTAAGCGTCGAAACAAGGCCAACAACTCGCAGAACTCGATCATTTGTCGATTCCGATGAAAAATCGCCGTAACTTCCATCCCGATTGAGATATTTCGACGTATAAGCGGCCAAATTACTGCATCTTACGTTCAGAACATAGTGCACGCTGTATTAGGCGTCGAAACAAGGCCAACAACTCGTAGAACTGGATCGTTCGTCGATTTAGACGAAAGATGACCGTAACTTCCATTCCGATTGAGATATTTCGACGTACTAGCGCCCAAATTATTGCATCGTACGGTCAGAACATAGTGCACACCGTAGTATGCTTCGAAAAAAGCCCAAAACCTCGCAAAACGCAATCCTTCTACGATATTTTCCAAAAATGACCGTAACTTCCATCCCGATTGAGATATTTTGACGTATAAGCGCCCAAATTACTGCATCTTACGGTTAGAACATAGTGCACGCTGTATTAAGCGTCGAAACAAACCCAACACCTCGCAAAACGCAATCCTTCTACTTTATTGTCGACAAATGGCCGTAATTTCCTTCCCTTTGGAGATCTTTCGACGTTTAAGCGCCCAAATAAATTCTTTTTACGGTCAGAACATAGTGCACCCTGTATTATGCTTCGAAACAAGCCCAACAACACGCAAAACGCAATCCTTCTACGATATTGTCGAAAATGACCATAATTTTCGTCCTGATTAAGATATTTCGACGTTTACACGCCCAAATTACTGCATTTTGCTAGAAAACATAGTGCACACTGTAGTATGCTTCGAATCAAGCTCAATAACTCGCAAAACGCAATCCTTCTACGATATTTTCGAAAAATGACCGTAACTTCCATCCCGATTGAGATATTTCGAAGTATAAGCGCCCAATTTACTGCATCTCACGGTCAGAACATAGTGCACGCTGCATTAAGCGTCGAAACAAGGCCAACAACTCGCAGAACTCGATCATTTGTCGATTCCGATGAAAAATGGCCGTATTACTTCCATCCCGATTGAGATATTTCGACGTATAAGCGCCCAAATTACTGCATCTTACGTTCAGAACATAGTGCACGCTGTATTAGGCGTCGAAACAAGGCCAACAACTCGTAGAACGGGATCGTTCGTCGATTTAGACGAAAGATGACCGTAACTTCCATCCCGATTGAGATATTTCGACGTATAAGCGGCCAAATTACTGCATCTTACGGTCAGAACATAGTGCACACCGTAGTATGCTTCGAAAAAAGCCCATGTCACGTCCCGCGCTCCGCACGTGCCGTAAGAAGAACAAGAAACCTACTCTATACAAAACACGCGAATAAGGATTTGGATGCACAAACGAACACACGGCACTACGAAACGAAAGGAAGGATTAACAAAATGAGAGCGACTAACAGATCCAACCAATAAACGAAATACATATACACACAACTCTAAATAAACCTACCAATAACCGACTTGCCATTTGAAAACCTATGGTTCAATATAATATAAACTCAACCAGCATAAAATAAAATAAATAGAACCAACTAATGGATTGAACGAGTCACGAACCAAACAAATAAACCAGGAAATAAGAATAACTACAGAAAGGGAAATGATTGAAACACTAGGAATATATGTATATATAAATATATTTTAATCAATCAACGCCGCAACAACTCGGACAGTTACATATAAGTATAAACATATATGCCAAACATGTAATAATCTAGTAAATATTAGAGACAGTACCTCCAATACTATGCAACAAATACAATATTATCAACTTATGAAATATATGTGTATATGAAATCAAAAACTAATAATCTAACTAATACATAAAACATACAATATTATATTACTAAAAAAATAAAGCTTACATTGTCAGAAATATATATATGTGTGCGCATTCTATATTATTAAATCAAATCAGTAATCTAAGATACATACTTAAAACTAGCCTACGTTCCGGTAAAGAGTTATAAAATAAGAACTACATTACGAAACATGCATGTCTATATATAAAAATATATATAAATAACCTATATTCTAAACTAAATTACTACTAATAATCTACAAAAGAAATAGAACACACAACGCAACACTTGGGTCTAAGTAACAACCTGTCGATAGGTCAAACGTTCAAAATAATTGACACCGCAACGACTTGAAGGTTTGCATACAGAAATTCTACCATCAAACACTAATATGTAAAAACGTATTAAACACACAATAATTTAGAAATAAAACCTTCAATACTATGTTGTCACAATACCAGATATATATATGTATATATGAAATCAAATAATTGACACATAACCTCAGATACACAACATTACATCGCTAAAGAATCGAAATGAAAATCACACTGCCAAAATTATATACATATATACGTGCGTGTGTGTGTGTTCTATCTTATTAAATGAAGTTAATAAACAATTAACATTTCATCTGGTATAAATACTACACTGCCAGAAGAAATATATACATATACATATATATATATTGTGTGTATATGAGTTTGTCTTATATTATCAAATACTCTATAAAATAAACTACTCAAAACAATAAATAAAGCTATCGAAGAATTACAAAACATTAATCATATTAAAATCACACACAATATAAATAAATAAATATATATATATGTATATTCACACGAACAATACTATTGTCACTTTAAAGTAATACGAATAACACTATTAATAAACAAATGTTCTAATTGCGGTAAAATAAGGAAACACGACCGACAGAAAATACTTCGATATTAAACAAAACTAAAGACCCGCCACTATAACCTCACCTATGAGCAGCCATGTTAGATTTACACGCGCATCGGAACACGCGTTATGGTTATAGGGATATTAGGGATTAATGGAAACCAGACGCGAGAAACAAATCATGAAAACACATTATTAACATTTTTCTTTAATAAATTCTATGCGCAACTACATTGTCAAATATGAATATATATATATAATTAATTAAAAAAGGGAAATATAAAGTTAAACACTATTGATGAATTACAAAACATTAGTCATATTAAAATGACACACAACCTAAATTTATATATATATATATTCACACCAACAATACTATTGTCACTTTAAAGTAATAATAACGATATTAATGTTCTAATTGCGGAAAAACAAGCGATAGAAAATTACTTCGATACTTCGGAACAACTAACACAATAACACGCGTTACGGTGATAGGAATATTAGGGATTAATGGAAATCAGGCGTGAGGAACAAATCATGAAAACACATCGTTAACGTTTTTCTTTAATAAATTCTATGCGCAACTACATTGTCAAATATAAATATAAAAATATATATATATATAATTAACAAAGAAAAAAGGGGGGAATATAAAATTAAATACACATATATTTAACAAACAAAAAGAACTAAATAAAATAACCTTACACTATCACGTTTAAAAAAAGTATATATATATATATATTGAACACACACAAAAAAAAAGAGAGAAGAAAAAAACAAAATGCATCAAAACAAAATATAATAATAAGGAACACGCGATCACCAAACAACGAACCAACGAAGCACCTACACCAAATCAAAATCGAAGCAAGGAGCTCCAGGATAAAGTTCGCTGAACTCACGCATACGTTTGATGGGCCTTCCCAAATCGCCCATGGGTTCTTCGGAATCCCTCTTTCGCTTGCGCTGAAACAATACAATATAGTTTAAATAAAACGAAACAGAACGAATCAAGCGGATTAAAAATAAGACAAAGTACGCACCATAGAAGTCTGGATAGGAACCCCTGATGGAAATGCCTCCGCAAACATTGTTTAAACGTCGATCACCGAAGCCTAGAGAAACAACAAGAAAAGGAAAAAGGATCAAAATCACGAAAACAACCATAATATACAAATATCTATCTAAATCAAACTTACGCAAACTAATTCGAAGGAGGAGGCCCTTGTTGTGGGAGAGCAGCGGATCGCGCGTGTTGCCCGAGCAAACATCGAAATGATAATGATGCTGCAGCCGCCAGCCCTTGCACGTGCCGAAGAAACACAGATAAATCCCACGGTACAAACATGGAAGATTCTCGGAAAAGACAAGACCAGCATGGAACGTCTCAAGTCTCCTAGACGCTAGCTCAGCAGAAACACTGGACCGAGTGGAACTAAGTCGAAATATGAAACTTACATTCTCTCACGTACGATCTCTGGAAGCCAAAACTGCAAAATCCCGATTCCCACGGAAGGGTACTCCCAGTGGACCACCACCACAACCACCACCTCGTGGGGATGGCATTATAAATAAGCATAGCACATAGAGCAGCGCGCAGTATAATTAATACGTTCATTATAACGTCTTATACCGTGCTATATCGTGCGTTTAGAAATCTTGTATAACACTTTGCGTTTCGGCGGTCTTTAGTTGTCTAGACAAGAAAGGAAAGTCGCGACTTAGGAAAAATAAAATATTTTGAAGTCTTCATTTCATCGCTTAAACAAAAGCGCATTGTAATTGCGGTATTAATTCGGTTAGTAATTTGTAAACCGTGTATCGAAACAAATAAATAAAGTAAAAGTTTGATAATAAATTATATCCGAGTTTCGAGAAATAAACCCAGAAATTAAAACACCAACGACCATCAGAGCAGACGAAGTGATGGCACCCGACGCCACTGGTTTCTCAAGGTAAGAAAATAAATTTTAAAAATATTTCCTTCTTCTCTGATAATTTCGTTGCACTCGAGAATTACCTATCATCAATCTCGTTTTATTTCCGTGAACGGTTTGAAGATAGAATCATTATTTTAAACTTTAAACAAAAGGGGGTGTTCGCTGTGTTGGCTTGTGCAAACGGTGTTTTCAGCTACTGAAACACCCGTTGATCTTCGCATTCCTCCTCCCATTGTTGGCAAAATATTGCCCGTCTTTGGGCAAGGCTTGCGAAATCACACAAGTCCCGCACAGAGAGGACCATTAAATACATCGTTGACGTCGATCGAATATTAAGAGCGATACCGGCATTTCTATTGACCAATTTCCTTGCCATCATTGCATGCAATTATACAAAAAGGAGAGAGAAATAGTAGAACAATTTCCTTTAAAAATTTAACCGAAGGATCGTTCGCCGTGTTGACTTGTGCAAACGGTGTTTTCAATAATCGAAAACGCCTATCGATCTTCGCATTCCTCCTCCCATTGTTGGCAAAATATTGCCCGTCTTTGGGCAAGGCTTGCGAAATCACACAAGTTCCACACAGAGAGGATCGTTAGAATCACCCTCGATAATCAAACTCAAAGGCAAGAAAATCGTGGTGATAGAATCCATCGTGGCAAATAAACTGAGCTTTGGTTCCAACGACAAACTATTATAGCGAAATTAAAAGAGAAGAAGAAGGCAAAACGTAAAAAAAATAAATTCATATCAAGCAACGAAAAATTTGACATTCAAATATTGTATCCAGCTTTAATCCTCTCCCGTGCTAGTATCCCTGCACATAGCAGGTTAGCCAAAAAGCGGAATCGGTTTTGCCAGTAGCATTATACTCTAGTCGACGCTACCCGTAACGTTTGAAATAAATAAAATTTTTGAAATAGTCCTTAGACTATTTCTGGTGGCAGCAACTACCGTATTAATCGGAAATCCAAATAAATACTTCATACACAATAATATCATTTCAATATTTCCCTTCCGACTAAACTCTAAATCACAAATAAATCAAAAATAAATAAAAAAAAAAAAAAAAAAAATTTTACAGAATTTTAATCTTAACTTGACTTAAAACTAATAAATACGTAACAAGACGAAAGATGACCGTAACTTCCATTCCGATTGAGATATTTCGACGTACTAGCGCCCAAATTATTGCATCGTACGGTCAGAACATAGTGCACGCTGTATTAAGCGTCGAAACAAGCCCAACAACTCGCAAAACGCAATCGTTCTACGATATTGTCGAAAATGACCGTAATTTTCGTCCTGATTACGATATTTCGACGTTTACACGCCCAAATTACTGCATTTTGCTACAGAACATAGTGCACACTGTAACATGCTTCGAAACAAGGCCAACAACTCGCAAAACCCGATCATTCGTCGACTTCGACGAAAAATGTCCGTAACTTCCATCCCGACTGAGATATTTCGACGTATTAGCGCCCAAATTACTGCATCGTACGGTCAGAACATAGTGCACGCTGCATTAAGCGTCGAAACAAGGCCAACAACTCGCAGAACTCGATCATTTGTCGATTCCGACGAAAAATCGCCGTAACTTCCATCCCGATTGAGATATTTCGACGTATAAGCGGCCAAATTACTGCATCTGACGGTCAGAACATAGTGCACACCGTAGTATGCTTCGAAAAATGCCCAAAACCTCGCAAAACGCAATCCTGCTACGACATTTTCGAAAAATGACCGTAACTTCCATCCCGATTGAGATATTTCGACGTATAAGCGCCCAAATTACTGCATCTTACGTTCAGAACATAGTGCGCGCTGCATTAAGCGTCGAAACAAGGCCAACAACTCGCAGAACTCGATCATTTGCCGATTCCGATGAAAAATGGCCGTATTACTTCCATCCCAATTGAGATATTTCGACGTATAAGCGCCCAAATTACTGCATCGTACGGTCAGAACATAGTGCACGCTGCATTAAGCGTCGAATCAGGGCCAACAACTCGCAGAACTCGAACATTTGTCGATTCCGATGAAAAATGGCCGTAACTTCCATCCCGATTGAGATATTTCGACGTATAAGCGCCCAAATTACTGCATCCTACGTTCAGAACATAGTGCACGCTGCATTAGGCGTCGAAACAAGGCCAACAACTCGCAGAACTGGATCGTTCGTCGATTTAGACGAAAGATGACCGTAACTTCCATTCCGATTGGGATATTTCGACGTACTAGCGCCCAAAGTATTGCATCGTACGGTCAGAACATAGTGCACGCTGTATTAAGCATCGAAACAAAGCCAACAACTCGCAGAACTCGATCAGTCGTCGATTCCGATGAAAAATGACCGTAACTTCCATCGCGATTGAGATATTTCGACGTATAAGCGCCCAAATTACCGCATCTTACGGTCAGAACATAGTGCACACCGTAGTATGCTTCGAAAAAAGCCCAAAACCTCGCAAAACGCAATCCTTCTACGATATTTTCGAAAAATGACCGTAACTTCCATCCCGATTGAGATATTTTGACGTATAAGGGCCCAAATTACTGCATCTTACGGTTAGAACATAGTGCACGCTGTATTAAGCGTCGAAACAAGCCCAACACCTCGCAAAACGCAATCCTTCTACGATATTGTCGACAAATGGCCGTAATTTCCTTCCCTTTGGAGATCTTTCGACGTTTAAGCGCCCAAATAAATTCTTTTTACGGTCAGAACATAGTGCACTCTGTATTATGCTTCGAAACAAGCCCAACAACACGCAAAACGCAATCCTTCTACGATATTGTCGAAAATGACCATAATTTTCGTCCTGATTAAGATATTTCGACGTTTACACGCCCAAATTACTGCATTTTGCTACAGAACATAGTGCACACTGTAGCATGCTTCGAAACAAGCCCAACACCCCGCAAAACGCAATCCTTCTACGATATTGTCGACAAATGTCCGTAATTTCCTTCCCGTTGGAGATCTTTCGACGTTTACACGCCCAGATTACTGCATGTTGCTAGAGAACATAGTGCACACTGTAGTATGCTTCGAATCAAGCTCAATAACTCGCAAAACGCAATCCTGCTACGATATTTTCGAGAAATGACCGTAACTTCCATCCCGATTGAGATATTTCGACGTATAAGCGGCCAAATTACTGCAGCTTACGGTCAGAACATAGTGCACACCGTAGTATGCTTCGAAAAAAGCCCAAAACCTCGCAAAACGCGATCATTCGTCGATTTAGTCGAAGAATGACCGTAAGTTCCTTCCCGATTGCGATATTTCGACGTTTACACGCCCACAGTACTGCATTTTGCTACAGAACATAGTGCACACTGTAGCATGCTTCGAAACAAGGCCAACAACTCGCAGAACCCGATCATTCGTCGACTTCGACGAAAAATGTCCGTAACTTCCATCCCGATTGTGATATTTCGACGTTTACACGCCCAAATTACTGCATTTTGCTACAGAACATAGTGCACACTGTAGCATGCTTCGAAACAAGCCCAACAACTCGCAAAACGCGATCATTCGTCGATTTAGTCGAAGAATGACCGTAACTTCCATCCCGATTGAGATATTTCGACGTATAAGCGCCCAATTTACTGCATCTCACGGTCAGAACATAGTGCACACCGTAGTATGCTTCGAAAAAAGCCCCAAACCTCGCAAAACGCAATCCTGCTACGACATTTTCGAAAAATGACCGTAACTTCCATCCCGATTGAGATATTTCGACGTATAAGCGCCCAGATTACTGCATCTTACGTTCAGAACGTAGTGCACGCTGCATTAAACGTCGAAACAAGGCCAACAACTCGCAGAACTCGATCATTTGCCGATTCCGATGAAAAATGGCCGTATTAGTTCCATCCCGATTGAGATATTTCGACGTATAAGCGCCCAAATTACTGCATCTTACGTTCAGAACATAGTGCACGCTGTATTAGGCGTCGAAACAAGGCCAACAACTCGTAGAACTGGATCGTTCGTCGATTTAGACGAAAGATGACCGTAACTTCCATTCCGATTGAGATATTTCGACGTACTAGCGCCCAAATTATTGCATCGTACGGTCAGAACATAGTGCACGCTGTATTAAGCGTCGAAACAAGCCCAACAACTCGCAAAACGCAATCCTTCTACGATATTGTCGAAAATGACCGTAATTTTCGTCCTGATTAAGATATTTCGACGTTTACACCCCCAAATTACTGCATTTTGCTACAGAACATAGTGCACACCGTAGTATGCTTCGAAAAGAGCCCAAAACCTCGCAAAACGCAATCCTTCTACGATATTGTCGAAAATGACCATAATTTTCGTCCTGATTAAGATATTTCGACGTTTACACGCCCAAATTACTGCATTTTGCTACAGAACATAGTGCACACTGTAGCATGCTTCGAAACAAGCCCAACAACTCGCAAAACGCGATCATTCGTCGATTTAGTCGAAGAATGACCGTAAATTCCATCCCGATTGAGATATTTTGACGTATAAGGGCCCAAATTACTGCATCTTACGGTTAGAACATAGTGTCACGTCCCGCGCTCCGCACGTGCCGTAAGAAGAACAAGAAACCTACTCTATACAAAACACGCGAATAAGGATTTGGATGCACAAACGAACACACGGCACTACGAAACGAAAGGAAGGATTAACAAAATGAGAGCGACTAACAGATCCAACCAATAAACGAAATACATATACACACAACTCTAAATAAACCTACCAATAACCGACTTGCCATTTGAAAACCTATGGTTCAATATAATATAAACTCAACCAGCATAAAATAAAATAAATAGAACCAACTAATGGATTGAACGAGTCACGAACCAAACAAATAAACCAGGAAATAAGAATAACTACAGAAAGGGAAATGATTGAAACACTAGGAATATATGTATATATAAATATATTTTAATCAATCAACGCCGCAACAACTCGGACAGTTACATATAAGTATAAACATATATGCCAAACATGTAATAATCTAGTAAATATTAGAGACAGTACCTCCAATACTATGCAACAAATACAATATTATCAACTTATGAAATATATGTGTATATGAAATCAAAAACTAATAATCTAACTAATACATAAAACATACAATATTATATTACTAAAAAAAATAAAGCTTACATTGTCAGAAATATATATATGTGTGCGCATTCTATATTATTAAATCAAATCAGTAATCTAAGATACATACTTAAAACTAGCCTACGTTCCGGTAAAGAGTTATAAAATAAGAACTACATTACGAAACATGCATGTCTATATATAAAAATATATATAAATAACCTATATTCTAAACTAAATTACTACTAATAATCTACAAAAGAAATAGAACACACAACGCAACACTTGGGTCTAAGTAACAACCTGTCGATAGGTCAAACGTTCAAAATAATTGACACCGCAACGACTTGAAGGTTTGCATACAGAAATTCTACCATCAAACACTAATATGTAAAAACGTATTAAACACACAATAATTTAGAAATAAAACCTTCAATACTATGTTGTCACAATACCAGATATATATATGTATATATGAAATCAAATAATTGACACATAACCTCAAATACACAACATTACATCGCTAAAGAATCGAAATGAAAATCACACAAGTTCCACACAGAGAGGATCGTTAGAATCACCCTCGATAATCAAACTCAAAGGCAAGAAAATCGTGGTGATAGAATCCATCGTGGCAAATAAACTGAGCTTTGGTTCCAACGACAAACTATTATAGCGAAATTAAAAGAGAAGAAGAAGGCAAAACGTAAAAAAAATAAATTCATATCAAGCAACGAAAAATTTGACATTCAAATATTGTATCCAGCTTTAATCCTCTCCCGTGCTAGTATCCCTGCACATAGCAGGTTAGCCAAAAAGCGGAATCGGTTTTGCCAGTAGCATTATACTCTAGTCGACGCTACCCGTAACGTTTGAAATAAATAAAATTTTTGAAATAGTCCTTAGACTATTTCTGGTGGCAGCAACTACCGTATTAATCGGAAATCCAAATAAATACTTCATACACAATAATATCATTTCAATATTTCCCTTCCGACTAAACTCTAAATCACAAATAAATCAAAAATAAATAAAAAAAAAAAAAAAAATTTTACAGAATTTTAATCTTAACTTGACTTAAAACTAATAAATACGTAACAATAGTGCACGCTGTATTAAGCGTCGAAACAAGCCCAACACCTCGCAAAACGCAATCCTTCTACGATATTGTCGACAAATGGCCGTAATTTCCTTCCCTTTGGAGATCTTTCGACGTTTAAGCGCCCAAATAAATTCTTTTTACGGTCAGAACATAGTGCACTCTGTATTATGCTTCGAAACAAGCCCAACAACACGCAAAACGCAATCCTTCTACGATATTGTCGAAAATGACCATAATTTTCGTCCTGATTAAGATATTTCGACGTTTACACGCCCAAATTACTGCATTTTGCTACAGAACATAGTGCACACTGTAGCATGCTTCGAAACAAGCCCAACACCCCGCAAAACGCAATCCTTCTACGATATTGTCGACAAATGTCCGTAATTTCCTTCCCGTTGGAGATCTTTCGACGTTTACACGCCCAAATTACTGCATGTTGCTAGAGAACATAGTGCACACTGTAGTATGCTTCGAATCAAGCTCAATAACTCGCAAAACGCAATCCTGCTACGATATTTTCGAGAAATGACCGTAACTTCCATCCCGATTGAGATATTTCGACGTGTAAGCGCCCAATTTACTGCTTCTCACGGTCAGAACATAGTGCACGCTGCATTAAGCGTCGAAACAAGGCCAACAACTCGCAGAACTCGATCATTTGTCGATTCCGATGAAAAATGGCCGTAACTTCCATCCCGATTGAGATATTTCGACGTATAAGCGGCCAAATTACTGCATCTTACGGTCAGAACATAGTGCACACCGTAGTATGCTTCGAAAAAAGCCCAAAACCTCGCAAAACGCAATCCTGCTACGACATTTTCGAAAAATGACCGTAACTTCCATCCCGATTGAGATATTTCGACGTATAAGCGCCCAAATTACTGCATCTTACGTTCAGAACATAGTGCAAGCTGTATTAAGCGTCGAAACAAGCCCAACAACTCGCAAAACGCGATCATTCGTCGATTTAGTCGAAGAATGACCGTAAGTTCCTTCCCGATTGCGATATTTCGACGTTTACACGCCCACAGTACTGCATTTTGCTACAGAACATAGTGCACACTGTAGCATGCTTCGAAACAAGGCCAACAACTCGCAGAACCCGATCATTCGTCGACTTCGACGAAAAATGTCCGTAACTTCCATCCCGATTGTGATATTTCGACGTTTACACGCCCAAATTACTGCATTTTGCTACAGAACATAGTGCACACTGTAGCATGCTTCGAAACAAGCCCAACAACTCGCAAAACGCGATCATTCGTCGATTTAGTCGAAGAATGACCGTAAATTCCATCCCGATTGAGATATTTCGACGTATAAGCGCCCAAATTACTGCATCTTACGTTCAGAACATAGTGCGCGCTGCATTAAGCGTCGAAACAAGGCCAACAACTCGCAGAACTCGATCATTTGCCGATTCCGATGAAAAATGGCCGTATTACTTCCATCCCAATTGAGATATTTCGACGTATAAGCGCCCAAATTACTGCATCGTACGGTCAGAACATAGTGCACGCTGCATTAAGCGTCGAATCAGGGCCAACAACTCGCAGAACTCGAACATTTGTCGATTCCGATGAAAAATGGCCGTAACTTCCATCCCGATTGAGATATTTCGACGTATAAGCGCCCAAATTACTGCATCCTACGTTCAGAACATAGTGCACGCTGTATTAGGCGTCGAAACAAGGCCAACAACTCGTAGAACGGGATCGTTCGTCGATTTAGACGAAAGATGACCGTAACTTCCATCCCGATTGAGATATTTCGACGTATAAGCGGCCAAATTACTGCATCTTACGGTTAGAACATAGTGCACGCTGTATTAAGCGTCGAAACAAACCCAACACCTCGCAAAACGCAATCCTTCTACTTTATTGTCGACAAATGGCCGTAATTTCCTTCCCTTTGGAGATCTTTCGACGTTTAAGCGCCCAAATAAATTCTTTTTACGGTCAGAACATAGTGCACCCTGTATTATGCTTCGAAACAAGCCCAACAACACGCAAAACGCAATCCTTCTACGATATTGTCGAAAATGACCATAATTTTCGTCCTGATTAAGATATTTCGACGTTTACACGCCCAAATTACTGCATTTTGCTAGAGAACATAGTGCACACTGTAGTATGCTTCGAATCAAGCTCAATAACTCGCAAAACGCAATCCTTCTACGATATTTTCGAAAAATGACCGTAACTTCCATCCCGATTGAGATATTTCGAAGTATAAGCGCCCAATTTACTGCATCTCACGGTCAGAACATAGTGCACGCTGCATTAAGCGTCGAAACAAGGCCAACAACTCGCAGAACTCGATCATTTGTCGATTCCGATGAAAAATGGCCGTATTACTTCCATCCCGATTGAGATATTTCGACGTATAAGCGCCCAAATTACTGCATCTTACGTTCAGAACATAGTGCACGCTGTATTAGGCGTCGAAACAAGGCCAACAACTCGTAGAACGGGATCGTTCGTCGATTTAGACGAAAGATGACCGTAACTTCCATCCCGATTGAGATATTTCGACGTATAAGCGGCCAAATTACTGCATCTTACGGTCAGAACATAGTGCACACCGTAGTATGCTTCGAAAAAAGCCCAAAACCTCGCAAAACGCAATCCTGCTACGACATTTTCGAAAAATGACCGTAACTTCCATCCCGATTGAGATATTTCGACGTATAAGCGCCCAAATTACTGCATCTTACGTTCAGAACATAGTGCACGCTGCATTAAGCGTCGAAACAAGGCCAACAACTCGCAGAACTGGGTCGTTCGTCGATTTAGACGAAAGATGACCGTAACTTCCATTCCGATTGAGATATTTCGACGTACTAGCGCCCAAATTATTGCATCGTACGGTCAGAACATAGTGCACGCTGTATTAAGCGTCGAAACAAGCCCAACAACTCGCAAAACGCAATCGTTCTACGATATTGTCGAAAATGACCGTAATTTTCGTCCTGATTACGATATTTCGACGTTTACACGCCCAAATTACTGCATTTTGCTACAGAACATAGTGCACACTGTAGCATGCTTCGAAACAAGGCCAACAACTCGCAAAACCCGATCATTCGTCGACTTCGACGAAAAATGTCCGTAACTTCCATCCCGATTGAGATATTTCGACGTATTAGCGCCCAAATTACTGCCTCGTACGGTCAGAACATAGTGCACGCTGCATTAAGCGTCGAAACAAGGCCAACAACTCGCAGAACTCGATCATTTGTCGATTCCGATGAAAAATCGCCGTAACTTCCATCCCGATTGAGATATTTCGACGTATAAGCGGCCAAATTACTGCATCTTACGGTCAGAACATAGTGCACACCGTAGTATGCTTCGAAAAATGCCCAAAACCTCGCAGAACGCAATCCTGCTACGACATTTTCGAAAAATGACCGTAACTTCCATCCCGATTGAGATATTTCGACGTATAAGCGCCCAAATTACTGCACCTTACGTTCAGAACATAGTGCACGCTGTATTAGGCGTCGACACAAGGCCAACAACTCGTAGAACTGGATCGTTCGTCGATTTAGACGAAAGATGACCGTAACTTCCATTCCGATTGAGATATTTCGACGTACTAGCGCCCAAATTATTGCATCGTACGGTCAGAACATAGTGCACGCTGTATTAAGCGTCGAAACAAGCCCAACAACTCGCAAAACGCAATCCTTCTACGATATTGTCGAAAATGACCGTAATTTTCGTCCTGATTAAGATATTTCGACGTTTACACGCCCAAATTACTGCATTTTGCTACAGAACATAGTGCACACCGTAGTATGCTTCGAAAAGAGCCCAAAACCTCGCAAAACGCAATCCTTCTACGATATTTTCGAAAAATGACCGTAACTTCCATCCCGATTGAGATATTTTGACGTATAAGGGCCCAAATTACTGCATCTTACGGTTAGAACATAGTGCACGCTGTATTAAGCGTCGAAACAAGCCCAACACCTCGCAAAACGCAATCCTTCTACGATATTGTCGACAAATGGCCGTAATTTCCTTCCCTTTGGAGATCTTTCGACGTTTAAGCGCCCAAATAAATTCTTTTTACGGTCAGAACATAGTGCACTCTGTATTATGCTTCGAAACAAGCCCAACAACACGCAAAACGCAATCCTTCTACGATATTGTCGAAAATGACCATAATTTTCGTCCTGATTAAGATATTTCGACGTTTACACGCCCAAATTACTGCATTTTGCTACAGAACATAGTGCACACTGTAGCATGCTTCGAAACAAGCCCAACAACTCGCAAAACGCGATCATTCGTCGATTTAGTCGAAGAATGACCGTAAATTCCATCCCGATTGAGATATTTCGACGTATAAGCGCCCAAATTACTGCATCTTACGTTCAGAACATAGTGCGCGCTGCATTAAGCGTCGAAACAAGGCCAACAACTCGCAGAACTCGATCATTTGCCGATTCCGATGAAAAATGGCCGTATTACTTCCATCCCCATTGAGATATTTCGACGTATAAGCGCCCAAATTACTGCATCGTACGGTCAGAACATAGTGCACGCTGCATTAAGCGTCGAATCAGGGCCAACAACTCGCAGAACTCGAACATTTGTCGATTCCGATGAAAAATGGCCGTATTACTTCCATCCCGATTGAGATATTTCGACGTATAAGCGCCCAAATTACTGCATCTTACGTTCAGAACATAGTGCACGCTGTATTAGGCGTCGAAACAAGGCCAACAACTCGTAGAACGGGATCGTTCGTCGATTTAGACGAAAGATGACCGTAACTTCCATCCCGATTGAGATATTTCGACGTATAAGCGGCCAAATTACTGCATCTTACGGTCAGAACATAGTGCACACCGTAGTATGCTTCGAAAAAAGCCCAAAACCTCGCAAAACGCAATCCTGCTACGACATTTTCGAAAAATGACCGTAACTTCCATCCCGATTGAGATATTTCGACGTATAAGCGCCCAAATTACTGCATCTTACGTTCAGAACATAGTGCACGCTGCATTAAGCGTCGAAACAAGGCCAACAACTCGCAGAACTGGGTCGTTCGTCGATTTAGACGAAAGATGACCGTAACTTCCATTCCGATTGAGATATTTCGACGTACTAGCGCCCAAATTATTGCATCGTACGGTCAGAACATAGTGCACGCTGTATTAAGCGTCGAAACAAGCCCAACAACTCGCAAAACGCAATCGTTCTACGATATTGTCGAAAATGACCGTAATTTTCGTCCTGATTACGATATTTCGACGTTTACACGCCCAAATTACTGCATTTTGCTACAGAACATAGTGCACACTGTAGCATGCTTCGAAACAAGGCCAACAACTCGCAAAACCCGATCATTCGTCGACTTCGACGAAAAATGTCCGTAACTTCCATCCCGATTGAGATATTTCGACGTATTAGCGCCCAAATTACTGCCTCGTACGGTCAGAACATAGTGCACGCTGCATTAAGCGTCGAAACAAGGCCAACAACTCGCAGAACTCGATCATTTGTCGATTCCGATGAAAAATCGCCGTAACTTCCATCCCGATTGAGATATTTCGACGTATAAGCGGCCAAATTACTGCATCTTACGGTCAGAACATAGTGCACACCGTAGTATGCTTCGAAAAATGCCCAAAACCTCGCAGAACGCAATCCTGCTACGACATTTTCGAAAAATGACCGTAACTTCCATCCCGATTGAGATATTTCGACGTATAAGCGCCCAAATTACTGCACCTTACGTTCAGAACATAGTGCACGCTGTATTAGGCGTCGACACAAGGCCAACAACTCGTAGAACTGGATCGTTCGTCGATTTAGACGAAAGATGACCGTAACTTCCATTCCGATTGAGATATTTCGACGTACTAGCGCCCAAATTATTGCATCGTACGGTCAGAACATAGTGCACGCTGTATTAAGCGTCGAAACAAGCCCAACAACTCGCAAAACGCAATCCTTCTACGATATTGTCGAAAATGACCGTAATTTTCGTCCTGATTAAGATATTTCGACGTTTACACGCCCAAATTACTGCATTTTGCTACAGAACATAGTGCACACCGTAGTATGCTTCGAAAAGAGCCCAAAACCTCGCAAAACGCAATCCTTCTACGATATTTTCGAAAAATGACCGTAACTTCCATCCCGATTGAGATATTTTGACGTATAAGGGCCCAAATTACTGCATCTTACGGTTAGAACATAGTGCACGCTGTATTAAGCGTCGAAACAAGCCCAACACCTCGCAAAACGCAATCCTTCTACGATATTGTCGACAAATGGCCGTAATTTCCTTCCCTTTGGAGATCTTTCGACGTTTAAGCGCCCAAATAAATTCTTTTTACGGTCAGAACATAGTGCACTCTGTATTATGCTTCGAAACAAGCCCAACAACACGCAAAACGCAATCCTTCTACGATATTGTCGAAAATGACCATAATTTTCGTCCTGATTAAGATATTTCGACGTTTACACGCCCAAATTACTGCATTTTGCTACAGAACATAGTGCACACTGTAGCATGCTTCGAAACAAGCCCAACACCCCGCAAAACGCAATCCTGCTACGATATTTTCGAGAAATGACCGTAACTTCCATCCCGATTGAGATATTTCGACGTGTAAGCGCCCAATTTACTGCTTCCCACGGTCAGAACATAGTGCACGCTGCATTAAGCGTCGAAACAAGGCCAACAACTCGCAGAACTCGATCATTTGCCGATTCCGATGAAAAATGGCCGTATTAGTTCCATCCCGATTGAGATATTTCGACGTATAAGCGCCCAAATTACTGCATCTTACGTTCAGAACATAGTGCACGCTGTATTAGGCGTCGAAACAAGGCCAACAACTCGTAGAACTGGATCGTTCGTCGATTTAGACGTAAGATGACCGTAACTTCCATTCCGATTGAGATATTTCGACGTACTAGCGCCCAAATTATTGCATCGTACGGTCAGAACATAGTGCACGCTGTATTAAGCGTCGAAACAAGCCCAACAACTCGCAAAACGCAATCCTTCTACGATATTGTCGAAAATGACCGTAATTTTCGTCCTGATTAAGATATTTCGACGTTTACACGCCCCAATTACTGCATTTTGCTACAGAACATAGTGTTACGTATTTATTAGTTTTAAGTCAAGTTAAGATTAAAATTCTGTAAAAATTTTTTTTTTTTATTTATTTTTGATTTATTTGTGATTTAGAGTTTAGTCGGAAGGGAAATATTGAAATGATATTATTGTGTATGAAGTATTTATTTGGATTTCCGATTAATACGGTAGTTGCTGCCACCAGAAATAGTCTAAGGACTATTTCAAAATTTTTATTTTTTTCAAACGTTACGGGTAGCGTCGACTAGAGTATAATGCTACTGGCAAAACCGATTCCGCTTTTCGGCTAACCTGCTATGTGCAGGGATACTAGCACGGGAGAGGATTAAAGCTGGATACAATATTTGAATGTCAAATTTTTCGTTGCTTGATATGAATTTATTTTTTACGTTTGCCTTCTTCTTCTCTTTTAATTTCGCTATAATAGTTCGTCGTTGGAACCAAAGCTCAGTTTATTTGCCACGATGGATTCTATCACCACGATTTTCTTGCCTTTGGGTTTGATTATCGAGGGTGATTCTAACGATCCTCTCTGTGTGGAACTTGTGTGATTTCGCAAGCCTTGCCCAAAGACGGGCAATATTTTGCCAACAATGGGAGGAGGAATGCGAAGATCAACGGGTGTTTCAGTAGCTGAAAACACCGTTTGCACAAGCCAACACAGTGAACACCCCCTTTGTTTAAAGTTTAAAATAGTGATTCTACCTTCAAACCGTTCACGGAAATAAAACGAGATTGATGATAGGTAATTCTCGAGTGCAACGAAATTATCAGAGAAGAAGGAAATTTTTTTTTTTTAAATTTATTTTCTTACCTTGAGAAACCAGTGGCGTCGTGTGCCATCACTTCGTCTGCTCTGATGGTCGTCGGTGTTTTTATTTCTGGGTTTATTTCTCGAAACTCGGATATAATTTATTATCAAACTTTTACTTTATTTATTTATTTCGATACACGGTTTACAAATTACTAACCGAATTAATACCGCAATTACAATGCGCTTTTGTTTAAGCGATGAAATGAAGACTTCAAAAATATTTTATTTTTTCTAAGTCGCGACTTTCCTTTCTTGTCTGGACAACTAAAGACCGCCGAAACGCAAAGTGTTATACAAAATTTCTAAACGCACGATATAGCACGGTATAAAACGTTATAATGAACGTATTAATTATGAGCGTATTAATAATACAGAACGTATTAAAACGTATTAATGGACACTTTAATAAAAAATGAACGTTATAAAAACGAGCGTATTAATGACCACGGAATAATAATGAGCACGTAACAATAATGAGCGTATTAATTATACTGAGCGTAACAAAACGTATTAATAATAATGAGCGTATTAATTATACTGCGCTGCTCTATGTTGCTATGCTTATTTATAATGCCATCCCCACGAGGTGGTGGTCCACTGGGGGTACCCTTCCGTGGGAATCGGGATTTTGCAGTTTTGGGCTTCCAGAATCGTACGTGACAGAATGTAAGTTCCATATCTCGACTTAGTTCCCATCGGTCCAGTGTTTCTGCTGAGCTAGCGTCTAGGAGACTTGAGGCGTTCCATGCTGGTCTAGTCTCTTCGAGAATCTTCCACGCTTGTACCGTGGGACCTATCTGTGCTTCTTCGGCACGTGCAAGGGCAAACGTTCTATGCTGGTCTAGACTCTTCGAGAAGCTTCCACGTTTGTACCGTGGGAATTACCTGTGTTTCTTATTATTATATTTTTGTTTTGATGCAAATTTTTTTTTTTGTGTTCAATATATATATATATATACATTTTAAACGTGATATATTTTTTTTTTTTATGTTTGTTAAATATATGTGTATTTCTTTAATTTTGTATTTCCCCCTTTTTTTTTCTTAATTATATATATATATATATTTTACATTTATATTTGACAATGTAGTTGCGCATAGAATTTATTAAAGAAAATGTTAACAATGTGTTTTCATGATTTGTTTCTCGCGCTTGATTTCCATTAATCCCTAATATTCCTATCACCATAACGTGTGTTATTGTGTTAGTTGTTCCGAAGTATCGAAGTAATTTTCTATCGCTTGTTTTTCCGCATTCTACCGCAATTAGAACATTAATATCGTTATTATTATTACTTTAAAGTGACAATAGTATTGTTGGTGTGAATATATATATATATATATTTATATTGTATGTCATTTTAATATGACTAATGTTTTGTAATTCATCGATAGTGTTTAATTTTATATTTCCCCTTTTTTTTTATTAATTATATATATATATTCATATTTGACAATGTCGTTGCGCATAGAATTTATTAAAGAAAAGTGTTAATAATGTGTTTTCATGATTTGTTTCTCGCGCCTGATTTCCATTAATCCCTAATATCCCTATAACCATAAAGCGTGTTCCGATGCGCGTGTAAATCTAACATGGCTGCTCATAAGTGAGGTTATAGTGGCGGGTCTTTAGTTTTGTTTGATATCGAAGTAATTTTCTATCGCTTGTCTTTCCGCATTTTACCGCAATTGGAACATTAATATCGTTATTATTATTACTTTAAAGTGACAATAGTATTGTTGGTGTGAATATATATATATATATATATATATATATATATATATTTATATTGTGTGTCATTTTAATATGACTAATGTTTTGTAATTCTTCGATAGTGTTTAACTTTATATTTCCCTTTTTTAATTAATTATATATATATATATTCATATTTGACAATGTAGTTGCGCATAGAATTTATTAAAGAAAAATGTTAATAATGTGTTTTCACGATTTGTTTCTCGCGCCTGGTTTCCATTAATCCCTAATATCCCTATAACCATAACGCGTGTTATTGCGCGTGTAAATCTAACATGGCTACTCATAACTGTCATTAGTGAGGTTATAGTGCCGGTTCTTTAGTTTTGTTTAATATTGAAGTATTTTCTGTCGGTCGTTTTTCCTTATTCTACCGCAATTAGAACATTTGTTTATTAATATTGTTATTAGTATTACTTTAAAGTGACAATAGTATTGTTCGTGTGAATATACATATATATATATTTATTTATTTATATTGTGTGTGATTTTAATATGATTAATATTTTGTAATTCTTCGATAGCTTTATTTATTGTTTTGAGTAGTTTATTTTATAGAGTGTTTGATAATATAAGACAAACTCATATACACACATTATATATATATATGTATATGTATATATTTCTTCTGGCAGTGTAGTATTTATACCAGATGAAATGTTAATTGTTTATTAACTTCATTTAATAAGATAGAACACACACACACGCACGTATATATGTATATAATTTGGCAGTGCGATTTTCATTTAGATTCTTTAGCGATGTAATATTGTGTATTTGAGATTATGTGTCAATTATTTGATTTCATATATACATATATATATCTGGTATTGTGACAACATAGTATTGAAGGTTTTATTTCTAAATTATTGTGTGTTTAATGCGTTTTTACATATTAGTGTTTGATAGTAGAATTTCTGTATGCAAACCTTCAAGTCGTTGCGGTGTCAATTATTTTGAACGTTTGACCTATCGACAGGTTGTTACTTAGTCCCAAGTGTTGCGTTGTGTGTTCTATTTCTTTTGTAGATTATTAGTAGTAATTTAGTTCAGAATATAGGTTATTTATATATATATTTTTATATATATATAGACATGCATGTTTCGTAATGTAGTTCTTATTTTATAACTCTTTACCGGAACGTAGGCTAGTTTTAAATATGTATCTTAGATTACTGATTTGATTTAATAATATAGAATGCGCACACATATATATATTTCTGACAATGTAACCTTTATTTCTTTAATAATATAATATTGTATGTTTTATGTATTCGTTAGACTATTAGTTTTTGATTTCATATAGACATATATTTCATAAGTTGATAATATTGTATTTGTTGCATAGTATTGGAGGTACTGTCTCTAATATTTACTAGATTATTACATGTTTGGCATATATGTTTATACTTATATGTAACTGTCCGAGTTGTTGCGGCGTTGATTGATTAAAATATATTTATATATACATATATTCTAGTGTTTCAATCATTTCCCTTTCTGTAGTTATTCTTATTTCCTGGTTTATTTGTTTGGTTCGTGACTCGTTCAATCCATTAGTTGGTCTATTTATTTTATTTTATACTGGTTGAGTTTATATTATATTGAACCATAGGTTTTCAAATGGCAAGTCGGTTATTGGTAGGTTTATTTAGAGTTGTGTGTACATGTATTTCGTTTATTGGTTGGATCTGTTAGTCGCCCTCATTTTGTCAATCCTTCCTTTCGTTTCGTAGTGCCGTGTGTTCGTTCGTGCATTCAAATCCTTATTCGCGCGTTTTGTATAGAGTAGTTTTCTTGTTCTTGTTACGGCACGTGCGGAGCGCGGGACGTGACACCCCCGCCCTTGGAGTTCAAATTTCCAGAGGAAATTTGACTGATGGTGTCTCTGAGTTCGTTCAAGGCGGATGTAGATGTCGTTGGTTGTTGAGTGATCACCGGTGTTATCGATATCCCTTGAGGTTGTGCTGTTTGATCATCGATATTTCGTCCTCTTTTGAGGTATAGTAGCAGGTGGGTGACTGAGCCGCATATTGCTCCTAATAGGGCGATTCCACATCCGTAAGTTTCACGCTACTGGTATCCGCGTATGGCAATATCTATTATCGCCTTGATTAATTTAAATATTACGAGGATTCCAAATATTGCTGCACTGACAGTTCCAAATTCCATGAAACCAGTCCATTAGCTTGATACTGTATTTTTCGCTATTGTGGTTAATGTGTTTTCGTCCATCATTCCCAGGATGTTTACTGTTCCAGGGATGATTGTTTCTCCTGTCGCTCCTCTGGCCAATGTGTTCTAGACTGCAGTTTTTTCTGTGGGGAACATGACGTGGTCCCGTAGTGCGTCCAGGTCTTTTTGAGTATATATTCCGCTCGTGGCCAATGACGATGGTACTGAATATCGCCACGTTTGGCGCACGTCCGGGCGGAGTTCCTGTGGTGCGATTGCTTCCATGGGCTTTGGTACGAATTTGTGCCAGAGTCCATCGATGTTGTATAACGTAGGCAGTACTGCGCTGCATTCTCTATGGTTTCCGTGTTACGTTAGGGTGTGTGTTTTTGGCATTAGAAATGCGGTGCGATTCCCTTGCCAAACGGGTAGTTCCGAGTAGCATTCTGTTGTATGTCGTATCCTACCAGGCCATATGATATTTTAATGAGGGTAAGTAGGATGACCAGGTGATTCATCTTCCTATTAACAATTTATTAAATCGTTTCTTACTCTCGAGTTTATTAGAAATAAGAATAACCTTTTATTAAAAAAGAAAATTTTATATTTATATATATTTTTTTTCTCTCTTCTTTTTTATTAAAACCCCCTTTTTTTTTATTTTAGGTTTTACGTATATGTTATCAGTGAAAATAAATATTATGAAAGCTACTTGGGTTATAATTATATACATATATGCATACGTATTGGTAAGTAATGAGATTTGTTTTATCGTTATAAATATATATGTATATATTATCAATAGAATGGATATTACAAATATAGCTTGTTTCGAATATATATATGTGCGTGTAACGGTAAATATGACGGCTTATTTATGAGTCACTTGCATTATCAATGGAAGTGAGTGTTGTAAATATCGCCTACTTTACAACATGCGTGTGTATATATTGGTAGACATAAGTAAAAATTACATGTATAGTTATAAATGTTGTTTCTTTACAGGTGGATAGCATAAGTATTCGGTTTTGTGCGTAGCATACAAATACTGTATGGTTCTATGGTGCGAAATGCTATTCCTTCAACTAAAAAGTGTCTTTCAATGTGAGTCGGATTATTTTAAACGATCATGCATGGGATGCATGATATAGCGGGTTGTAAATCCGCTATGTTTATATCGTACATACGACAGTATTTTGTAGGTGTTCTTGCAGGTATTCCGCATAGGAAATGAGCGGGCGGCTCGTCACATAGGTCCTGGTCGTCTGGATCTAACTCGTCGAAACAGTCTTGACAAAAATAGCCGTTATCTAAACGGTGGGCGGAGCGTATCAATCGAACACCGAGGCAAGATTGAGCATCCTCCGTCTCCTCCACATCGAATGCGTGAAAGGGCCCACCTGGGTTCTCTATGCCCGAGTTGAAGAACTCGCCGCCCTTTCTGTACATACATATAAAACAGTTAATTTATATAAAAAATTGTTTCGTTCGGACTTGTTCTTTTGTACGAATACTGTATATAATTTAATATATATATAATATGTTATGATTATGTCAGTTGTTATTTAATATATATATATTTTCCTTATCTCTCTCTGTCTATTTTCTCTTTTTTTTTTTCCCTTTTTTTTTTTATTATTATTATTATTATTATTATTAGTACCTAACATTACTATTATGATGCTGTATTACATTGTGTTGGTTATTATTCGTATTGAGGTGTGTATGTGTGGGGTGCGCGACGAATTTTTTAACATGGCCGCTCACGTGTATCTTTGGTATGGCGTTGATTTAACGTTAACAGTGGTGTGTTGTTGAAATAACCAATTAATTATTAATCATTATGATTTTATTTAGTGGTGTTTTGTAATATTGTTTTGTGTTTCATGATATTGTGTGTGCAAATACAGTGTACTACTTTAATGTAATAGTCATGACTTGCATTTATATAAGTCTCGTTTAATTTAGTTAATGCTTTGTGTATTGTGTTACCAGTCACTTTCCTGTAACATAACTTTATTTCTTTGTACTGAGTTCAGTCATGTCTTGTTGTTAACATTTAGTTAGTCTATCTTGATTAATTTCTAACCTATTTCTGTGTTTATTGACCTTTCATATTTTCCCTATTAATTTATTATTGCTTGTGCTTACTATATGTTATTATTTTATGTATGATATGTATTAGTTTCCTTATTAGTGATTAAAATTTATTTATTAGATTAACATTGTCTGTGATTCTTCGGATTCTACTCTTTCGATGCTGCGACACTTACCTGGATCATTCCCACAACATCATCCGATTCTTCGATATGCCTTGGATACTTACTACGGTTGCCTTCAATCGTCTTACATCTGTGGCCTTAAAGGTACTGTTTAATTTATTTAATTTAATACGTGTGCATTACAAAATCCGCTTCTACATGTTAGATACAATACTACGTAGATTAATACATAATGAAATATCCTTTTATTCCGGTTATATGTATTACTAACTCTGAATTAATCTATCATAATTATTTCCTAACCACTTTCTATACTTATCAGCTATTTTATTTCTTCTTATTAATCTGCGAAATTCATGCATGTACACTTCCTTGTATGGTGATTGATTGTTCACGAGGTAAGTTGCACTTTCACTGTTTTAGTTATTCGTTGAACTAACACGTTTTACATTCAAACAGTAATTGGAGCACTCGTAATAATCTTCTTTTGCTTTTTCAGGTTTTTGCTGTCTGCGTTATTCGACGAACAGTGTCACGCTTCTGCAGTTTTGTTATAATATTTAGTAATGTTGTATTTTGCATTAAGGCCATTGAAGTTAATTCGTTCGTTTATTTTCAGCTGGCTGTCGTACATGGTGTTCTGCAAACAGGGATCCATAACCTATTTTGCACGTAAACCTTCTTGTATGACGATTACTTGTTCACAAGGTAACTTTCACTTGCACTCTTTTAATTATTTATTGAATCAACACGTTTCATATTCAAACAGTAATTGGAGTACACATAATAAATTTTTCCATTTTCTTTTAGGTTTCCGCTATCTGTATTATTCGACGAACAGTGTCACATCTCCTTTTGATTTAACCACAATATAGTTATAACATTTAGTAACCTCATATTTTGCACTGAAACAATTGAAACTAATTTATTCGCTTATTTTAGGTAACTGTCATGCACTACGTTCCACGAACAAGGAATCATATCGTATATTTGCACATACACTTTCTTGTTCACAAGGTAACTTCCACTTTCACTAGTTAATTATTCATTGAGTTAACACGTTTTATATTTAAACAATAATTAAAGCACACATAATAATTTCCCTTTTTTTCTTTTAGGTTTTCGCTATCTGTATTATTCGACGAACAGCACTACAACATACACTACTGCACTACGTTGTCCCCTGCAATCACTTCATTCATTGTTTATTTCGATTATGCGCTAGTTTTAACTTGTTTAAGTGCACTGTTCGCGGAATCCCTTTTACTTCAATCTTGACGTTTTGGTTCTGCAAGATTTCTAGCACCTTGTGTGGTCCAGTATATTGATCGGAAAACTTTCCTTTGCTAGGTTCCTTTAGTAGGTATACTAGATCTCCAATTTTGAAATTTTGAGGGTTAATTCGTCTGTCGTAATATTCTTTTAATCTTAGTTTGGATTTTATCAAATTTTCTCTTGCTGTTTGCTGCACGGTGTTGATTTTATCGAACAGGTCTCTGAGATATTCCGCATAAGTTGGTTCCACGTTTTCTTCGATTGGTATTTCGCCAGTGGGTTCTCTGGCCAAGTGTCCAAAGACTAATTCATGCGGAGAGAATTTCGTTCCTTCGTGTACAGAGGTGTTATAGGAAAACATGGCTAATTCCACCCATTCGTCCCAATTTCTGGAATTTTCGATATATAACTTGAGATATTCCATCAATACGTGGTGAGATCTTTCGATCGAACCGTTACTTTGTGGATGATATGCCGTCGTGGTATATTGTTTGATGCGGAATCTTTTTGCTACTTTCTTCATTAGTGAGGATGTAAAGTTCCTTCCTTGATCAGTGAGAATAGCTCTCGGTGACCCGAAACGACAAATAAATCGTTTTATAAAAGCGTCCGCTATCTCGGCTGAAGAGATTCCTCCTATGGGAACCCCGATTGAATATTTTGTTAATAGGTCTTGAATTGTTAATATGTATTCGTTTCCTTTTGCTGTCTTTGGTAATGGACCGACGATATCCATACTAATTTTGTCGAAAGCCCTGCCCGGTGTATCAGTGAGTACCATTGGTTGCTTTGTTTTTATTCTAGTTAACTTTTTCAATTGGCATTCTTTACATGTTCTTACGTATTCCTGGATCTCCTTCTTCATATTTTCCCAATAATAACATTGTCGTATTCTTTGATACGTCTTCGTTACTCCTTTATGTCCTGCTACGGATGATTCGTGTTTTTCTCTTATTATGTTATTTCGTGCTTCCACAGGCGGGGTAATTACTTCCCCAGTGCAAATGGTGATGGTTAAGGTTTTTTCCATAAATATTTCTTTTAATTTTCTGATTGTATGTCGCCAGGGTATCTCTTCCAAATTTCCTTTGCAGATGCTAAAGGATGTTAACTGTTTTTCATTTACTACATCTAGTAGAGATCTTAGCGAGTTTAATAAATTTTCTGGTGTTATTGGAATATTTCTATTTTCCTTTATCGGTAGGGATACGATGTATTTCCCGGAATCGTAATTCAATCTTGCTTTTTCTAACATTAAATCTTCATAACGAGGCAATTTTCCCGTCTCCTTCATTTCTAATGCTCCTTTATCTATCGCATTCCCATGTACATCTATAAATATTACTCTATGGTCATTTACTCTCGTAATTGAGTCTCGGGTTTCTGAAATTCTTAATTCCGCGATTATCGTAGGTCTCGTGTCCTTTTCTCGTTGTTGAATTAATTCTGGATTTACAATGGAGGGCTCTTCTTCGCTCGTTGTATCCGTGTCTTCCTTTTCTCGATCGAGCTCGGCTAGTGCTTCGTCAAAATATTTTACGGGTGTTTCTTCTATGGTGAAATGCTTTCGAGTAGAAGGTTTTCCCTGTTTATCGTAATGCGATAATACGCGTGGCTTAGCCTCGAATATCGGAGAGTCCTCGGTCGAGGTATCCAATTGAAATCTTTTTACATGTGGATATCGATCTGGCGAATCTTCTTCTCGTTTCCTGATTGGCAAGCACATCTCTGGCGGATTTCGGGATAATGCATCTGCGTTCGCGTTCGCTCTACCTTCTTTATATTGGATATCAAATTCAAAGTCCGACAATTTCAATTTCCATTTCCAAATTCTCGAGGTGGGATCTTTAATGGAATTCATCCATACTAACGGTTTGTGATCAGTTATTATCGTAAACTTTCTACCATACAGGTATGGTCTGAAATGCATCGTACAGTAAACGATTGCCAGACACTCCTTTTCTATGGTAGAGTAGTTTTGTTCGGCGGAATTTAATAGTCTTGAGGCATATGCAATCGGTAAATCCGTTCCGATTGGCCCTTGACTCAGTACACCGCTTATTGCGTATCCTGATGCGTCTGTAGTAAGGTTAAAGGGTTCAGAAAAGTCTGGATACTGTAAAATGGGTTTTGTCATTAGCGCTGTCTTTAAATTATTGAATGCATTTTCTTGATTTTCTGTCCATTTAAAGGGAGTATCTTTCTTTAATAGTTGTGTCAATGGTTTCGCGACCTTGGAGAAATCGGGTATAAATTTTCTGTAGTATCCTGCTAGTCCCAGAAATTGTTTGATATTTTTCACCCTTTTCGGTCGTGGAAATTTTGATACGGCTTCGATTTTCTTTGGGTCGGGTTTTACGCCATCTTCACTAATTATGTGTCCTAAGTAATTCACCTCGTGTCGTAAAAATTCGCACTTATCAGGCTGTAATCGTAATTTAGCTTTCCTCAGTCTTTCCATTAACTTATTAAATTTAATTTCGTGTTCTTGGAGAGACCTCGAATAAATCACTATGTCATCCAGATAGACGAATAATTCTATTCCTTGCAGACCAGATAACACTGAGTTCATCAAACGTTGAAACGTTGCTGGGGCATTTTTTAATCCAAAGGGCATTCTTTTGAATTGAAAATGTCCGTATGGTGTCGAAAATGCAGTTTTGTGGGCATCTTCCTGTGACATACGGATCTGGTGAAAGCCTGATGCTAAGTCAAACGTGGAAAAATATTTTGCACTTCCTAATTGATCCAATATTTCTGTAATGTTGGGTAGTGGGAAAGCATCGCCGATCGTTTTATCGTTCAACTTTCTATAATCGATAACGAATCTCCAGCGTTTATTTCCTTGCGAATCAGGTTTTTTGGGTATAATCCAAAGCGGAGAGTTATATGGAGATACCGATGGTTCCACTACGTCCGTATCTAGTAATTCTTGAATTTGCCGATTTATCTCTTCTCGATGTACTGGTGGGTATCGATACTGTTTAGTATTAATTGGTATATCATCCGTTGTGATTATTCTATGTTCCAAAACTTCAGTTGCTTCCAATATATCTCCTGGAATATGAAACCTATCTTGATTATTGCGAATCAGCCTTTTAACATTTTCCGTTTCTTCTTTGTTCAAATGTTCGAGTCGTAGTAATTCAATTATTTTATCGTATCTACTTTCTTTCGATTTTAAAACTGTATTACACGCTGTCCTAGGAAGCGGGGATGGGTTTTCGAATTCCTTAATTACCATTGTCGGTGTTGTAAATTCGTAATTTCTTGAAGTAGTATTTATTACTCTTATGTAACCTTTTCCTTTATGATTCCTCACAACTGCATTACCAAAATAGATTCCTTTGATCGGCTCGATTCTGGGAATAAATCCCTCCTTTATCTCTGGATTTGCGATATTAATTGAACACGTTACTGAACTTCGCTTCGGTATAATTATTTTTTCTCTAGTATCGAAGGGTATATAAATATTTCCCCATTTGACATGCTTTTCCTCGTAATCTATACGAGCTTTACAACCTGCAAAAAATTCGGATCCTAGGATTCCGTCTTGATCGATTAGCAATGAATCATCAACTACATGAAAATTAACCGGATGGCCCGCAACCTGTATTACCGTCTGCCCTAGGGAGACCAGGCTCGTTGCCGTAATTCCTCGCACTTCGATTGATTCCTTCTCGTCGATGATGGCTGAATCGGGTAAAGCAGGTTTTTTGATAATGTTAATTTCCGATCCAGAGTCTAATAATAAACCCGTCTTGGTTTTTAAATCTGGGGAGACTATTCGCGCAGTTGGAGTCGTTGGGGAATCATTAAATTTTACTGAAATAATTCGGAGAGGTCGTTGTCCGAATCTGAGTCCGACTCTTGGTGATTTTCCTTCGCCGGTTGCTTGCGCTTCACTCTTTCCTTTTTGTCTTGAGATTCCGGATTCTCCGTTTGTGGCCTCGTTTGGTTGTGGGATGACTCCCCCACAGTATTTAGTGGTTGTTCGTTCGACCTTACGGTCGGCATTGCGTTCGCTCTGTCTCTCGTTACGGGTGGTGGAGTCGATCTCGCGGGGGCGGCTGCCCTTGTTCTGTTTGTTGCCGTCGGCACCGGTCTCCTGGTTGCCGCCGGCACCGGTCTCCTGGTTGCCGCCTGTACTCTTGGGCGATTCGGCGTATCGTTCCTTCGTGGCTCGCCCCATTCTCCCGAAGGACGCGTTTGGTTTCCCGACGGTCTCGAATTATAGGGTACGATTAATCCGGCATCTACGCGGGCTTTAAATTTGTAACAGTCTTTCACTAAATGTCCGGGTTTTTTACAATAATTACATGTGATATATTGTCTCGTAGTATTCGAAAAATTCTGCGAAGGAGGTGCCGATCTTCGATCTTGGATGTTGTTCCTGGCGTAGTTATTATTTGACGGGTTAACGTTATTTCGGTTGTTCCCGGTGTAATTGTTATTGGAAGGACGAGCGTTATTTCGGTTATTCTCGATGTAATTATTATTAGGGGGACGAACGTTGTTTCGGTTGTTATTACTTGAGAATGTCGGACGTTGGTATCGCATTCTGTCGTTTACTTGTTTTAGTTCCCGCGTTGCTTTTACGGCTTGGCGATACGCGTCTTCTAAAGATTGGTACTCGGATAACTTTACTCGTAAATATACTTCGTTGGGGAGTCCCTTAACGAAAGCCTCTCTGGTGTCCCAATCGATCGTATCTTGAACGTCTTGCGATATGGAACCGTATTGACATCTTTCTCCATCAATTATAGCCAATCTGAGATTTCTGACGCGGTCTATGTAATCTAGTATATTTTCTCCTGGTCGTTGGAATACCGTTCCCAACTCTCCCCTGTATTCGTTAACGGTTTTTCCTGGGCCGAACATATCTTTTAATTTATTCCCGAAATCGTTTAAAGTCACTACCTCATGGTCCTCTACGGCGAGAAACGCGTGTCCGCGAAGTTTATTCATTAGTAATTTTACTAACTGTGGCTCTTGATGCCTAGGAATCATATTTCGCGCTCGCTCGCATGATCTCAAAAATTGGAACACAGACGGTCGGTATCCGTCGAACACTGGTACTGATTCAATCGCGTCCTTTAATTTAATCGGCTGGTAATTATCAGTCAATCTTGTTTCTCGCGGTGTTATCGGTGATACGGGTATTTCGGTCTCGTTCGTCTGTCTGCTTACGCGCACGTCTTCTTCTAATTTAATTAGTCTTGAGCTTATGTCGGTCAATACACGGAAATTTTCGTCCCACGCTTTCAATTTTTCCGTCAACGCCAAAAGCGTATCTTCGCTTAGCGAATCCCGGGCGGTCGACATTTTCCTACTTATTTTTTAGTTAATATTCGTAAGAGCTTTAATCCTCTGCGGAGCGTATCCCACCGCTGCCACCAAAAATTTAATCTATCTAACTGTGTTACGTATTTATTAGTTTTAAGTCAAGTTAAGATTAAAATTCTGTAAAAATTTTTTTTTTTTATTTATTTTTGATTTATTTGTGATTTAGAGTTTAGTCGGAAGGGAAATATTGAAATGATATTATTGTGTATGAAGTATTTATTTGGATTTCCGATTAATACGGTAGTTGCTGCCACCAGAAATAGTCTAAGGACTATTTCAAAATTTTTATTTTTTTCAAACGTTACGGGTAGCGTCGACTAGAGTATAATGCTACTGGCAAAACCGATTCCGCTTTTCGGCTAACCTGCTATGTGCAGGGATACTAGCACGGGAGAGGATTAAAGCTGGATACAATATTTGAATGTCAAATTTTTCGTTGCTTGATATGAATTTATTTTTTACGTTTGCCTTCTTCTTCTCTTTTAATTTCGCTATAATAGTTCGTCGTTGGAACCAAAGCTCAGTTTATTTGCCACGATGGATTCTATCACCACGATTTTCTTGCCTTTGGGTTTGATTATCGAGGGTGATTCTAACGATCCTCTCTGTGTGGAACTTGTGTGATTTCGCAAGCCTTGCCCAAAGACGGGCAATATTTTGCCAACAATGGGAGGAGGAATGCGAAGATCGATAGGCGTTTTCGATTATCGAAAACACCGTTTGCACAAGTCAACACAGCGAACGATCCTTCGGTTAAATTTTCAAAGGAAATTGTTCTACTATTTCTCTCTCTCTTTTTTTTATAATTGCATGCAATGATGGCAAGGAAATCGGTCAACAGAAATGCCGGTATCGCTCTTAATTTTCGATCGACGTCAACGATGTATTTAATGGTCCTCTCTGTGCGGGACTTGTGTGATTTCGCAAGCCTTGCCCAAAGACGGGCAATATTTTGCCAACAATGGGAGGAGGAATGCGAAGATCAACGGGTGTTTCAGTAGCTGAAAACACCGTTTGCACAAGCCAACACAGTGAACACCCCCTTTGTTTAAAGTTTAAAATAGTGATTCTACCTTCAAACCGTTCACGGAAATAAAACGAGATTGATGATAGGTAATTCTCGAGTGCAACGAAATTATCAGAGAAGAAGGAAATTTTTTTTTTTTAAATTTATTTTCTTACCTTGAGAAACCAGTGGCGTCGTGTGCCATCACTTCGTCTGCTCTGATGGTCGTCGGTGTTTTTATTTCTGGGTTTATTTCTCGAAACTCGGATATAATTTATTATCAAACTTTTACTTTATTTATTTATTTCGATACACGGTTTACAAATTACTAACCGAATTAATACCGCAATTACAATGCGCTTTTGTTTAAGCGATGAAATGAAGACTTCAAAAATATTTTATTTTTTCTAAGTCGCGACTTTCCTTTCTTGTCTGGACAACTAAAGACCGCCGAAACGCAAAGTGTTATACAAAATTTCTAAACGCACGATATAGCACGGTATAAAACGTTATAATGAACGTATTAATTATGAGCGTATTAATAATACAGAACGTATTAAAACGTATTAATGGACACTTTAATAAAAAATGAACGTTATAAAAACGAGCGTATTAATGACCACGGAATAATAATGAGCACGTAACAATAATGAGCGTATTAATTATACTGAGCGTAACAAAACGTATTAATAATAATGAGCGTATTAATTATACTGCGCTGCTCTATGTTGCTATGCTTATTTATAATGCCATCCCCACGAGGTGGTGGTGGTGGTGGTGGTCCACTGGGGGTACCCTTCCGTGGGAATCGGGATTTTGCAGTTTTGGGCTTCCAGAATCGTACGTGACAGAATGTAAGTTCCATATCTCGACTTAGTTCCCATCGGTCCAGTGTTTCTGCTGAGCTAGCGTCTAGGAGACTTGAGGCGTTCCATGCTGGTCTAGTCTCTTCGAGAATCTTCCACGCTTGTACCGTGGGACCTATCTGTGCTTCTTCGGCACGTGCAAGGGCAAACGTTCTATGCTGGTCTAGACTCTTCGAGAAGCTTCCACGTTTGTACCGTGGGAATTACCTGTGTTTCTTATTATTATATTTTTGTTTTGATGCAAATTTTTTTTTTTGTGTTCAATATATATATATATATACATTTTAAACGTGATATATTTTTTTTTTTTTATGTTTGTTAAATATATGTGTATTTATTTAATTTTGTATTTCCCCCTTTTTTTTTCTTAATTATATATATATATATATATTTTACATTTATATTTGACAATGTAGTTGCGCATAGAATTTATTAAAGAAAATGTTAACAATGTGTTTTCATGATTTGTTTCTCGCGCTTGATTTCCATTAATCCCTAATATTCCTATCACCATAACGCGTGTTATTGTGTTAGTTGTTCCGAAGTATCGAAGTAATTTTCTATCGCTTGTTTTTCCGCATTCTACCGCAATTAGAACATTAATATCGTTATTATTATTACTTTAAAGTGACAATAGTATTGTTGGTGTGAATATATATATATATATATTTATATTGTGTGTCATTTTAATATGACTAATGTTTTGTAATTCATCGATAGTGTTTAATTTTATATTTCCCCTTTTTTTTTTATTAATTATATATATATATTCATATTTGACAATGTCGTTGCGCATAGAATTTATTAAAGAAAAGTGTTAATAATGTGTTTTCATGATTTGTTTCTCGCGCCTGATTTCCATTAATCCCTAATATCCCTATAACCATAACGCGTGTTCCGATGCGCGTGTAAATCTAACATGGCTGCTCATAAGTGAGGTTATAGTGGCGGGTCTTTAGTTTTGTTTGATATCGAAGTAATTTTCTATCGCTTGTCTTTCCGCATTTTACCGCAATTGGAACATTAATATCGTTATTATTATTACTTTAAAGTGAAAATAGTATTGTTGGTGTGAATATATATATATATATATATATATATATATATATATATATATATTTATATTGTGTGTCATTTTAATATGACTAATGTTTTGTAATTCTTCGATAGTGTTTAACTTTATATTTCCCTTTTTTAATTAATTATATATATATATATTCATATTTGACAATGTAGTTGCGCATAGAATTTATTAAAGAAAAATGTTAATAATGTGTTTTCACGATTTGTTTCTCGCGCCTGGTTTCCATTAATCCCTAATATCCCTATAACCATAACGCGTGTTATTGCGCGTGTAAATCTAACATGGCTACTCATAACTGTCATTAGTGAGGTTATAGTGCCGGTTCTTTAGTTTTGTTTAATATTGAAGTATTTTCTGTCGGTCGTTTTTCCTTATTCTACCGCAATTAGAACATTTGTTTATTAATATTGTTATTAGTATTACTTTAAAGTGACAATAGTATTGTTCGTGTGAATATACATATATATATATTTATTTATTTATATTGTGTGTGATTTTAATATGATTAATATTTTGTAATTCTTCGATAGCTTTATTTATTGTTTTGAGTAGTTTATTTTATAGAGTGTTTGATAATATAAGACAAACTCATATACACACATTATATATATATATGTATATGTATATATTTCTTCTGGCAGTGTAGTATTTATACCAGATGAAATGTTAATTGTTTATTAACTTCATTTAATAAGATAGAAGACACACACACGCACGTATATATGTATATAATTTGGCAGTGCGATTTTCATTTAGATTCTTTAGCGATGTAATATTGTGTATTTGAGATTATGTGTCAATTATTTGATTTCATATATACATATATATATCTGGTATTGTGACAACATAGTATTGAAGGTTTTATTTCTAAATTATTGTGTGTTTAATGCGTTTTTACATATTAGTGTTTGATAGTAGAATTTCTGTATGCAAACCTTCAAGTCGTTGCGGTGTCAATTATTTTGAACGTTTGACCTATCGACAGGTTGTTACTTAGTCCCAAGTGTTGCGTTGTGTGTTCTATTTCTTTTGTAGATTATTAGTAGTAATTTAGTTCAGAATATAGGTTATTTATATATATGTTTTTATATATATATAGACATGCATGTTTCGTAATGTAGTTCTTATTTTATAACTCTTTACCGGAACGTAGGCTAGTTTTAAGTATGTATCTTAGATTACTGATTTGATTTAATAATATAGAATGCGCACACATATATATATTTCTGACAATGTAACCTTTATTTCTTTAATAATATATTGTATGTTTTATGTATTCGTTAGACTATTAGTTTTTGATTTCATATACACATATATTTCATAAGTTGATAATATTGTATTTGTTGCATAGTATTGGAGGTACTGTCTCTAATATTTACTAGATTATTACATGTTTGGCATATATGTTTATACTTATATGTAACTGTCCGAGTTGTTGCGGCGTTGATTGATTAAAATATATTTATATATACATATATTCTAGTGTTTCAATCATTTCCCTTTCTGTAGTTATTCTTATTTCCTGGTTTATTTGTTTGGTTCGTGACTCGTTCAATCCATTAGTTGGTCTATTTATTTTATTTTATACTGGTTGAGTTTATATTATATTGAACCATAGGTTTTCAAATGGCAAGTCGGTTATTGGTAGGTTTATTTAGAGTTGTGTGTACATGTATTTCGTTTATTGGTTGGATCTGTTAGTCGCCCTCATTTTGTCAATCCTTCCTTTCGTTTCGTAGTGCCGTGTGTTCGTTCGTGCATTCAAATCCTTATTCGCGCGTTTTGTATAGAGTAGTTTTCTTGTTCTTGTTACGGCACGTGCGGAGCGCGGGACGTGACAATAGTGCACACTGTAGCATGCTTCGAAACAAGGCCAACAACTCGCAGAACCCGATCATTCGTCGACTTCGACGAAAAATGTCCGTAACTTCCATCCCGATTGAGATATTTCGACGTATTAGCGCCCAAATTACTGCATCTTACGTTCAGAACATAGTGCACGCTGTATTAAGCGTCGAAACAAGCCCAACACCCCGCGAAACGCAATCCTTCTACGATATTGTCGACAAATGTCCATAATTTCCTTCCCGTTGGAGATCTTTCGACGTTTACACGCCCAAATTACTGCATGTTGCTAGAGAACATAGTGCACACTGTAGTATGCTTCGAATCAAGCTCAATAACTCGCAAAACGCAATCCTTCTACGATATTTTCGAGAAATGACCGTAACTTCCATCCCGATTGAGATATTTCGACGTATAAGCGCCCAATTTACTGCATCTCACGGTCAGAACATAGTGCACGCTGCATTAAGCGTCGAAACAAGGCCAACAACTCGCAGAACTCGATCATTTGTCGATTCCGATGAAAAATGGCCGTAACTTCCATCCCGATTGAGATATTTCGACGTATAAGCGGCCAAATTACTGCATCTTACGTTCAGAACATAGTGCACGCTGCATTAAGCGTCGAATCAAGGCCAACAACTCGCAGAACTCGAACATTTGTCGATTCCGATGAAAAATGGCCGTAACTTCCATCCCGATTGAGATATTTCGACGTATAAGCGCCCAAATTACTGCATCTTACGTTCAGAACATAGTGCACGCTGTATTAGGCGTCGAAACAAGGCCAACAACTCGTAGAACTGGATCGTTCGTCGATTTAGACGAAAGATGACCGTAACTTCCATTCCGATTGAGATATTTCGACGTACTAGCGCCCAAATTATTGCATCGTACGGTCAGAACATAGTGCACGCTGTATTAAGCGTCGAAACAAGCCCAACAACTCGCAAAACGCAATCCTTCGACGATATTGTCGAACATGACCGTAATTTTCGTCCTGATTAAGATATTTCGACGTTTACACGCCCAAATTACTGCATTTTGCTACAGAACATAGTGCACACCGTAGTATGCTTCGAAAAGAGCCCAAAACCTCGCAAAACGCAATCCTTCTACGATATTTTCGAAAAATGACCGTAACTTCCATCCCGATTGAGATATTTTGACGTATAAGCGCCCCAATTACTGCATCTTACGGTTAGAACATAGTGCACGCTGTATTAAGCGTCGAAACAAGCCCAGCACCTCGCAAAACGCAATCCTTCTACGATATTGTCGACAAATGTCCGTAATTTCCTTCCCGTTGGAGATCTTTCGACGTTTAAGCGCCCAAATAAATTCTTTTTACGGTCAGAACATAGTGCACTCTGTATTATGCTTCGAAACAAGCCCAACAACACGCAAAACGCAATCCTTCTACGATATTGTCGAAAATGACCGTAATTTTCGTCCTGATTAAGATATTTCGACGTTTACACGCCCAAATTACTGCATTTTGCTACAGAACATAGTGCACACTGTAGCATGCTTCGGAACAAGGCCAACAACTCGTAGAACTGGATCGTTCGTCGATTTAGACGAAAGATGACCGTAACTTCCATTCCGATTGAGATATTTCGACGTATTAGCGCCCAAATTACTGCATCTTACGTTCAGAACATAGTGCACGCTGTATTAAGCGTCGAAACAAGCCCAACACGCCGCAAAACGCAATCCTTCTACGATATTGTCGACAAATGTCCGTAATTTCCTTCCCGTTGGAGATCTTTCGACGTTTACACGCCCAAATTACTGCATGTTGCTAGAGAACATAGTGCACACTGTAGTATGCTTCGAATCAAGCTCAATAACTCGCAAAACGCAATCCTTCTACGATATTTTCGAGAAATGACCGTAACTTCCATCCCGATTGAGATATTTCGACGTTTGCACGCCCAAATTACTGCATTTTGCTACAGAACATAGTGCACGCTGCATTAAGCGTCGAAACAAGGCCAACAACTCGCAAACCCGAAAATTCGTCGACTTCGACGAAAAATGTCCGTAACTTCCATCCCGATAGAGATATTTCGACGTATAAGCGCCTAAATTACTGCATCTTACGGTCAGAACATAGTGCACGCTGCATTAAGCGTCGAAACAAGGCCAACAACTCGCAGAACTCGATCATTTGCCGATTCCGATGAAAAATGGCCGTATTACTTCCATCCCGATTGAGATATTTCGACGTATAAGCGCCCAAATTACTGCATCTTACGTTCAGAACATAGTGCACGCTGTATTAGGCGTCGAAACAAGGCCAACAACTCGCAGAACTGGATCGTTCGTCGATTTAGACGAAAGATGACCGTAACTTCCATTCCGATTGGGATATTTCGACGTACTAGCGCCCAAAGTATTGCATCGTACGGTCAGAACATAGTGCACGCTGTATTAAGCATCGAAACAAAGCCAACAACTCGCAGAACTCGATCATTCGTCGATTCCGATGAAAAATGACCGTAACTTCCATCCCGATTGAGATATTTCGATGTTTAAGCGCCCAAATAACTGCTATTTAAGCGGAGATCATAGGGCACGCTGCATTAAGCGTCGAAACAAGGCCAACAACTCGCAGAACTCGATCATTTGCAGATTCCGATGAAAAATGGCCGTATTACTTCCATCCCGATTGAGATATTTCGACGTATAAGCGCCCAAATTACTGCATCTTACGTTCAGAACATAGTGCACGCTGTATTAGGCGTCGAAACAAGGCCATCAACTCGTAGAACTGGATCGTTCGTCGATTTAGACGAAAGATGACCGTAACTTCCATTCCGATTGAGATATTTCGACGTACTAGCGCCCAAATTATTGCATCGTACGGTCAGAACATAGTGCACGCTGTATTAAGCGTCGAAACAAGCCCAACAACTCGCAAAACGCAACCCTTCTACGATATTGTCGAAAATGACCGTAACTTCCATCCCGATTGAGATATTTCGACGTATAAGCGCCCAATTTACTGCATCTCACGGTCAGAACATAGTGCACGCTGCATTAAGCGTCGAAACAAGGCCAACAACTCGCAGAACTCGATCATTTGTCGATTCCGATGAAAAATGGCCGTAACCTCCATCCCGATTGAGATATTTAGACGTATAAGCGGCCAAATTACTGCATCTTACGGTCAGAACATAGTGCACACCGTAGTATGCTTCGAAAAAAGCCCAAAACCTCGCAAAACGCAATCCTGCTACGATATTGTCGACAAATGTCCGTAATTTCCTTCCCGTTGGAGATCTTTCGACGTTTAAGCGCCCAAATAAATTCTTTTTACGGTCAGAACATAGTGCACTCTGTATTATGCTTCGAAACAAGCCCAACAACACGCAAAACGCAATCCTTCTACGATATTGTCGAAAATGACCGTAATTTTCGTCCTGATTAAGATATTTCGACGTTTACACGCCCAAATTACTGCATTTTGCTACAGAACATAGTGCACACTGTAGCATGCTTCGGAACAAGGCCAACAACTCGTAGAACTGGATCGTTCGTCGATTTAGACGAAAGATGACCGTAACTTCCATTCCGATTGAGATATTTCGACGTATTAGCGCCCAAATTACTGCATCTTACGTTCAGAACATAGTGCACGCTGCATTAAGCGTCGAAACAAGGCCAACAACTCGCAGAACTCGATCATTTGTCGATTCCGATGAAAAATGGCCGTAACTTCCATCCCGATTGAGATATTTCGACGTATAAGCGGCCAAATTACTGCATCTTACGGTCAGAACATAGTGCACACCGTAGTATGCTTCGACAAAAGCCCAAAACCTCGCAAAACGCAATCCTGCTACGACATTTTCGAAAAATGACCGTAACTTCCATCCCGATTGAGATATTTCGACGTATAAGCGCCCAAATTACTGCATCTTACGTTCAGAACATAGTGCACGCTGTATTAAGCGTCGAAACAAGCCCAACAACTCGCAAAACGCGATCATTCGTCGATTTAGTCGAAGAATGACCGTAATTTCCTTCCCGATTGCGATATTTCGACGTTTACACGACCACAGTACTGCATTTTGCTACAGAACATAGTGCACACTGTAGCATGCTTCGAAACAAGGCCAACAACTCGCAGAACCCGATCATTCGTCGACTTCGACGAAAAATGTCCGTAACTTCCATCCCGATTGAGATATTTCGACGTATTAGCGCCCAAATTACTGCATCTTACGTTCAGAACATAGTGCACGCTGTATTAAGCGTCGAAACAAGCCCAACACGCCGCAAAACGCAATCCTTCTACGATATTGTCGACAAATGTCCGTAATTTCCTTCCCGTTGGAGATCTTTCGACGTTTACACGCCCAAATTACTGCATGTTGCTAGAGAACATAGTGCACACTGTAGTATGCTTCGAATCAAGCTCAATAACTCGCAAAACGCAATCCTTCTACGATATTTTCGAGAAATGACCGTAACTTCCATCCCGATTGAGATATTTCGACGTATAAGCGCCCAATTTACTGCATCTCACGGTCAGAACATAGTGCACGCTGCATTAAGCGTCGAAACAAGGCCAACAACTCGCAGAACTCGATCATTTGTCGATTCCGATGAAAAATGGCCGTAACTTCCATCCCGATTGAGATATTTCGACGTATAAGCGGCCAAATTACTGCATCTTACGGTCAGAACATAGTGCACACCGTAGTATGCTTCGACAAAAGCCCAAAACCTCGCAAAACGCAATCCTGCTACGACATTTTCGAAAAATGACCGTAACTTCCATCCCGATTGAGATATTTCGACGTATAAGCGCCCAAATTACTGCATCTTACGTTCAGAACATAGTGCACGCTGTATTAAGCGTCGAAACAAGCCCAACAACTCGCAAAACGCGATCATTCGTCGATTTAGTCGAAGAATGACCGTAATTTCCTTCCCGATTGCGATATTTCGACGTTTACACGCCCACAGTACTGCATTTTGCTACAGAACATAGTGCACACTGTAGCATGCTTCGAAACAAGGCCAACAACTCGCAGAACCAGATCATTCGTCGACTTCGACGAAAAATGTCCGTAACTTCCATCCCGATTGTGATATTTCGACGTTTGCACGCCCAAATTACTGCATTTTGCTACAGAACATAGTGCACGCTGCATTAAGCGTCGAAACAAGGCCAACAACTCGCAAACCCGAAAATTCGTCGACTTCGACGAAAAATGTCCGTAACTTCCATCCCGATAGAGATATTTCGACGTATAAGCGCCTAAATTACTGCATCTTACGGTCAGAACATAGTGCACGCTGCATTAAGCGTCGAAACAAGGCCAACAACTCGCAGAACTCGATCATTTGCCGATTCCGATGAAAAATGGCCGTATTACTTCCATCCCGATTGAGATATTTCGACGTATAAGCGCCCAAATTACTGCATCTTACGTTCAGAACATAGTGCACGCTGTATTAGGCGTCGAAACAAGGCCAACAACTCGCAGAACTGGATCGTTCGTCGATTTAGACGAAAGATGACCGTAACTTCCATTCCGATTGGGATATTTCGACGTACTAGCGCCCAAAGTATTGCATCGTACGGTCAGAACATAGTGCACGCTGTATTAAGCATCGAAACAAAGCCAACAACTCGCAGAACTCGATCATTCGTCGATTCCGATGAAAAATGACCGTAACATCCATCCCGATTGAGATATTTCGACGTTTAAGCGGCCAAATAACTGCTATTTAAGCGGAGATCATAGGGCACGCCGTATTAAGCGTCGAAACAATCCCAACAACTCGCAGAACTCGATCATTCGTCGATTTCGACGAAAAATGTCCGTAACTTCCATCGCGATTGAGATATTTCGACGTATAAGCGCCCAAATTACCGCATCTTACGGTCAGAACATAGTGCACGCTGTATTAAGCGTCGAAACAAGCCCAACACCTCGCAAAACGCAATCCTTCTACGATATTGTCGACAAATGGCCGTAATTTCCTTCCCTTTGGAGATCTTTCGACGTTTAAGCGCCCAAATAAATTCTTTTTACGGTCAGAACATAGTGCACTCTGTATTATGCTTCGAAACAAGGCCAACAACACGCAAAACGCAATCCTTCTACGATATTGTCGAAAATGACCATAATTTTCGTCCTGATTAAGATATTTCGACGTTTACACGCCCAAATTACTGCATTTTGCTACAGAACATAGTGCACACTGTAGCATGCTTCGAAACAAGGCCAACAACTCGCAGAACCCGATCATTCGTCGACTTCGACGAAAAATGTCCGTAACTTCCATCCCGATTGAGATATTTCGACGTATTAGCGCCCAAATTACTGCATCTTACGTTCAGAACATAGTGCACGCTGTATTAAGCGTCGAAACAAACCCAACACCCCGCAAAACGCAATCCTTCTACGATATTGTCGACAAATGTCCGTAATTTCCTTCCCGTTGGAGATCTTTCTACGTTTACAGGCCAAAATTACTGCATTTTGCTAGAGAACATAGTGCACACTGTAGTATGCTTCGAATCAAGCTCAATAACTCGCAAAACGCAATCCTTCTACGATATTTTCGAAAAATGACCGTAACTTCCATCCCGATTGAGATATTTCGACGTATAAGCGCCCAATTTACTGCATCTCACGGTCAGAACATAGTGCACGCTGCATTAAGCGTCGAAACAAGGCCAACAACTCGCAGAACTCGATCATTTGTCGATTCCGATGAAAAATGGCCGTAACTTCCATCCCGATTGAGATATTTCGACGTATAAGCGGCCAAATTACTGCATCCTACGGTCAGAACATAGTGCACACCGTAGTATGCTTCGAAAAAAGCCCAAAACCTCGCAAAACGCAATCCTACTACGACATTTTCGAAAAATGACCGTAACTTCCATCCCGATTGAGATATTTCGACGTATAAGCGCCCAAATTACTGCATCTTACGGTTAGAACATAGTGCACGCTGTATTAAGCGTCGAAACAAGCCCAACACCTCGCAAAACGCAATCCTTCTACGCTATTTTCGAAAAATGACCGTAACTTCCATCCCGATTGAGATATTTCGACGTACTAGCGCCCAAAGTATTGCATCGTACTGTCACGTCCCGCGCTCCGCACGTGCCGTAAGAAGAACAAGAAAACTACTCTATACAAAACACGCGAATAAGGATTTGGATGCACAAACGAACACACGGCACTACGAAACGAAAGGAAGGATTAACAAAATGAGGGCGACTAATAGATCCAACCAATAAACAAAATACATATACACACAACTCAAAATAAACCTACCAATAACCGACTTGCCATTTGAAAGCCTATGGTTCAATATAATATAAACTCAACCAGTATAAAATAAAATAAATAGAACCAACTAATGGATTGAACGAGTCACAAACCAAACAAATAAACCAGGAAATAAGAATAACTACAGAAAGGGAAATGATTGAAACACTAAGAATATATGTATATATATATAAATATATTTTAATCAATCAACGCCGCAACAACTCGGACAGTTACATATAAGTATAAACATATATGCCAAACATGTAATAATCTAGTAAATATTAGAGACAGTACCTCCAATATTACGCAACAAATACAATATTATCAACTTATGAAATATATATGTATATGAAATCAAAAACTAATAGTCTAACGAATACATAAAACATACAATATTATATTATTAAAGAAATAAAGGTTACATTGTCAGAAATATATATATGTGTGCGCATTCTATATTATTAAATCAAATCAGTAATCTAAGATACATACTTAAAACTAGCCTACGTTCCGGTAAAGAGTTATAAAATAAGAACTACATTACGAAACATGCATGTCTATATATAAAAATATATATAGATAACCTATATTCTAAACTAAACTATTACTAATAATCTACAAAAGAAATAGAACACACAACGCAACACTTGGGACTAAGTAACAACCTGTCGATAGGTCAAACGTTCAAAATAATTGACACCGCAACGACTTGAAGGTTTGCATACAGAAATTCTACCATCAAACACTAATATGTAAAAACGCATTAAACACACAATAATTTAGAAATAAAACCTTCAATACTATGTTGTCACAATACCAGATATATATATGTATATATGAAATCAAATAATTGACACATAACCTCAAATACACAACATTACATCGCTAAAGAATCTAAATGAAAATCATACTGCCAAATTATATACATATATACGTGCGTGTGTGTGTGTTCTATCTTATTAAATGAAGTTAATAAACAATTAACATTTCATTTGGTATAAATACTACACTGCCAGAAGAAATATGTATATATACACATGTGTGTGTGTGTGTGTGTGTGTGTGTGTATGAGTGTCTTATATTATCGAACACTCTATAAAATAAACTACTCAAAACAACAAGTAAAGCTATCAAAGAATTACAAAACATTAATCATATTAAAATCACACACAATATAAATAAATATATATATATATATATGTATATTCACACGAACAATACTATTGTCACGTTAAAGTAATACTAATAACAATATTAATAAACAAATGTTCTAATTGCGGTAGAATAAGGAAAAACGACCGACAGAAAATACTACGATATTAAACAAAACTAAAGAACCGGCACTATAACCTCACTAATGACATTTATGAGTAGCCATGTTAGATTTACACGCGCAATAACAGGCGTTATGGTTATAGGGATATTAGGGATTAATGGAAACCAGGCGCGAGAAACAAATCGTGAAAACACATTATTAACATTTTTCTTTAATAAATTCTATGCGCAACCATTGTCAAATATAAATGTAATATATATATATATATATAATTAATTAAAAAAAAAGGGGAAATACAAAATTAAATAAATACACATATATTTAACAAACAAAAAAAAAATATATATCACGTTTAAAATGTATATATATATATATATATTGAACACAAAAAAAAAAAAAAGAAAAAAAAATTGCATCAAAACAAAAATATAATAATAAGAAACACAGGTAATTCCCACGGTACAAACGTGGAAGCTTCTCGAAGAGTCTAGACCAGCATGGAACGTTTGCCCTTGCACGTGCCGAAGAAGCACAGATAGGTCCCACGGTACAAACGTGGAAGCTTCTCGAAGAGTCTAGACCAGCATAGAACGTTTGCCCTTGCACGTGCCGAAGAAGCACAGATAGGTCCCACGGTACAAGCGTGGAAGATTCTCGAAGAAACTAGACCAGCATGGAACGCCTCAAGTCTCCTAGACGCTAGCTCAGCAGAAACACTGGACCGATGGGAACTAAGTCGAGATATGGAACTTACATTCTGTCACGTACGATTCTGGAAGCCCAAAACTGCAAAATCCCGATTCCCACGGAAGGGTACCCCCAGTGGACCACCACCACCACCACCACCTCGTGGGGATGGCATTATAAATAAGCATAGCACATAGAGCAGCGCGCAGTATAATTAATACGCTCATTATTATTAATACGTTTTGTTACGCTCAGTATAATTAATACGCTCATTATTGTTACGTGCTCATTATTATTCCGTGGTCATTAATACGCTCGTTTTTATAACGTTCATTTTTTATTAAAGTGTCCATTAATACGTTTTAATACGTTCTGTATTATTAATACGCTCATAATTAATACGTTCATTATAACGTTTTATACCGTGCTATATCGTGCGTTTAGAAATTTTGTATAACACTTTGCGTTTCGGCGGTCTTTAGTTGTCCAGACAAGAAAGGAAAGTCGCGACTTAGAAAAAATAAAATATTTTTGAAGTCTTCATTCCATCGCTTAAACAAAAGCGCATTGTAATTGCGGTATTAATTCGGTTAGTAATTTGTAAACCGTGTATCGAAATAAATAAATAAAGTAAAAGTTTGATAATAAATTATATCCGAGTTTCGAGAAATAAACCCAGAAATAAAAACACCGACGACCATCAGAGCAGACGAAGTGATGGCACACGACGCCACTGGTTTCTCAAGGTAAGAAAATAAATTTAAAAAAAAAAAAAAAATTTCCTTCTTCTCTGATAATTTCGTTGCACTCGAGAATTACCTATCATCAATCTCGTTTTATTTCCGTGAACGGTTTGAAGGTAGAATCACTATTTTAAACTTTAAACAAAGGGGGTGTTCACTGTGTTGGCTTGTGCAAACGGTGTTTTCAGCTACTGAAACACCCGTTGATCTTCGCATTCCTCCTCCCATTGTTGGCAAAATATTGCCCGTCTTTGGGCAAGGCTTGCGAAATCACACAAGTCCCGCACAGAGAGGACCATTAAATACATCGTTGACGTCGATCGAAAATTAAGAGCGATACCGGCATTTCTGTTGACCGATTTCCTTGCCATCATTGCATGCAATTATAAAAAAAAGAGAGAGAGAAATAGTAGAACAATTTCCTTTGAAAATTTAACCGAAGGATCGTTCGCTGTGTTGACTTGTGCAAACGGTGTTTTCGATAATCGAAAACGCCTATCGATCTTCGCATTCCTCCTCCCATTGTTGGCAAAATATTGCCCGTCTTTGGGCAAGGCTTGCGAAATCACACAAGTTCCACACAGAGAGGATCGTTAGAATCACCCTCGATAATCAAACCCAAAGGCAAGAAAATCGTGGTGATAGAATCCATCGTGGCAAATAAACTGAGCTTTGGTTCCAACGACGAACTATTATAGCGAAATTAAAAGAGAAGAAGAAGGCAAACGTAAAAAATAAATTCATATCAAGCAACGAAAAATTTGACATTCAAATATTGTATCCAGCTTTAATCCTCTCCCGTGCTAGTATCCCTGCACATAGCAGGTTAGCCGAAAAGCGGAATCGGTTTTGCCAGTAGCATTATACTCTAGTCGACGCTACCCGTAACGTTTGAAAAAAATAAAAATTTTGAAATAGTCCTTAGACTATTTCTGGTGGCAGCAACTACCGTATTAATCGGAAATCCAAATAAATACTTCATACACAATAATATCATTTCAATATTTCCCTTCCGACTAAACTCTAAATCACAAATAAATCAAAAATAAATAAAAAAAAAAAATTTTTACAGAATTTTAATCTTAACTTGACTTAAAACTAATAAATACGTAACACAGTTAGATAGATAAATTTTTGGTGGCAGCGGTGGGATACGCTCCGCAGAGGATTAAAGCTCTTACGAATATCAACTAAAAAATAAGTAGGAAAATGTCGACCGCCCGGGATTCGCTAAGCGAAGATACGCTTTTGGCGTTGGCGGAAAAATTGAAAGCGTGGGACGAAAATTTCCGTGTATTGACCGACATAAGCTCAAGACTAATTAAATTAGAAGAAGACGTGCGCGTAAGCAGACAGACGAACGAGACCGAAATACCCGTATCACCGATAACACCGCGAGAAACAAGATTGACTGATAATTACCAGCCGATTAAATTAAAGGACGCGATTGAATCAGTACCAGTGTTCGACGGATACCGACCGTCTGTGTTCCAATTTTTGAGATCATGCGAGCGAGCGCGAAATATGATTCCTAGGCATCAAGAGCCACAGTTAGTAAAATTATTAATGAATAAACTTCGCGGACACGCGTTTCTCGCCGTAGAGGACCATGAGGTAGTGACTTTAAACGATTTCGGGAATAAATTAAAAGATATGTTCGGCCCAGGAAAAACCGTTAACGAATACAGGGGAGAGTTGGGAACGGTATTCCAACGACCAGGAGAAAATATACTAGATTACATAGACCGCGTCAGAAATCTCAGATTGGCTATAATTGATGGAGAAAGATGTCAATACGGTTCCATATCGCAAGACGTTCAAGATACGATCGATTGGGACACCAGAGAGGCTTTCGTCAAGGGACTCCCGAACGAAGTATATTTACGAGTAAAGTTATCCGAGTACCAATCTTTAGAAGACGCGTATCGCCAAGCCGTAAAAGCGACACGGGAACTAAAACAAGTAAACGACAGAATGCGATACCAACGTCCGACATTCTCAAGTAATAACAACCGAAACAACGTTCGTCCCCCTAATAATAATTACATCGAGAATAACCGAAATAACGCTCGTCCTGCTAATAACAATTACACCGGGAACAACCGAAATAACGTTAACCCTCCTAATAATAACTACGCCAGGAACAACATCCAAGATCGAAGATCGGCACCTCCTTCGCAGAATTTTTTGAATACTACGAGACAATATATCGCATGTAATTATTGTAAAAAACCCGGACATTTAGTGAAAGACTGTTACAAATTTAAAGCCCGAGTAGATGCCGGATTAATCGTACCCTATAATTCGAGACCGTCGGGAAACCAAACACGTCCTTCGGGAGAATGGGGCGAGCCACGAAGGAACGATACGCCGAATCGCCCAAGAGTACAGGCGGCAACGAGGAGACCGGCGCCGACGGCAACAAACAGAACAAGGGCAGCCGCCCCCGCGAGATCGACTCCACCACCCGTAACGAGAGACAGAACGAACGCAATGCCGACCGTAAGGTCGAACGAACAACCACTAAATACTGTGGGGGAGTCATCCCACAACCAAACGAGGTCACAAACGGAGAATCCGGAATCTCAAGACAAAAAGGAAAGAGTGAAGCGCAAGCAACCGGCGAAGGAAAATCACCAAGAGTCGGACTCAGATTCGGACAACGACCTCTCCGAATTATTTCAGTAAAATTTAATGATTCCCCAACGACTCCAACTGCGCGAATAGTCTCCCCAGATTTAAAAACCAAGACGAGTTTATTATTAGACTCTGGATCGGAAATTAACATTATCAAAAAACCTGCTTTACCCGATTCAGCCATCATCAACGAGAAAGAATCAATCGAAGTGCGAGGAATTACGGCAACGAGCCTGGTCTCCCTAGGGCAGACAGTAATACAGGTTGCGGGCCATCCGGTTAATTTTCATGTAGTTGATGATTCATTGCTAATCGATCAAGACGGAATCCTAGGATCCGAATTTTTTGCAGGTTGTAAAGCTCGTATAGATTACGAGGAAAAGCATGTCAAATGGGGAAATATTTATATACCCTTCGATACTAGAGAAAAAATAATTATACCGAAGCGAAGTTCAGTAACGTGTTCAATTAATATCGCAAATCCAGAGATAAAGGAGGGATTTATTCCCAGAATCGAGCCGATCAAAGGAATCTATTTTGGTAATGCAGTTGTGAGGAATCATAAAGGAAAAGGTTACATAAGAGTAATAAATACTACTTCAAGAAATTACGAATTTACAACACCGACAATGGTAATTAAGGAATTCGAAAACCCATCCCCGCTTCCTAGGACAGCGTGTAATACAGTTTTAAAATCGAAAGAAAGTAGATACGATAAAATAATTGAATTACTACGACTCGAACATTTGAACAAAGAAGAAACGGAAAATGTTAAAAGGCTGATTCGCAATAATCAAGATAGGTTTCATATTCCAGGAGATATATTGGAAGCAACTGAAGTTTTGGAACATAGAATAATCACAACGGATGATATACCAATTAATACTAAACAGTATCGATACCCACCAGTACATCGAGAAGAGATAAATCGGCAAATTCAAGAATTACTAGATACGGACGTAGTGGAACCATCGGTATCTCCATATAACTCTCCGCTTTGGATTATACCCAAAAAACCTGATTCGCAAGGAAATAAACGCTGGAGATTAGTTATCGATTATAGAAAGTTGAACGATAAAACGATCGGCGATGCTTTCCCACTACCCAACATTACAGAAATATTGGATCAATTAGGAAGTGCAAAATATTTTTCCACGTTTGACTTAGCATCAGGCTTTCACCAGATCCGTATGTCACAGGAAGATGCCCACAAAACTGCATTTTCGACACCATACGGACATTTTCAATTCAAAAGAATGCCCTTTGGATTAAAAAATGCCCCAGCAACGTTTCAACGTTTGATGAACTCAGTGTTATCTGGTCTGCAAGGAATAGAATTATTCGTCTATCTGGATGACATAGTGATTTATTCGAGGTCTCTCCAAGAACACGAAATTAAATTTAATAAGTTAATGGAAAGACTGAGGAAAGCTAAATTACGATTACAGCCTGATAAGTGCGAATTTTTACGACACGAGGTGAATTACTTAGGACACATAATTAGTGAAGATGGCGTAAAACCCGACCCAAAGAAAATCGAAGCCGTATCAAAATTTCCACGACCGAAAAGGGTGAAAAATATCAAACAATTTCTGGGACTAGCAGGATACTACAGAAAATTTATACCCGATTTCTCCAAGGTCGCGAAACCATTGACACAACTATTAAAGAAAGATACTCCCTTTAAATGGACAGAAAATCAAGAAAATGCATTCAATAATTTAAAGACAGCGCTAATGACAAAACCCATTTTACAGTATCCAGACTTTTCTGAACCCTTTAACCTTACTACAGACGCATCAGGATACGCAATAAGCGGTGTACTGAGTCAAGGGCCAATCGGAAAGGATTTACCGATTGCATATGCCTCAAGACTATTAAATTCCGCCGAACAAAACTACTCTACCATAGAAAAGGAGTGTCTGGCAATCGTTTACTGTACGATGCATTTCAGACCATACCTGTATGGTAGAAAGTTTACGATAATAACTGATCACAAACCGTTAGTATGGATGAATTCCATTAAAGATCCCACCTCGAGAATTTGGAAATGGAAATTGAAATTGTCGGACTTTGAATTTGATATCCAATATAAAGAAGGTAGAGCGAACGCGAACGCAGATGCATTATCCCGAAATCCGCCAGAGATGTGCTTGCCAATCAGGAAACGAGAAGAAGATTCGCCAGATCGATATCCACATGTAAAAAGATTTCAATTGGATACCTCGACCGAGGACTCTCCGATATTCGAGGCTAAGCCACGCGTATTATCGCATTACGATAAACAGGGAAAACCTTCTACTCGAAAGCATCTCACCATAGAAGAAACACCCGTAAAATATTTTGACGAAGCACTAGCCGAGCTCGATCGAGAAAAGGAAGACACGGATACAACGAGCGAAGAAGAGCCCTCCATTGTAAATCCAGAATTAATTCAACAACGAGAAAAGGACACGAGACCTACGATAATCGCGGAATTAAGAATTTCAGAAACCCGAGACTCAATTACGAGAGTAAATGACCATAGAGTAATATTTATAGATGTACATGGGAATGCGATAGATAAAGGAGCATTAGAAATGAAGGAGACGGAAAAATTGCCTTGTTATGAAGATTTAATGTTAGAAAAAGCAAGATTGAATTACGATTCCGGGAAATACATCATATCCCTACCGATAAAGGAAAATAGAAATATTCCAATAACACCAGAAAATTTATTAAACTCGCTAAGATCTCTACTAGATGTAGTAAATGAAAAACAGTTAACTTCCTTTAGCATCAGCAAAGGAAATTTAGAAGAGATACCCTGGCGACATACAATCAGAAAATTAAAGGAAGTATTTATGGAAAAAACCTTAACCATCACCATTTGCACTGGGGAAGTAATTACCCCGCCTGTGGAAGCACGAAATAACATAATAAGAGAAAAACACGAATCATCCGTAGCAGGACATAAAGGAGTAACGAAGACGTATCAAAGAATACGACAATGTTATTATTGGGAAAATATGAAGAAGGAGATCCAGGAATACGTAAGAACATGTAAAGAATGCCAATTGAAAAAGTTAACTAGAATAAAGACAAAGCAACCAATGGTACTCACTGATACACCGGGCAGGGCTTTCGACAAAATTAGTATGGATATCGTCGGTCCACTACCAAAGACAGCAAAAGGAAACGAATACATATTAACAATTCAAGACCTATTAACAAAATATTCAATCGGGATTCCAATAGGAGGAATCTCTTCAGCCGAGATAGCGGACGCTTTTATAAAACGATTTATTTGTCGTTTCGGGTCACCGAGAGCTATTCTCACTGATCAAGAAAGGAACTTTACATCCTCACTAATGAAGAAAGTAGCAAAAAGATTCCGCATCAAACAATATACCACGACGGCATATCATCCACAAAGTAACGGTTCGATCGAAAGATCTCACCACGTATTGATGGAATATCTCAAGTTATATATCGAAAATTCCAGAAATTGGGACGAATGGGTGGAATTAGCCATGTTTTCCTATAACACCTCTGTACACGAAGGAACGAAATTCTCTCCGCATGAATTAGTCTTTGGACACTTGGCCAGAGAACCCACTGGCGAAATACCAATCGAAGAAAACGTGGAACCAACTTATGCGGAATATCTCAGAGACCTGTTCGATAAAATCAACACCGTGCAGCAAACAGCAAGAGAAAATTTGATAAAATCCAAACTAAGATCAAAAGAATATTACGACAGACGAATTAACCCTCAAAATTTCAAAATTGGAGATCTAGTATACCTACTAAAGGAACCTAGCAAAGGAAAGTTTTCCGATCAATATACTGGACCACACAAGGTGCTAGAAATCTTGCAGAACCAAAACGTCAAGATTGAAGTAAAAGGGATTCCGCGAACAGTGCACTTAAACAAGTTAAAACTAGCGCATAATCGAAATAAACAATGAATGAAGTGATTGCAGTGGACAACGTAGTGCAGTAGTGTATGTTGTAGTGCTGTTCGTTGAATAATACAGATAGCGAAAAGATACCTAAAAGAAAAAAGGAAAATTATTAAGTGTGCCTCAATTATCGTTTAAATATAAAATGTGTTAACTCAACGAATAATTAACTAAGTGAAAGTGGAAGTTACCTTGTGAACAAGAAAGTGTATGTGCAAATATAGGTTATGATTCCTTGTTCGTGGAACGTAGTGCATGACAGTTACCTAAAATAAGTGAATAAATTAGTTTCAATTGTCTCAGTGTAAAATACAAGGTTACTAAATGTTATAACTATATTGTGGTTAAATCAAAAGGAAGTGTGACACTGTTCGTCGAATAATACAGATAGCGAAAACCTAAAAGAAAAATGGAAAATTATTATGTGTGCTTCAATTATCGTTTAAATATAAAACGTGTTAACTCAACGAATAATTAACTAGTGAAAGTGAAAGTTACCTTGTGAACAAGAAAGTGTATGTGCAAATATAGGTTATGATTCCGTGTTCATGGAACGAAGTGCATGACAGTTACCTAAAATAAGCGAATAAATTAGTTTCAATTGTTTCAGTGCAAAATACGAGGTTACTAAATGTTATAACTATATTGTGGTTAAATCAAAAGGAGGTGTGACACTGTTCGTCAAATAATAGAGATAGCGGAAACCTAAAAGGAAAATGGAAAAATTTATTATGTGTACTCCAATTACTGTTTGAATATGAAACGTGTTGATTCAATAAATAATTAAAAGAGTGCAAGTGAAAGTTACCTCGTGAACAAGTAATCGTCATACAAGAAGGTTTACGTGCAAAATAGGTTATGGATCCCTGTTTGCGAAACACCATGTACGACAGCCAGCTGAAAATAAACGAACGAATTAACTTCAATGGCCTTAATGCAAAATACAACATTACTAAATATTATAACAAAACTGCAGAAGCGTGACACTGTTCGTCGAATAACGCAGACAGCAAAAACCTGAAAAAGCAAAAGAAGATTATTACGAGTGCTCCAATTACTGTTTGAATGTAAAACGTGTTAGTTCAACGAATAACTAAAACAGTGAAAGTGCAACTTACCTCGTGAACAATCAATCACCATACAAGGAAGTGTACATGCATGAATTTCGCAGATTAATAAGAAGAAATAAAATAGCTGATAAGTATAGAAAGTGGTTAGGAAATAATTATGATAGATTAATTCAGAGTTAGTAATACATATAACCGGAATAAAAGGATATTTCATTATGTATTAATCTACGTAGTATTGTATCTAACATGTAGAAGCGGATTTTGTAATGCACACGTATTAAATTAAATAAATTAAACAGTACCTTTAAGGCCACAGATGTAAGACGATTGAAGGCAACCGTAGTAAGTATCCAAGGCATATCGAAGAATCGGATGATGTTGTGGGAATGATCCAGGTAAGTGTCGCAGCATCGAAAGAGTAGAATCCGAAGAATCACAGACAATGTTAATCTAATAAATAAATTTTAATCACTAATAAGGAAACTAATACATATCATACATAAAATAATAACATATAGTAAGCACAAGCAATAATAAATTAATAGGGAAAATATGAAAGGTCAATAAACACAGAAATAGGTTAGAAATTAATCAAGATAGACTAACTAAATGTTAACAACAAGACATGACTGAACTCAGTACAAAGAAATAAAGTTATGTTACAGGAAAGTGACTGGTAACACAATACACAAAGCATTAACTAAATTAAACGAGACTTATATAAATGCAAGTCATGACTATTACATTAAAGTAGTACACTGTATTTGCACACACAATATCATGAAACACAAAACAATATTACAAAACACCACTAAATAAAATCATAATGATTAATAATTAATTGGTTATTTCAACAACACACCACTGTTAACGTTAAATCAACGCCATACCAAAGATACACGTGAGCGGCCATGTTAAAAAATTCGTCGCGCACCCCACACATACACACCTCAATACGAATAATAACCAACACAATGTAATACAGCATCATAATAGTAATGTTAGGTACTAATAATAATAATAATAATAATAATAAAAAAAAAAAGGGAAAAAAAAAAAGAGAAAATAGACAGAGAGAGATAAGGAAAATATATATATATTAAATAACAACTGACATAATCATAACATATTATATATATATTATATTATATACAGTATTCGTACAAAAGAACAAGTCCGAACGAAACAATTTTTTATATAAATTAACTGTTTTATATGTATGTACAGAAAGGGCGGCGAGTTCTTCAACTCGGGCATAGAGAACCCAGGTGGGCCCTTTCACGCATTCGATGTGGAGGAGACGGAGGATGCTCAATCTTGCCTCTGTGTTCGATTGATACGCTCCGCCCACCGTTTAGATAACGGCTATTTTTGTCAAGACTGTTTCGACGAGTTAGATCCAGACGATCAGGACCTATGTGACGAGCCGCCCGCTCATTTCTTATGCGGAATACCTGCAAGAACACGTATAAAACACTGTCGTATGTGCGACATAAACATAGCGGATCTACAACCCGCTATATCATGCATCCAATGCATGATTGTTTACAATAATCTGACTCTCCTCGAAAGACACTTTTTAGTTGAAGGAATAGCATTCCGCACCGTAGAACCATGAAGTGCTTGTATGCTACGCAAATACTTATGCTATCCACCTATGAACAAACAACATTTATAACTGTACATGTGATTTTTACTTATGTCTACCAATATATACACACGCATGTTGTAAAGTAGGCGATATTTACAACACTCACTTCCATTGATAATGCAAGTGACTCATAAATAAGCCGTCACTTTTACCATTACACGCACATATATATATTCGAAACAAGCTATATTTGTAATATCCATTCTATTGATAATATATACATATATATTTATAACGATAAAACAAATCTCATTACTTACCAATACGTATGCATATATGTATATAATTATAACCCAAGTAGCTTTCATAATATTTATTTTCACTGATAACATATACGTAAAACCTAAAATAAAAAAAAGGGGGTTTTAATAAAAAAGAAGAGAGAAAAAAAATATATATAAATATAAAATTTTCTTTTTTAATAAAAGGTTATTCTTATTTCTAATAAACTCGAGAGTAAGAAACGATTTAATAAATTGTTAATAGGAAGATGAATCACCTGGTCATCGTACTTACCCTCATTAAAATATCATATGGCCTGGTAGGATACGACATACAACAGAATGCTACTCGGAACTACCCGTTTGGCAAGGGAATCGCACCGCATTTCTAATGCCAAAAACACACACCCTAACGTAACACGGATACCATAGAGAATGTAGCGCAGTACTACCTACGTTCTACAACATCGACGGACTCTGGCACAAATTCGTACCAAAGCCCATGGAACCACCACAGGAACTCCGCCAGGACGTGCGCCAAACGTGGCGATATTCAGTACCATCGTCATTCAGTACCATCGCAAAAAACTGCAGTCTTGAACACATTGGCCAGAGGAGCGACAGGAAAAACAATCGTCCCTGGAACAGTAAACATCCTGGGAATGATGGACGAAAACACATTAACCACAATAGCGAAAAATACAGTATCAAGCTAATGGACTGGTTTCATGGAATTTGGAACTGTCAGTGCAGCAATATTTGGAATCCTCGTAATATTTAAATTAATCAAGGCGATAATAGATATTGCCATACGCGGATACCAGTAGCGTGAAACTTACGGATGTGGAATCGCCCTATTAGGAGCAATATGCGGCTCAGTCACCCACCTGCTACTATACCTCAAAAGAGGACGAAATATCGATGATCAAACAGTACAACGTCAAGGGATATCGATAACACCGGTGGTCACTCAACAACCAACGACATCTACATCCGCCTTGAACGAACTCAGAGACACCATCAGTCAAATTTCCTCTGGAAATTTGAACTCCAAGGGCGGGGGTGTCACGTCCCGCGCTCCGCACGAGCCATAAGAAGAACAAGAAAACTACTCTATACAAAACACGCGAATAAGGATTTGGATGCACAAACGAACACACGGCACTACGAAACGAAAGGAAGGATTAACAAAATGAGGGCGACTAATAGATCCAACCAATAAACAAAATACATATACACACAACTCAAAATAAACCTACCAATAACCGACTTGCCATTTGAAAGCCTATGGTTCAATATAATATAAACTCAACCAGTATAAAATAAAATAAATAGAACCAACTAATGGATTGAACGAGTCACGAACCAAACAAATAAACCAGGAAATAAGAATAAATACAGAAAGGGAAATGATTGAAACACTAAGAATATATGTATATATATATAAATATATTTTAATCAATCAACGCCGCAACAACTCGGACAGTTACATATAAGTATAAACATATATGCCAAACATGTAATAATCTAGTAAATATTAGAGACAGTACCTCCAATACTATGCAACAAATACAATATTGTCAACTTATGAAATATATGTGTATATGAAATCAAAAACTAATAATCTAACTAATACATAAAACATACAATATTATATTATTAAAAAAATAAAGGTTACATTGTCAGAAATATATATATGTGTGCGCATTCTATATTATTAAATCAAATCAGTAATCTAAGATACATACTTAAAACTAGCCTACGTTCCGGTAAAGAGTTATAAAATAAGAACTACATTACGAAACATGCATGTCTATATATAAAAATATATATAAATAACCTATATTCTAAACTAAATTACTACTAATAATCTACAAAAGAAATAGAACACACAACGCAACACTTGGGACTAAGTAACAACCTGTCGATAGGTCAAACGTTCAAAACAATTGACACCGCAACGACTTGAAGGTTTGCATACAGAAATTCTACCATCAAACACTAATATGTAAAAACGCATTAAACACACAATAATTTAGAAATAAAACCTTCAATACTATGTTGTCACAATACCAGATATATATATGTATATATGAAATCAAATAATTGACACATAACCTCAAATACACAATATTACATCGCTAAAGAATCTAAATGAAAATCGCACTGCCAAATTATATACATATATACGTGCGTGTGTGTGTGTTCTATCTTATTAAATGAAGTTAATAAACAATTAACATTTCATCTGGTATAAATACTACACTGCCAGAAGAAATATATACATATACATATATATATATAATGTGTGTATATGAGTTTGTCTTATATTATCAAACACTCTATAAAATAAACTACTCAAAACAATAAATAAAGCTATCGAAGAATTACAAAACATTAATCATATTAAAATCACACACAATATAAATAAATAAATATATATATATGTATATTCACACGAACAATACTATTGTCACTTTAAAGTAATACTAATAACAATATTAATAAACAAATGTTCTAATTGCGGTAGAATAAGGAAAAACGACCGACAGAAAATACTTCCATATTAAACAAAACTAAAGAACCGGCACTATAACCTCACTAATGACATTTATGAGTAGCCATGTTAGATTTACACGCGCAATAACACGCGTTATGGTTATAGGGATATTAGGGATTAATGGAAACCAGGCGCGAGAAACAAATCCTGAAAACACATTATTAACATTTTTCTTTAATAAATTCTATGCGCAACTACATTGTCAGATATGAATATATATATAATTAAAAAAAAAGGGGGGAAATATAAAATTAAACACTATCGATGAATTACAAAACATTAGTCATATTAAAATGACACACAATATAAATATATATATATATATATATATATATTCACACCAACAATACTATTGTCACTTTAAAGTAATAATAATAACGATATTAATGTTCCAATTGCGGTAAAATGCGGAAAGACAAGCGATAGAAAATTACTTCGATATCAAACAAAACAAAAGACCCGCCACTATAACCTCACTTATGAGCAGCCATGTTAGATTTACACGCGCATCGGAACACGCGTTATGGTTATAGGGATATTAGGGATTAATGGAAATCAGGCGCGAGAAACAAATCATGAAAACACATTATTAACACTTTTCTTTAATAAATTCTATGCGCAACAACATTGTCAAATATGAATATATATATATATATATAATTAATAAAAAAAAAGGGGGAAATATAAAATTAAACACTATCGATGAATTACAAAACATTAGTCATATTAAAATGACACACAATATAAATATATATATATATATATATTCACACCAACAATACTATTGTCACTTTAAAGTAATAATAATAACGATATTAATGTTCTAATTGCGGTAGAATGCGGAAAAACAAGCGATAGAAAATTACTTCGATACTTCGGAACAACTAACACAATAACACGCGTTATGGTGATAGGAACATTAGGGATTAATGGAAATCAAGCGCGAAAAACAAATCATGAAAACACATTGTTAACATTTTCTTTAATAAATTCTATGCGCAACTACATTGTCAAATATAAATGTAAAATATATATATATATAATTAATTAAAAAAAAAGGGGGAAATACAAAATTAAATAAATACACATATATTTAACAAACATAAAAAAAAAAAAAAATATATCACGTTTAAAATGTATATATATATATATATATATATTGAACACAAAAAAAAAAAATGCATCAAAACAAAAATATAATAATAAGAAACACAGGTAATTCCCACGGTACAAACGTGGAAGCTTCTCGAAGAGTCTAGACCAGCATAGAACGTTTGCCCTTGCACGTGCCGAAGAAGCACAGATAGGTCCCACGGTACAAGCGTGGAAGATTCTCGAAGAGACTAGACCAGCATGGAACGCCTCAAGTCTCCTAGACGCTAGCTCAGCAGAAACACTGGACCGATGGGAACTAAGTCGAGATATGGAACTTACATTCTGTCACGTACGATTCTGGAAGCCCAAAACTGCAAAATCCCGATTCCCACGGAAGGGTACCCCCAGTGGATGGCATTATAAATAAGCATAGCAACATAGAGCAGCGCAGTATAATTAATACGCGCAGTATAATTAATACGCTCATTATTATTAATACGTTTTGTTACGCTCAGTATAATTAATACGCTCATTATTGTTACGTGCTCACTATTATTCCGTGGTCATTAATACGCTCGTTTTTATAACGTTCATTTTTATTAAAGTATCCATTAATACGTTTTAATACGTTCTGTATTATGAATACGCTCATAATTAATACGTTCATTATAACGTCTTATACCGTGCTATATCGTGCGTTTAGAAATTTTGTATAACACTTTGCGTTTCGGCGGTCTTTAGTTGTCCAGACAAGAAAGGAAAGTCGCGACTTAGAAAAAAAATAAAATATTTTTGAAGTCTTCATTTCATCGCTTAAACAAAAGCGCATTGTAATTGCGGTATTAGTTCGGTTAGTAATTTGTAAACCGTGTATCGAAATAAATAAATAAAGTAAAAGTTTGATAATAAATTATATCCGAGTTTCGAGAAATAAACCCAGAAATTAAAACACCAACGACCATCAGAGCAGACGAAGTGATGGCACCCGACGCCACTGGTTTCTCAAGGTAAGAAAATAAATTTTAAAAATATTTCCTTCTTCTCTGATAATTTCGTTGCACTCGAGAATTACCTATCATCAATCTCGTTTTATTTCCGTGAACGGTTTGAAGGTAGAATCACTATTTTAAACTTTAAACAAAGGGGGTGTTCACTGTGTTGGCTTGTGCAAACGGTGTTTTCAGCTACTGAAACACCCGTTGATCTTCGCATTCCTCCTCCCATTGTTGGCAAAATATTGCCCGTCTTTGGGCAAGGCTTGCGAAATCACACAAGTTCCACACAGAGAGGATCGTTAGAATCACCCTCGATAATCAAACCCAAAGGCAAGAAAATCGTGGTGATAGAATCCATCGTGGCAAATAAACTGAGCTTTGGTTCCAACGACGAACTATTATAGCGAAATTAAAAGAGAAGAAGAAGGCAAACGTAAAAAATAAATTCATATCAAGCAACGAAAAATTTGACATTCAAATATTGTATCCAGCTTTAATCCTCTCCCGTGCTAGTATCCCTGCACATAGCAGGTTAGCCGAAAAGCGGAATCGGTTTTGCCAGTAGCATTATACTCTAGTCGACGCTACCCGTAACGTTTGAAAAAAAATAAAAATTTTGAAATAGTCCTTAGACTATTTCTGGTGGCAGCAACTACCGTATTAATCGGAAATCCAAATAAATACTTCATACACAATAATATCATTTCAATATTTCCCTTCCGACTAAACTCTAAATCACAAATAAATCAAAAATAAATAAAAAAAAAAAATTTTTACAGAATTTTAATCTTAACTTGACTTAAAACTAATAAATACGTAACACGTCGAAATATCTCAATCTGGATGGAAGTTACGGCCATTTTTCGTCGAAGTCGACGAATGATCGGGTTCTGCGAGTTGTTGGCCTTGTTTCGAAGCATGCTACAGTGTGCACTATGTTCTGCGCGCAAAATCCAGTAATCTGGGCGTGTAAACGTCGAAATATCTTAATCAGGACGGAAATTACGGTCATTTTCAACAATATCGTAGAAGGATTGCGTTTTTGCGTTTTGCGTGTTGTTGGGCTTGTTTCGACGCTTAATACAGCGTGCACTATGTTCTGACCGCAAGATGCATGAATTTGGGCGCTTATACGTCGAAAAATCTCAATCGGGATTGAAGTTACGGTCATTTTTCGACAATATCGTAAAAGGATAGGGTTTTGCGAGGTTTTGGGCTTTTTTCGAAGCATACTACGCTGTGCACTATGTTCTGACCGTAAGATGCAGTAATTTGGGCGTGTAAACGTCGAAACATCTTAATCAGGAAGGAAATTACGATCATTTTGCGTCTAAAGCGACGAATGATCGAGTACTGCGAGTTGTTGGGCTTGTTTCGAAGCATACTACGGTATGCACTATGTTCTGCGCGCAATATCCAGTAATCTGGGCGTGTAAACGTCGAAATATCTCAATCGGGAAGACATTACGGTCATTTTCGACAATATCGTAGAAGGATTGCGTTTTGCGTGTTGTTGGGCTTGTTGCGAAGCATAATACAGAGTGCACTATGTTCTGACCGTAAACAGAATTTATTTGGGCGCTTAAACGTCGAAAGATCTCCAACGGGAAGGAAATTACGGACATTTGACGACAATATCGTAGAAGGATTGCGTTTCTCGAGGTTTTGGGCTTTCTTCGAAGCATACTACGGTGTGCACTGTCACGTCCCGCGCTCCGCACGTGCCATAAGAAGAACAAGAAAACTACTCTATACAAAACACGCGAATAAGGATTTGGATGCAAAAACGAACACACGGCACTGCGAAACGAAAGGAAGGATTAACAAAATGAGGGCGACTAATAGATCCAACCAATAAACAAAATACATATACACACAACTCAAAATAAACCTACCAATAACCGACTTGCCATTTGAAAGCCTATGGTTCAATATAATATAAACTCAACCAGTATAAAATAAAATAAATAGAACCAACTAATGGATTGAACGAGTCACAAACCAAACAAATAAACCAGGAAATAAGAATAACTACAGAAAGGGAAATGATTGAAACACTAAGAATATATGTATATATATATAAATATATTTTAATCAATCAACGCCGCAACAACTCGGACAGTTACATATAAGTATAAACATATATGCCAAACATGTAATAATCTAGTAAATATTAGAGACAGTACCTCCAATACTATGCAACAAATACAATATTATCAACTTATGAAATATATGTGTATATGAAATCAAAAACTAATAGTCTAACGAATACATAAAACATACAATATTATATTATTAAAGAAATAAAGGTTACATTGTCAGAAATATATATATGTGTGCGCATTCTATATTATTAAATCAAATCAGTAATCTAAGATACATACTTAAAACTAGCCTACGTTCCGGTAAAGAGTTATAAAATAAGAACTACATTACGAAACATGCATGTCTATATATAAAAATATATATAAATAACCTATATTCTAAACTAAATTACTACTAATAATCTACAAAAGAAATAGAACACACAACGCAACACTTGGGACTAAGTAACAACCTGTCGATAGGTCAAACGTTCAAAACAATTGACACCGCAACGACTTGAAGGTTTGCATACAGAAATTCTACCATCAAACACTAATATGTAAAAACGCATTAAACACACAATAATTTAGAAATAAAACCTTCAATACTATGTTGTCACAATACCAGATATATATATGTATATATGAAATCAAATAATTGACACATAACCTCAAATACACAACATTACATCGCTAAAGAATCGAAATGAAAATCACACTGCCAAAATTATATACATATATACGTGCGTGTGTGTGTGTTCTATCTTATTAAATGAAGTTAATAAACAATTAACATTTCATCTGGTATAAATACTACACTGCCAGAAGAAATATATACATATACATATATATATATATTGTGTGTATATGAGTTTGTCTTATATTATCAAACACTCTATAAAATAAACTACTCAAAACAATAAATAAAGCTATCGAAGAATTACAAAACATTAATCATATTAAAATCACACACAATATAAATAAATAAATATATATATATGTATATTCACACGAACAATACTATTGTCACTTTAAAGTAATAATAACGATATTAATGTTCTAATTGCGGAAAAACAAGCGATAGAAAATTACTTCGATACTTCGGAACAACTAACACAATAACACGCGTTACGGTGATAGGAATATTAGGGATTAATGGAAATCAGGCGTGAGGAACAAATCATGAAAACACATCGTTAACATTTTTCTTTAATAAATTCTATGCGCAACTACATTGTCAAATATAAATATAAAAATATATATATATATATAATTAACAAAGAAAAAAGGGGGGAATATAAAATTAAATACACATATATTTAACAAACAAAAAGAACTAAATAAAATAACCTTACACTATCACGTTTAAAAAAGTATATATATATATATATTGAACACACACAAAAAAAAGAGAAGAAAAAAACAAAATGCATCAAAACAAAATATAATAATAAGGAACACGCGATCACCAAACAACCAACGAAGCACCTACACCAAATCAAAATCGAAGCAAGGAGCTCCAGGATAAAGTTCGCTGAACTCACGCATACACCAATAACGCACAACAGGGGAAATTCCTTTTCTCCCAGAAGCATGGTGACGAAGATGTGCCTCCAAAACCTCTCCAGGAATTTCGTTTGGAAAATAAACTTTTACACAACGATCTGTATCAACGACTTCAACCAGAGGGGGCTCCCACTCCAACACGACGGTCTCTGCATCGAAGAAACTTTCATCAACAGCAACAAAATTGTAAAAACTCAACTCCGACGGGAAATCCACGGCCTCGGCATCAATGTCGAATATTCTCTCCGACCACTCTGGTTCATCACAGCGCCGCATACGTTTGATGGGCCTTCCCGAATCGCCCATGGGTTCTTCGGAATCCCTCTTTCGCTTGCGCTGAAACAACACAATATAGTTTAAATAAAACGAAACAGAACGAATCAAGCGGATTAAAAATAAGACAAAGTACGCACCATAGAAGTCTGGATAGGAACCCCTGATGGAAATGCCTCCGCAAACATTGTTTAAACGTCGATCACCGAAGCCTAGAGAAACAACAAGAAAAGGAAAAAGGATCAAAATTACGAAAATAACCATAATATGCAAATATCTATCTAAATCAAACTTACGCAAACTAACTCGAAGGAGGAGGCCCTTGTTGTGGGAGAGCAGCGGATCGCGCGTGTTGCCCGAGCAAACATCAAAATCATAATGATGCTGCAGTCGCCAGCCCTTGCACGCGCCGAAGAGACACAGGTAGTTCCCACGGTACAAACGTGGAAGCTTCTCGAAGAGTCTAGACCAGCATAGAACGTTTGCCCTTGCACGTGCCGAAGAGACACTGGTAGTTTCCACGGCACAAACGTGGAAGCTTCTCGAAGAGTCTAGACCAGCATAGAACGTTTGCCCTTGCACGTGCCGAAGAAGCACAGATAGGTCCCACGGTACAAGCGTGGAAGCGTCGAAGAGACTAGACCAGCATGGAACGCCTCAAATCTCCTAGACGCTAGCTCAGCAGAAACACTGGACCGATGGGAACTAAGTCGAGATATGGAACTTACATTCTGTCACGTACGATTCTGGAAGCCCAAAACTGCAAAATCCCGATTCCCACGGAAGGGTACCCCCAGTGGACCACCACCACCACCACCACCTCGTGGGGATGGCATTATAAATAAGCATAGCACATAGAGCAGCGCGCAGTATAATTAATACGCTCATTATTATTAATACGTTTTGTTACGCTCAGTATAATTAATACGCTCATTATTGTTACGTGCTCATTATTATTCCGTGGTCATTAATACGCTCGTTTTTATAACGTTCATTTTTTATTAAAGTGTCCATTAATACGTTTTAATACGTTCTGTATTATTAATACGCTCATAATTAATACGTTCATTATAACGTTTTATACCGTGCTATATCGTGCGTTTAGAAATTTTGTATAACACTTTGCGTTTCGGCGGTCTTTAGTTGTCCAGACAAGAAAGGAAAGTCGCGACTTAGAAAAAATAAAATATTTTTGAAGTCTTCATTCCATCGCTTAAACAAAAGCGCATTGTAATTGCGGTATTAATTCGGTTAGTAATTTGTAAACCGTGTATCGAAATAAATAAATAAAGTAAAAGTTTGATAATAAATTATATCCGAGTTTCGAGAAATAAACCCAGAAATAAAAACACCGACGACCATCAGAGCAGACGAAGTGATGGCACACGACGCCACTGGTTTCTCAAGGTAAGAAAATAAATTTAAAAAAAAAAAAAAAATTTCCTTCTTCTCTGATAATTTCGTTGCACTCGAGAATTACCTATCATCAATCTCGTTTTATTTCCGTGAACGGTTTGAAGGTAGAATCACTATTTTAAACTTTAAACAAAGGGGGTGTTCACTGTGTTGGCTTGTGCAAACGGTGTTTTCAGCTACTGAAACACCCGTTGATCTTCGCATTCCTCCTCCCATTGTTGGCAAAATATTGCCCGTCTTTGGGCAAGGCTTGCGAAATCACACAAGTCCCGCACAGAGAGGACCATTAAATACATCGTTGACGTCGATCGAAAATTAAGAGCGATACCGGCATTTCTGTTGACCGATTTCCTTGCCATCATTGCATGCAATTATAAAAAAAAGAGAGAGAGAAATAGTAGAACAATTTCCTTTGAAAATTTAACCGAAGGATCGTTCGCTGTGTTGACTTGTGCAAACGGTGTTTTCGATAATCGAAAACGCCTATCGATCTTCGCATTCCTCCTCCCATTGTTGGCAAAATATTGCCCGTCTTTGGGCAAGGCTTGCGAAATCACACAAGTTCCACACAGAGAGGATCGTTAGAATCACCCTCGATAATCAAACCCAAAGGCAAGAAAATCGTGGTGATAGAATCCATCGTGGCAAATAAACTGAGCTTTGGTTCCAACGACGAACTATTATAGCGAAATTAAAAGAGAAGAAGAAGGCAAACGTAAAAAATAAATTCATATCAAGCAACGAAAAATTTGACATTCAAATATTGTATCCAGCTTTAATCCTCTCCCGTGCTAGTATCCCTGCACATAGCAGGTTAGCCGAAAAGCGGAATCGGTTTTGCCAGTAGCATTATACTCTAGTCGACGCTACCCGTAACGTTTGAAAAAAATAAAAATTTTGAAATAGTCCTTAGACTATTTCTGGTGGCAGCAACTACCGTATTAATCGGAAATCCAAATAAACACTTCATACACAATAATATCATTTCAATATTTCCCTTCCGACTAAACTCTAAATCACAAATAAATCAAAAATAAATAAAAAAAAAAATTTTTACAGAATTTTAATCTTAACTTGACTTAAAACTAATAAATACGTAACAGCACTATGTTCTGACCGTAAGATGCAGTAATTTGGGCGCTTATACGTCGAAATATCTCAATCTGGATGGAATTTACGGCCATTTTTCGTCGAAGTCGACGAATGATCGGGTTCTGCGAGTTGTTGGCCTTGTTTCGAAGCATGCTACAGTGTGCACTATGTTCTGCGCGCAAAATCCAGTAATCTGGGCGTGTAAACGTCGAAATATCTTAATCAGGACGGAAATTACGGTCATTTTCGACAATATCGTAGAAGGATTGCGTTTTGCGTGTTGTTGGGCTTGTTTCGACGCTTAATACAGCGTGCACTATGTTCTGACCGTAAGATGCAGTAATTTGGGCGCTTATACGTCGAAATATCTCAATCGCGATGGAAGTTACGGTCATTTTTCGTCTAAATCGACGAACGATCGAGTTCTGCGAGTTGTTGGCCTTGTTCCGAAGCATTTCTGGTGGCAGCAACTACCGTATTAATCGGAAATCCAAATAAATACTTCATACACAATAATATCATTTCAATATTTCCCTTCCGACTAAACTCTAAATCACAAATAAATCAAAAATAAATAAAAAAAAAAAAAATTTTTACAGAATTTTAATCTTAACTTGACTTAAAACTAATAAATACGTAACACAGTTAGATAGATTAAAAATTTTGGTGGCAGCGGTGGGATACGCTCCGCAGAGGATTAAAGCTCTTACGAATATCAACTAAAAAATAAGTAGGAAAATGTCGACCGCCCGGGATTCGCTAAGCGAAGATACGCTTTTGGCGTTGGCGGAAAAATTGAAAGCGTGGGACGAAAATTTCCGTGTATTGACCGACATAAGCTCAAGACTAATTAAATTAGAAGAAGACGTGCGCGTAAGCAGACAGACGAACGAGACCGAAATACCCGTATCACCGATAACACCGCGAGAAACAAGATTGACTGATAATTACCAGCCGATTAAATTAAAGGACGCGATTGAATCAGTACCAGTGTTCGACGGATACCGACCGTCTGTGTTCCAATTTTTGAGATCATGCGAGCGAGCGCGAAATATGATTCCTAGGCATCAAGAGCCACAGTTAGTAAAATTATTAATGAATAAACTTCGCGGACACGCGTTTCTCGCCGTAGAGGACCATGAGGTAGTGACTTTAAACGATTTCGGGAATAAATTAAAAGATATGTTCGGCCCAGGAAAAACCGTTAACGAATACAGGGGAGAGTTGGGAACGGTATTCCAACGACCAGGAGAAAATATACTAGATTACATAGACCGCGTCAGAAATCTCAGATTGGCTATAATTGATGGAGAAAGATGTCAATACGGTTCCATATCGCAAGACGTTCAAGATACGATCGATTGGGACACCAGAGAGGCTTTCGTCAAGGGACTCCCGAACGAAGTATATTTACGAGTAAAGTTATCCGAGTACCAATCTTTAGAAGACGCGTATCGCCAAGCCGTAAAAGCGACACGGGAACTAAAACAAGTAAACGACAGAATGCGATACCAACGTCCGACATTCTCAAGTAATAACAACCGAAACAACGTTCGTCCCCCTAATAATAATTACATCGAGAATAACCGAAATAACGCTCGTCCTGCTAATAACAATTACACCGGGAACAACCGAAATAACGTTAACCCTCCTAATAATAACTACGCCAGGAACAACATCCAAGATCGAAGATCGGCACCTCCTTCGCAGAATTTTTTGAATACTACGAGACAATATATCGCATGTAATTATTGTAAAAAACCCGGACATTTAGTGAAAGACTGTTACAAATTTAAAGCCCGAGTAGATGCCGGATTAATCGTACCCTATAATTCGAGACCGTCGGGAAACCAAACACGTCCTTCGGGAGAATGGGGCGAGCCACGAAGGAACGATACGCCGAATCGCCCAAGAGTACAGGCGGCAACGAGGAGACCGGCGCCGACGGCAACAAACAGAACAAGGGCAGCCGCCCCCGCGAGATCGACTCCACCACCCGTAACGAGAGACAGAACGAACGCAATGCCGACCGTAAGGTCGAACGAACAACCACTAAATACTGTGGGGGAGTCATCCCACAACCAAACGAGGTCACAAACGGAGAATCCGGAATCTCAAGACAAAAAGGAAAGAGTGAAGCGCAAGCAACCGGCGAAGGAAAATCACCAAGAGTCGGACTCAGATTCGGACAACGACCTCTCCGAATTATTTCAGTAAAATTTAATGATTCCCCAACGACTCCAACTGCGCGAATAGTCTCCCCAGATTTAAAAACCAAGACGAGTTTATTATTAGACTCTGGATCGGAAATTAACATTATCAAAAAACCTGCTTTACCCGATTCAGCCATCATCAACGAGAAAGAATCAATCGAAGTGCGAGGAATTACGGCAACGAGCCTGGTCTCCCTAGGGCAGACAGTAATACAGGTTGCGGGCCATCCGGTTAATTTTCATGTAGTTGATGATTCATTGCTAATCGATCAAGACGGAATCCTAGGATCCGAATTTTTTGCAGGTTGTAAAGCTCGTTTAGATTACGAGGAAAAGCATGTCAAATGGGGAAATATTTATATACCCTTCGATACTAGAGAAAAAATAATTATACCGAAGCGAAGTTCAGTAACGTGTTCAATTAATATCGCAAATCCAGAGATAAAAGAGGGATTTATTCCCAGAATCGAGCCGATCAAAGGAATCTATTTTGGTAATGCAGTTGTGAGGAATCATAAAGGAAAAGGTTACATAAGAGTAATAAATACTACTTCAAGAAATTACGAATTTACAACACCGACAATGGTAATTAAGGAATTCGAAAACCCATCCCCGCTTCCTAGGACAGCGTGTAATACAGTTTTAAAATCGAAAGAAAGTAGATACGATAAAATAATTGAATTACTACGACTCGAACATTTGAACAAAGAAGAAACGGAAAATGTTAAAAGGTTGATTCGTAATAATCAAGATAGGTTTCATATTCCAGGAGATATATTGGAAGCAACTGAAGTTTTGGAACATAGAATAATCACAACGGATGATATACCAATTAATACTAAACAGTATCGATACCCACCAGTACATCGAGAAGAGATAAATCGGCAAATTCAAGAATTACTAGATACGGACGTAGTGGAACCATCGGTATCTCCATATAACTCTCCGCTTTGGATTGTACCCAAAAAACCCGATTCGCAAGGAAATAAACGCTGGAGATTGGTTATCGATTATAGAAAGTTGAATGATAAAACGATCGGCGATGCTTTCCCACTACCCAACATTACAGAAATATTGGATCAATTAGGAAGTGCAAAATATTTTTCCACGTTTGACTTAGCATCAGGCTTTCACCAGATCCGTATGTCACAGGAAGATGCCCACAAAACTGCATTTTCGACACCATACGGACATTTTCAATTCAAAAGAATGCCCTTTGGATTAAAAAATGCCCCAGCAACGTTTCAACGTTTGATGAACTCAGTGTTATCTGGTCTGCAAGGAATAGAATTATTCGTCTATCTGGATGACATAGTGATTTATTCGAGGTCTCTCCAAGAACACGAAATTAAATTTAATAAGTTAATGGAAAGACTGAGGAAAGCTAAATTACGATTACAGCCTGATAAGTGCGAATTTTTACGACACGAGGTGAATTACTTAGGACACATAATTAGTGAAGATGGCGTAAAACCCGACCCAAAGAAAATCGAAGCCGTATCAAAATTTCCACGACCGAAAAGGGTGAAAAATATCAAACAATTTCTGGGACTAGCAGGATACTACAGAAAATTTATACCCGATTTCTCCAAGGTCGCGAAACCATTGACACAACTATTAAAGAAAGATACTCCCTTTAAATGGACAGAAAATCAAGAAAATGCATTCAATAATTTAAAGACAGCGCTAATGACAAAACCCATTTTACAGTATCCAGACTTTTCTGAACCCTTTAACCTTACTACAGACGCATCAGGATACGCAATAAGCGGTGTACTGAGTCAAGGGCCAATCGGAAAGGATTTGCCGATTGCATATGCCTCAAGACTATTGAATTCCGCCGAACAAAACTACTCTACCATAGAAAAGGAGTGTCTGGCAATCGTTTACTGTACGATGCATTTCAGACCATACCTGTATGGTAGAAAGTTTACGATAATAACTGATCACAAACCGTTAGTATGGATGAATTCCATTAAAGATCCCACCTCGAGAATTTGGAAATGGAAATTGAAATTGTCGGACTTTGAATTTGATATCCAATATAAAGAAGGTAGAGCGAACGCGAACGCAGATGCATTATCCCGAAATCCGCCAGAGATGTGCTTGCCAATCAGGAAACGAGAAGAAGATTCTCCAGATCGATATCCACATGTAAAAAGATTTCAATTGGATACCTCGACCGAGGACTCTCCGATATTCGAGGCTAAGCCACGCGTATTATCGCATTACGATAAACAGGGAAAACCTTCTACTCGAAAGCATCTCACCATAGAAGAAACACCCGTAAAATATTTTGACGAAGCACTAGCCGAGCTCGATCGAGAAAAGGAAGACACGGATACAACGAGCGAAGAAGAGCCCTCCATTGTAAATCCAGAATTAATTCAACAACGAGAAAAGGACACGAGACCTACGATAATCGCGGAATTAAGAATTTCAGAAACCCGAGACTCAATTACGAGAGTAAATGACCATAGAGTAATATTTATAGATGTACATGGGAATGCGATAGATAAAGGAGCATTAGAAATGAAGGAGACGGAAAAATTGCCTTGTTATGAAGATTTAATGTTAGAAAAAGCAAGATTGAATTACGATTCCGGGAAATACATCATATCCCTACCGATAAAGGAAAATAGAAATATTCCAATAACACCAGAAAATTTATTAAACTCGCTAAGATCTCTACTAGATGTAGTAAATGAAAAACAGTTAACTTCCTTTAGCATCAGCAAAGGAAATTTAGAAGAGATACCCTGGCGACATACAATCAGAAAATTAAAGGAAGTATTTATGGAAAAAACCTTAACCATCACCATTTGCACTGGGGAAGTAATTACCCCGCCTGTGGAAGCACGAAATAACATAATAAGAGAAAAACACGAATCATCCGTAGCAGGACATAAAGGAGTAACGAAGACGTATCAAAGAATACGACAATGTTATTATTGGGAAAATATGAAGAAGGAGATCCAGGAATACGTAAGAACATGTAAAGAATGCCAATTGAAAAAGTTAACTAGAATAAAGACAAAGCAACCAATGGTACTCACTGATACACCGGGCAGGGCTTTCGACAAAATTAGTATGGATATCGTCGGTCCACTACCAAAGACAGCAAAAGGAAACGAATACATATTAACAATTCAAGACCTATTAACAAAATATTCAATCGGGATTCCAATAGGAGGAATCTCTTCAGCCGAGATAGCGGACGCTTTTATAAAACGATTTATTTGTCGTTTCGGGTCACCGAGAGCTATTCTCACTGATCAAGGAAGGAACTTTACATCCTCACTAATGAAGAAAGTAGCAAAAAGATTCCGCATCAAACAATATACCACGACGGCATATCATCCACAAAGTAACGGTTCGATCGAAAGATCTCACCACGTATTGATGGAATATCTCAAGTTATATATCGAAAATTCCAGAAATTGGGACGAATGGGTGGAATTAGCCATGTTTTCCTATAACACCTCTGTACACGAAGGAACGAAATTCTCTCCGCATGAATTAGTCTTTGGACACTTGGCCAGAGAACCCACTGGCGAAATACCAATCGAAGAAAACGTGGAACCAACTTATGCGGAATATCTCAGAGACCTGTTCGATAAAATCAACACCGTGCAGCAAACAGCAAGAGAAAATTTGATAAAATCCAAACTAAGATCAAAAGAATATTACGACAGACGAATTAACCCTCAAAATTTCAAAATTGGAGATCTAGTATACCTACTAAAGGAACCTAGCAAAGGAAAGTTTTCCGATCAATATACTGGACCACACAAGGTGCTAGAAATCTTGCAGAACCAAAACGTCAAGATTGAAGTAAAAGGGATTCCGCGAACAGTGCACTTAAACAAGTTAAAACTAGCGCATAATCGAAATAAACAATGAATGAAGTGATTGCAGTGGACAACGTAGTGCAGTAGTGTATGTTGTAGTGCTGTTCGTTGAATAATACAGATAGCGAAAAGATACCTAAAAGAAAAAAGGAAAATTATTAAGTGTGCCTCAATTATCGTTTAAATATAAAATGTGTTAACTCAACGAATAATTAACTAAGTGAAAGTGGAAGTTACCTTGTGAACAAGAAAGTGTATGTGCAAATATAGGTTATGATTCCTTGTTCGTGGAACGTAGTGCATGACAGTTACCTAAAATAAGTGAATAAATTAGTTTCAATTGTCTCAGTGTAAAATACAAGGTTACTAAATGTTATAACTATATTGTGGTTAAATCAAAAGGAAGTGTGACACTGTTCGTCGAATAATACAGATAGCGAAAACCTAAAAGAAAAATGGAAAATTATTATGTGTGCTTCAATTATCGTTTAAATATAAAACGTGTTAACTCAACGAATAATTAACTAGTGAAAGTGAAAGTTACCTTGTGAACAAGAAAGTGTATGTGCAAATATAGGTTATGATTCCGTGTTCATGGAACGAAGTGCATGACAGTTACCTAAAATAAGCGAATAAATTAGTTTCAATTGTTTCAGTGCAAAATACGAGGTTACTAAATGTTATAACTATATTGTGGTTAAATCAAAAGGAGGTGTGACACTGTTCGTCAAATAATAGAGATAGCGGAAACCTAAAAGGAAAATGGAAAAATTTATTATGTGTACTCCAATTACTGTTTGAATATGAAACGTGTTGATTCAATAAATAATTAAAAGAGTGCAAGTGAAAGTTACCTCGTGAACAAGTAATCGTCATACAAGAAGGTTTACGTGCAAAATAGGTTATGGATCCCTGTTTGCGAAACACCATGTACGACAGCCAGCTGAAAATAAACGAACGAATTAACTTCAATGGCCTTAATGCAAAATACAACATTACTAAATATTATAACAAAACTGCAGAAGCGTGACACTGTTCGTCGAATAACGCAGACAGCAAAAACCTGAAAAAGCAAAAGAAGATTATTACGAGTGCTCCAATTACTGTTTGAATGTAAAACGTGTTAGTTCAACGAATAACTAAAACAGTGAAAGTGCAACTTACCTCGTGAACAATCAATCACCATACAAGGAAGTGTACATGCATGAATTTCGCAGATTAATAAGAAGAAATAAAATAGCTGATAAGTATAGAAAGTGGTTAGGAAATAATTATGATAGATTAATTCAGAGTTAGTAATACATATAACCGGAATAAAAGGATATTTCATTATGTATTAATCTACGTAGTATTGTATCTAACATGTAGAAGCGGATTTTGTAATGCACACGTATTAAATTAAATAAATTAAACAGTACCTTTAAGGCCACAGATGTAAGACGATTGAAGGCAACCGTAGTAAGTATCCAAGGCATATCGAAGAATCGGATGATGTTGTGGGAATGATCCAGGTAAGTGTCGCAGCATCGAAAGAGTAGAATCCGAAGAATCACAGACAATGTTAATCTAATAAATAAATTTTAATCACTAATAAGGAAACTAATACATATCATACATAAAATAATAACATATAGTAAGCACAAGCAATAATAAATTAATAGGGAAAATATGAAAGGTCAATAAACACAGAAATAGGTTAGAAATTAATCAAGATAGACTAACTAAATGTTAACAACAAGACATGACTGAACTCAGTACAAAGAAATAAAGTTATGTTACAGGAAAGTGACTGGTAACACAATACACAAAGCATTAACTAAATTAAACGAGACTTATATAAATGCAAGTCATGACTATTACATTAAAGTAGTACACTGTATTTGCACACACAATATCATGAAACACAAAACAATATTACAAAACACCACTAAATAAAATCATAATGATTAATAATTAATTGGTTATTTCAACAACACACCACTGTTAACGTTAAATCAACGCCATACCAAAGATACACGTGAGCGGCCATGTTAAAAAATTCGTCGCGCACCCCACACATACACACCTCAATACGAATAATAACCAACACAATGTAATACAGCATCATAATAGTAATGTTAGGTACTAATAATAATAATAATAATAATAATAAAAAAAAAAAGGGAAAAAAAAAAAGAGAAAATAGACAGAGAGAGATAAGGAAAATATATATATATTAAATAACAACTGACATAATCATAACATATTATATATATATTATATTATATACAGTATTCGTACAAAAGAACAAGTCCGAACGAAACAATTTTTTATATAAATTAACTGTTTTATATGTATGTACAGAAAGGGCGGCGAGTTCTTCAACTCGGGCATAGAGAACCCAGGTGGGCCCTTTCACGCATTCGATGTGGAGGAGACGGAGGATGCTCAATCTTGCCTCTGTGTTCGATTGATACGCTCCGCCCACCGTTTAGATAACGGCTATTTTTGTCAAGACTGTTTCGACGAGTTAGATCCAGACGATCAGGACCTATGTGACGAGCCGCCCGCTCATTTCTTATGCGGAATACCTGCAAGAACACGTATAAAACACTGTCGTATGTGCGACATAAACATAGCGGATCTACAACCCGCTATATCATGCATCCAATGCATGATTGTTTACAATAATCTGACTCTCCTCGAAAGACACTTTTTAGTTGAAGGAATAGCATTCCGCACCGTAGAACCATGAAGTGCTTGTATGCTACGCAAATACTTATGCTATCCACCTATGAACAAACAACATTTATAACTGTACATGTGATTTTTACTTATGTCTACCAATATATACACACGCATGTTGTAAAGTAGGCGATATTTACAACACTCACTTCCATTGATAATGCAAGTGACTCATAAATAAGCCGTCACTTTTACCATTACACGCACATATATATATTCGAAACAAGCTATATTTGTAATATCCATTCTATTGATAATATATACATATATATTTATAACGATAAAACAAATCTCATTACTTACCAATACGTATGCATATATGTATATAATTATAACCCAAGTAGCTTTCATAATATTTATTTTCACTGATAACATATACGTAAAACCTAAAATAAAAAAAAGGGGGTTTTAATAAAAAAGAAGAGAGAAAAAAAATATATATAAATATAAAATTTTCTTTTTTAATAAAAGGTTATTCTTATTTCTAATAAACTCGAGAGTAAGAAACGATTTAATAAATTGTTAATAGGAAGATGAATCACCTGGTCATCGTACTTACCCTCATTAAAATATCATATGGCCTGGTAGGATACGACATACAACAGAATGCTACTCGGAACTACCCGTTTGGCAAGGGAATCGCACCGCATTTCTAATGCCAAAAACACACACCCTAACGTAACACGGATACCATAGAGAATGTAGCGCAGTACTACCTACGTTCTACAACATCGACGGACTCTGGCACAAATTCGTACCAAAGCCCATGGAACCACCACAGGAACTCCGCCAGGACGTGCGCCAAACGTGGCGATATTCAGTACCATCGTCATTCAGTACCATCGCAAAAAACTGCAGTCTTGAACACATTGGCCAGAGGAGCGACAGGAAAAACAATCGTCCCTGGAACAGTAAACATCCTGGGAATGATGGACGAAAACACATTAACCACAATAGCGAAAAATACAGTATCAAGCTAATGGACTGGTTTCATGGAATTTGGAACTGTCAGTGCAGCAATATTTGGAATCCTCGTAATATTTAAATTAATCAAGGCGATAATAGATATTGCCATACGCGGATACCAGTAGCGTGAAACTTACGGATGTGGAATCGCCCTATTAGGAGCAATATGCGGCTCAGTCACCCACCTGCTACTATACCTCAAAAGAGGACGAAATATCGATGATCAAACAGTACAACGTCAAGGGATATCGATAACACCGGTGGTCACTCAACAACCAACGACATCTACATCCGCCTTGAACGAACTCAGAGACACCATCAGTCAAATTTCCTCTGGAAATTTGAACTCCAAGGGCGGGGGTGTCACGTCCCGCGCTCCGCACGAGCCATAAGAAGAACAAGAAAACTACTCTATACAAAACACGCGAATAAGGATTTGGATGCACAAACGAACACACGGCACTACGAAACGAAAGGAAGGATTAACAAAATGAGGGCGACTAATAGATCCAACCAATAAACAAAATACATATACACACAACTCAAAATAAACCTACCAATAACCGACTTGCCATTTGAAAGCCTATGGTTCAATATAATATAAACTCAACCAGTATAAAATAAAATAAATAGAACCAACTAATGGATTGAACGAGTCACGAACCAAACAAATAAACCAGGAAATAAGAATAAATACAGAAAGGGAAATGATTGAAACACTAAGAATATATGTATATATATATAAATATATTTTAATCAATCAACGCCGCAACAACTCGGACAGTTACATATAAGTATAAACATATATGCCAAACATGTAATAATCTAGTAAATATTAGAGACAGTACCTCCAATACTATGCAACAAATACAATATTGTCAACTTATGAAATATATGTGTATATGAAATCAAAAACTAATAATCTAACTAATACATAAAACATACAATATTATATTATTAAAAAAATAAAGGTTACATTGTCAGAAATATATATATGTGTGCGCATTCTATATTATTAAATCAAATCAGTAATCTAAGATACATACTTAAAACTAGCCTACGTTCCGGTAAAGAGTTATAAAATAAGAACTACATTACGAAACATGCATGTCTATATATAAAAATATATATAAATAACCTATATTCTAAACTAAATTACTACTAATAATCTACAAAAGAAATAGAACACACAACGCAACACTTGGGACTAAGTAACAACCTGTCGATAGGTCAAACGTTCAAAACAATTGACACCGCAACGACTTGAAGGTTTGCATACAGAAATTCTACCATCAAACACTAATATGTAAAAACGCATTAAACACACAATAATTTAGAAATAAAACCTTCAATACTATGTTGTCACAATACCAGATATATATATGTATATATGAAATCAAATAATTGACACATAACCTCAAATACACAATATTACATCGCTAAAGAATCTAAATGAAAATCGCACTGCCAAATTATATACATATATACGTGCGTGTGTGTGTGTTCTATCTTATTAAATGAAGTTAATAAACAATTAACATTTCATCTGGTATAAATACTACACTGCCAGAAGAAATATATACATATACATATATATATATAATGTGTGTATATGAGTTTGTCTTATATTATCAAACACTCTATAAAATAAACTACTCAAAACAATAAATAAAGCTATCGAAGAATTACAAAACATTAATCATATTAAAATCACACACAATATAAATAAATAAATATATATATATGTATATTCACACGAACAATACTATTGTCACTTTAAAGTAATACTAATAACAATATTAATAAACAAATGTTCTAATTGCGGTAGAATAAGGAAAAACGACCGACAGAAAATACTTCCATATTAAACAAAACTAAAGAACCGGCACTATAACCTCACTAATGACATTTATGAGTAGCCATGTTAGATTTACACGCGCAATAACACGCGTTATGGTTATAGGGATATTAGGGATTAATGGAAACCAGGCGCGAGAAACAAATCCTGAAAACACATTATTAACATTTTTCTTTAATAAATTCTATGCGCAACTACATTGTCAGATATGAATATATATATAATTAAAAAAAAAGGGGGGAAATATAAAATTAAACACTATCGATGAATTACAAAACATTAGTCATATTAAAATGACACACAATATAAATATATATATATATATATATATATATTCACACCAACAATACTATTGTCACTTTAAAGTAATAATAATAACGATATTAATGTTCCAATTGCGGTAAAATGCGGAAAGACAAGCGATAGAAAATTACTTCGATATCAAACAAAACAAAAGACCCGCCACTATAACCTCACTTATGAGCAGCCATGTTAGATTTACACGCGCATCGGAACACGCGTTATGGTTATAGGGATATTAGGGATTAATGGAAATCAGGCGCGAGAAACAAATCATGAAAACACATTATTAACACTTTTCTTTAATAAATTCTATGCGCAACAACATTGTCAAATATGAATATATATATATATATAATTAATAAAAAAAAAAGGGGAAATATAAAATTAAACACTATCGATGAATTACAAAACATTAGTCATATTAAAATGACACACAATATAAATATATATATATATATATATATTCACACCAACAATACTATTGTCACTTTAAAGTAATACTAATAACACTATTAATAAACAAATGTTCTAATTGCGGTAAAATAAGGAAACACGACCGACAGAAAATACTTCGATATTAAACAAAACTAAAGAACCGGCACTATAACCTCACTAATGACATTTATGAGTAGCCATGTTAGATTTACACGCGCAATAACACGCGTTATGGTTATAGGGATATTAGGGATTAATGGAAACCAGGCGCGAGAAACAAATCATGAAAAAACATTATTAACATTTTTCTTTAACAAATTCTATGGGCAACCGCATTGTCAAATATGATTCACACAATATATTCACACCAACAATACTATTGTCACTTTAAAGTAATAATAACGATATTAATGTTCTAATTGCGGAAAAACAAGCGATAGAAAATTACTTCGATACTTCGGAACAACTAACACAATAACACGCGTTACGGTGATAGGAATATTAGGGATTAATGGAAATCAGGCGTGAGGAACAAATCATGAAAACACATCGTTAACATTTTTCTTTAATAAATTCTATGCGCAACTACATTGTCAAATATAAATATAAAAATATATATATATATATAATTAACAAAGAAAAAAGGGGGGAATATAAAATTAAATACACATATATTTAACAAACAAAAAGAACTAAATAAAATAACCTTACACTATCACGTTTAAAAAAGTATATATATATATATATTGAACACACACAAAAAAAAGAGAAGAAAAAAACAAAATGCATCAAAACAAAATATAATAATAAGGAACACGCGATCACCAAACAACCAACGAAGCACCTACACCAAATCAAAATCGAAGCAAGGAGCTCCAGGATAAAGTTCGCTGAACTCACGCATACACCAATAACGCACAACAGGGGAAATTCCTTTTCTCCCAGAAGCATGGTGACGAAGATGTGCCTCCAAAACCTCTCCAGGAATTTCGTTTGGAAAATAAACTTTTACACAACGATCTGTATCAACGACTTCAACCAGAGGGGGCTCCCACTCCAACACGACGGTCTCTGCATCGAAGAAACTTTCATCAACAGCAACAAAATTGTAAAAACTCAACTCCGACGGGAAATCCACGGCCTCGGCATCAATGTCGAATATTCTCTCCGACCACTCTGGTTCATCACAGCGCCGCATACGTTTGATGGGCCTTCCCGAATCGCCCATGGGTTCTTCGGAATCCCTCTTTCGCTTGCGCTGAAACAACACAATATAGTTTAAATAAAACGAAACAGAACGAATCAAGCGGATTAAAAATAAGACAAAGTACGCACCATAGAAGTCTGGATAGGAACCCCTGATGGAAATGCCTCCGCAAACATTGTTTAAACGTCGATCACCGAAGCCTAGAGAAACAACAAGAAAAGGAAAAAGGATCAAAATTACGAAAATAACCATAATATGCAAATATCTATCTAAATCAAACTTACGCAAACTAACTCGAAGGAGGAGGCCCTTGTTGTGGGAGAGCAGCGGATCGCGCGTGTTGCCCGAGCAAACATCAAAATCATAATGATGCTGCAGTCGCCAGCCCTTGCACGCGCCGAAGAGACACAGGTAGTTCCCACGGTACAAACGTGGAAGCTTCTCGAAGAGTCTAGACCAGCATAGAACGTTTGCCCTTGCACGTGCCGAAGAGACACTGGTAGTTTCCACGGCACAAACGTGGAAGCTTCTCGAAGAGTCTAGACCAGCATAGAACGTTTGCCCTTGCACGTGCCGAAGAAGCACAGATAGGTCCCACGGTACAAGCGTGGAAGCGTCGAAGAGACTAGACCAGCATGGAACGCCTCAAATCTCCTAGACGCTAGCTCAGCAGAAACACTGGACCGATGGGAACTAAGTCGAGATATGGAACTTACATTCTGTCACGTACGATTCTGGAAGCCCAAAACTGCAAAATCCCGATTCCCACGGAAGGGTACCCCCAGTGGACCACCACCACCACCACCACCTCGTGGGGATGGCATTATAAATAAGCATAGCACATAGAGCAGCGCGCAGTATAATTAATACGCTCATTATTATTAATACGTTTTGTTACGCTCAGTATAATTAATACGCTCATTATTGTTACGTGCTCATTATTATTCCGTGGTCATTAATACGCTCGTTTTTATAACGTTCATTTTTTATTAAAGTGTCCATTAATACGTTTTAATACGTTCTGTATTATTAATACGCTCATAATTAATACGTTCATTATAACGTTTTATACCGTGCTATATCGTGCGTTTAGAAATTTTGTATAACACTTTGCGTTTCGGCGGTCTTTAGTTGTCCAGACAAGAAAGGAAAGTCGCGACTTAGAAAAAATAAAATATTTTTGAAGTCTTCATTCCATCGCTTAAACAAAAGCGCATTGTAATTGCGGTATTAATTCGGTTAGTAATTTGTAAACCGTGTATCGAAATAAATAAATAAAGTAAAAGTTTGATAATAAATTATATCCGAGTTTCGAGAAATAAACCCAGAAATAAAAACACCGACGACCATCAGAGCAGACGAAGTGATGGCACACGACGCCACTGGTTTCTCAAGGTAAGAAAATAAATTTAAAAAAAAAAAAAAAATTTCCTTCTTCTCTGATAATTTCGTTGCACTCGAGAATTACCTATCATCAATCTCGTTTTATTTCCGTGAACGGTTTGAAGGTAGAATCACTATTTTAAACTTTAAACAAAGGGGGTGTTCACTGTGTTGGCTTGTGCAAACGGTGTTTTCAGCTACTGAAACACCCGTTGATCTTCGCATTCCTCCTCCCATTGTTGGCAAAATATTGCCCGTCTTTGGGCAAGGCTTGCGAAATCACACAAGTCCCGCACAGAGAGGACCATTAAATACATCGTTGACGTCGATCGAAAATTAAGAGCGATACCGGCATTTCTGTTGACCGATTTCCTTGCCATCATTGCATGCAATTATAAAAAAAAGAGAGAGAGAAATAGTAGAACAATTTCCTTTGAAAATTTAACCGAAGGATCGTTCGCTGTGTTGACTTGTGCAAACGGTGTTTTCGATAATCGAAAACGCCTATCGATCTTCGCATTCCTCCTCCCATTGTTGGCAAAATATTGCCCGTCTTTGGGCAAGGCTTGCGAAATCACACAAGTTCCACACAGAGAGGATCGTTAGAATCACCCTCGATAATCAAACCCAAAGGCAAGAAAATCGTGGTGATAGAATCCATCGTGGCAAATAAACTGAGCTTTGGTTCCAACGACGAACTATTATAGCGAAATTAAAAGAGAAGAAGAAGGCAAACGTAAAAAATAAATTCATATCAAGCAACGAAAAATTTGACATTCAAATATTGTATCCAGCTTTAATCCTCTCCCGTGCTAGTATCCCTGCACATAGCAGGTTAGCCGAAAAGCGGAATCGGTTTTGCCAGTAGCATTATACTCTAGTCGACGCTACCCGTAACGTTTGAAAAAAATAAAAATTTTGAAATAGTCCTTAGACTATTTCTGGTGGCAGCAACTACCGTATTAATCGGAAATCCAAATAAATACTTCATACACAATAATATCATTTCAATATTTCCCTTCCGACTAAACTCTAAATCACAAATAAATCAAAAATAAATAAAAAAAAAAATTTTTACAGAATTTTAATCTTAACTTGACTTAAAACTAATAAATACGTAACAGCACTATGTTCTGACCGTAAGATGCAGTAATTTGGGCGCTTATACGTCGAAATATCTCAATCTGGATGGAATTTACGGCCATTTTTCGTCGAAGTCGACGAATGATCGGGTTCTGCGAGTTGTTGGCCTTGTTTCGAAGCATGCTACAGTGTGCACTATGTTCTGCGCGCAAAATCCAGTAATCTGGGCGTGTAAACGTCGAAATATCTTAATCAGGACGGAAATTACGGTCATTTTCGACAATATCGTAGAAGGATTGCGTTTTGCGTGTTGTTGGGCTTGTTTCGACGCTTAATACAGCGTGCACTATGTTCTGACCGTAAGATGCAGTAATTTGGGCGCTTATACGTCGAAATATCTCAATCGCGATGGAAGTTACGGTCATTTTTCGTCTAAATCGACGAACGATCGAGTTCTGCGAGTTGTTGGCCTTGTTCCGAAGCATGCTACAGTGTGCACTATGTTCTGTAGCAAAATGCAGTAATTTGGGCGTGTAAACGTCGAAATATCTTAATCAGGACGAAAATTACGGTCATTTTCGACAATATCGTAGAAAGATTGCGTTTTGCGTGTTGTTGGGCTTGTTTCGAAGCATAAGACAGAGTGCACTATGTTCTGACCGTATAAAGAATTTACTTGGGCGCTTATACGTCGAAATATCTTAATCAGGAAGGAAATTACGGTCATTTTTCGTCGAAGTCGACGAATGATCGAGTTCTGCGAGTTGTTGGGCTTGTTTCGACGCTTAATACGGCGTGCCCTATGATCTGCGCTTAAATAGCAGTTATTTGGGCGCTTATACGTCGAAATATCTCAATCGCGATGGAAGTTACGGTCATTTTTCGTCTAAATCGACGAACGATTCAGTTCTGCGAGTTGTTGGGCTTGTTTCGGAGCATACTACGGTGTGCACTATGTTCTGTAGCAAAATGCAGTAATTTGGGCGTGTAAACGTCGAAATATCTCAATCGGAAAGAAAATTACGGTCATTCTTCGACAAAATCGTATAAGGATTGCGTTTTGCGAAGTTTTGGGCTTTTTCGACGCTTAATACAACGTGCACTATGTTCTGACCGTAAGATGCAGTAATTTGGGCGCTTATACGTCGAAATATCTCAATCGCGATGGAAGTTACGGTCATTTTTCGTCTAAATCAACGAACGATCCAGTTCTGCGAGTTGTTGTGCTTGTTTCGACGCTTTATACAGCGTGCTCTATGTTCTGACCGTAAGATGCATTAATTTGTGCGCTTATACGTCGAAATATCTCAATAGGGATGGAAGTTACGGTCATTTTTCGTCTAAATCGACGAACGATTCAGTTCTGCGAGTTGTTGGGCTTGTTTCGAAGCATAATACAGCGTGCACTATGTTCTGACCGTAAAAAGAATTTACTTGGGCGCTTATACGTCGAAATATCTTAATCAGGAAGGAAATTACGGTCATTTTTCGTCGAAGTCGACGAATGATCGAGTTCTGCGAGTTGTTGGGCTTGTTTCGACGCTTAATACGGCGTGCCCTATGATCTGCGCTTAAATAGCAGTTATTTGGGCGCTTATACGTCGAAATATCTCAATCGCGATGGAAGTTACGGTCATTTTTCGTCTAAATCGACGAACGATTCAGTTCTGCGAGTTGTTGGGCTTGTTTCGGAGCATACTACGGTGTGCACTATGTTCTGTAGCAAAATGCAGTAATTTGGGCGTGTAAACGTCGAAATATCTCAATCGGGACGACAATTACGATCATTTTCGACAATATCGTAGAAGGATTGCGTTCTGCGAGTTGTTGGCCTTGTTTCGACGCTTAATACAGCGTGCACTATGTTCTGACCGTAAGATGCAGTAATAGGGGCGCTCATACGTCGAAATATCTTAATCGGGAAGGAAATTACGGACATTTTTCGACAATATCGTATAAGGATTGCGTTTTGTGAGGTTTTGTGCTTTTTCGACGCTTAATACAGCGTGCACTATGTTCTGACCGTAAAAAGAATTTACTTGGGCGCTTATACGTCGAAATATCTTAATCAGGAAGGAAATTACGGTCATTTTTCGTCGAAGTCGACGAATGATCGAGTTCTGCGAGTTGTTGGGCTTGTTTCGACGCTTAATACGGCGTGCCCTATGATCTGCGCTTAAATAGCAGTTATTTGGGCGCTTATACGTCGAAATATCTCAATCGCGATGGAAGTTACGGTCATTTTTCGTCGAAGTCGACGAATGATCGAGTTCTGCGAGTTGTTGGGCTTGTTTCGACGCTTAATACGGCGTGCCCTATGATCTGCGCTTAAATAGCAGTTATTTGGGCGCTTATACGTCGAAATATCTCAATCGCGATGGAAGTTACGGTCATTTTTCGTCTAAATCGACGAACGATTCAGTTCTGCGAGTTGTTGGGATTGTTTCGGAGCATACTACGGTGTGCACTATGTTCTGTAGCAAAATTCAGTAATTTGGGCGTGTAAACGTCGAAATATCTCAATCGGGACGAAAATTACGATCATTTTCGACAATATCGTAGAAGGATTGCGTTCTGCGAGTTGTTGGCCTTGTTTCGACGCTTAATACAGCGTGCACTATGTTCTGACCGTAAGATGCAGTAATAGGGGCGCTCATACGTCGAAATATCTTAATCGGGAAGGCAATTACGGACATTTTTCGACAATATCGTATAAGGATTGCGTTTTGTGAGGTTTTGTGCTTTTTCGACGCTTAATACAGCGTGCACTATGTTCTGATCGTAAGATGCAGTAATTTGGGCGCTTATACGTCGAAATATCTCAATCGCGATGGAAGTTACGGACATTTTTCGTCGAAATCGACGAATGATCGAGTTCAGCGAGTTGTTGGCCTTGTTTCGAAGCATGCTACAGTGTGCACTATGTTCTGTAGCAAAATGCAGTAATTTGGGCGTGTAAACGTCGAAATATCTCAATCGGGAAGGAAATTACGGACATTTTTCGACAATATCGTATAAGGATTGCGTTTTGCGAAGTTTTGGGCTTTTTCGACGCTTAATACAGCGTGCACTATGTTCTGACCGTAAGATGCAGTAATTTGGGCGCTTATACGTCGAAATATCTCAATCGCGATGGAAGTTACGGTCATTTTTCGTCTAAATCAACGAACGATCCAGTTCTGCGAGTTTTTGGGCTTGTTTCGACGCTTTATACAGCGTGCACTATGTTCTGACCGTAAGATGCATTAATTTGTGCGCTTATACGTCGAAATATCTCAATAGGGATGGAAGTTACGTTCATTTTTCGTCTAAATCGACGAACGATTCAGTTCTGCGAGTTGTTGGACTTGTTTCGAAGCATAAAACAGCGTGCACTATGTTCTGACCGTAAAAAGAATTTACTTGGGCGCTTATACGTCGAAATATCTTAATCAGGAAGGAAATTACGGTCATTTTTCGTCGAAGTCGACGAATGATCGAGTTCTGCGAGTTGTTGGGCTTGTTTCGACGCTTAATACGGCGTGCCCTATGATCTGCGCTTAAATAGCAGTTATTTGGGCGCTTATACGTCGAAATATCTCAATCGCGATGGAAGTTACGGTCATTTTTCGTCTAAATCGACGAACGATTCAGTTCTGCGAGTTGTTGGGCTTGTTTCGGAGCATACTACGGTGTGCACTATGTTCTGTAGCAAAATGCAGTAATTTGGGCGTGTAAACGTCGAAATATCTCAATCGGGACGAAAATTACGATCATTTTCGACAATATCGTAGAAGGATTGCGTTCTGCGAGTTGTTGGCCTTGTTTCGACGCTTAATACAGCGTGCACTATGTTCTGACCGTAAAAAGAATTTACTTGGGCGCTTATACGTCGAAATATCTTAATCAGGAAGGAAATTACGGTCATTTTTCGTCGAAGTCGACGAATGATCGAGTTCTGCGAGTTGTTGGGCTTGTTTCGGGGCATACTACGGTGTGCACTATGTTCTGTAGCAAAATGCAGTAATTTGGGCGTGTAAACGTCGAAATATCTCAATCGGGAAGGAAATTACGGACATTTTTCGACAATATCGTATAAGGATTGCGTTTTGCGAAGTTTTGGGCTTTTTCGACGCTTAATACAGCGTGCACTATGTTCTGACCGTACGATGCAATAATTTGTTCGCTAATACGTCGGAATATCGCAATCGGGAAGGAAATTACTGTCATTTTTCCACAATATCGTAGAAGGATTGCGATTTGCGAGTTTTTGGGCTTGATTCGAAGCATACTACAGTGTGCACTATGTTCTCGAGCAAAATGCAGTAATTTGGGCGTGTAAACGTCGAAATATCTCAATCGGAATGGAAGTTACGGTCATTTTTCGTCTAAATCGACGAACGATTCAGTTCTGCGAGTTGTTGGGCTTGTTTTGGAGCATACTACGGTGTGCACTATGTTCTGTAGTAAAATGCAGTAATTTGGGCGTGTAAACGTCGAAATATCTCAATCGGGACGAAAATTACGATCATTTTCGACAATATCGTAGAAGGATTGCGTTCTGCGAGTTGTTGGCCTTGTTTCGACGCTTAATACAGCGTGCACTATGTTCTGACCGTAAGATGCAGTAATTTGGGCGCTTATACGTCGAAATATCTCAATCGCGATGGAAGTTACGGTCATTTTTCGTCTAAATCAACGAACGATCCAGTTCTGCGAGTTTTTGGGCTTGTTTCGACGCTTTATACAGCGTGCACTATGTTCTGACCGTAAGATGCATTAATTTGTGCGCTTATACGTCGAAATATCTCAATCGCGATGGAAGTTACGGTCATTTTTCGTCTAAATCGACGAACGATTCAGTTCTGCGAGTTGTTGGGCTTGTTTTGGAGCATACGACGGTGTGCACTATGTTCTGTAGCAAAATGCAGTAATTTGGGCGTGTAAACGTCGAAATATCTCAATCGGAAAGTAAATTACGTGTCACGTCCCGCGCTCCGCACGTGCCATAAGAAGAACAAGAAAACTACTCTATACAAAACACGCGAATAAGGATTTGGATGCAAAAACGAACACACGGCACTACGAAACGAAAGGAAGGATTAACAAAATGAGGGCGACTAATAGATCCAACCAATAAACAAAATACATATACACACAACTCAAAATAAACCTACCAATAACCGACTTGCCATTTGAAAGCCTATGGTTCAATATAATATAAACTCAACCAGTATAAAATAAAATAAATAGAACCAAATAATGGATTGAACGAGTCACGAACCAAAGAAATAAACCAGGAAATAAGAATAACTACAGAAAGGGAAATGATTGAAACACTAGGAATATATGTATATATAAATATATTTTAATCAATCAACGCCGCAACAACTCGGACAGTTACATATAAGTATAAACATATATGCCAAACATGTAATAATCTAGTAAATATTAGAGACAGTACCTCCAATACTACGCAACAAATACAATATTATCAACTTATGAAATATATGTGTATATGAAATCAAAAACTAATAGTCTAACGAATACATAAAACATACAATATTATATTATTAAAGAAATAAAGGTTACATTGTCAGAAATATATATATGTGTGCGCATTCTATATTATTAAATCAAATCAGTAATCTAAGATACATACTTAAAACTAGCCTACGTTCCGGTAAAGAGTTATAAAATAAGAACTACATTACGAAACATGCATGTCTATATATAAAAATATATATAAATAACCTATATTCTAAACTAAATTACTACTAATAATCTACAAAAGAAATAGAACACACAACGCAACACTTGGGACTAAGTAACAACCTGTCGATAGGTCAAACGTTCAAAATAATTAACACCGCAACGACTTGAAGATTTGCATACAGAAATTCTACTATCAAACACTAATATGTAAAAACGCATTAAACACACAATAATTTAGAAATAAAACCTTCAATACTATGTTGTCACAATACCAGATATATATATGTATATATGAAATCAAATAATTGACACATAACCTCAAATACACAACATTACATCGCTAAAGAATCTAAATGAAAATCACACTGCCAAATTATATACATATATACGTGCGTGTGTGTGTGTTCTATCTTATTAAATGAAGTTAATAAACAATTAACATTTCATTTGGTATAAATACTACACTGCCAGAAGAAATATGTATATATACACACGTGTGTGTGTGTGTGTGTGTGTGTGTGTATGTGTGTGTGTGTGTGTGTGTATGAGTGTCTTATATTATCGAACACTCTATAAAATAAACTACTCAAAACAACAAGTAAAGCTATCAAAGAATTACAAAACATTAATCATATTAAAATCACACACAATATAAATAAATATATATATATATATATATGTATATTCACACGATCAATACTATTGTCACGTTAAAGTAATACTAATAACAATATTAATAAACAAATGTTCTAATTGCGGTAGAATAAGGAAAAACGATCGACAGAAAATACTACGATATTAAACAAAACTAAAGAACCGGCACTATAACCTCACTAATGACATTTATGAGTAGCCATGTTAGATTTACACGCGCAATAACAGGCGTTATGGTTATAGGGATATTAGGGATTAATGGAAACCAGGCGCGAGAAACAAATCGTGAAAACACATTATTAACATTTTTCTTTAATAAATTCTATGCGCAACCATTGTCAAATATAAATGTAAAATATATATATATATATAATTAATTAAAAAAAAAGGGGAAATACAAAATTAAATAAATACACATATATTTAACAAACAAAAAAAAAATATATATCACGTTTAAAATGTATATATATATATATTGAACACAAAAAAAAAAAAAGAAAAAAAAATTGCATCAAAACAAAAATATAATAATAAGAAACACAGGTAATTCCCACGGTACAAACGTGGAAGCTTCTCGAAGAGTCTAGACCAGCATGGAACGTTTGCCCTTGCACGTGCCGAAGAAGCACAGATAGGTCCCACGGTACAAACGTGGAAGCTTCTCGAAGAGTCTAGACCAGCATAGAACGTTTGCCCTTGCACGTGCCGAAGAAGCACAGATAGGTCCCACGGTACAAGCGTGGAAGATTCTCGAAGAAACTAGACCAGCATGGAACGCCTCAAGTCTCCTAGACGCTAGCTCAGCAGAAACACTGGACCGATGGGAACTAAGTCGAGATATGGAACTTACATTCTGTCACGTACGATTCTGGAAGCCCAAAACTGCAAAATCCCGATTCCCACGGAAGGGTACCCCCAGTGGACCACCACCACCACCACCACCTCGTGGGGATGGCATTATAAATAAGCATAGCAACATAGAGCAACGCTCAGTATTATTAATACGTTTTATTACGCTCATTATTGTTACGTGCTCATTATTATTCCGTGGTCATTAATACGCTCGTTTTTATAACGTCCATTTTTTATCAAAGTGTCCATTAATACGTTTTAATACGTTCAGTATTATTAATACGCTCATAATTAATACGTTCATTATAACGTTTTATACCGTGCTATATCGTGCGTTTAGAAATTTTGTATAACACTTTGCGTTTCGGCGGTCTTTAGTTGTCCAGGCAAGAAAGGAAAGTCGCGACTTAGAAAAAAAAAAATATTTTTTGAAGTCTTCATTTCATCGCTTAAACAAAAGCGCATTGTAATTGCGGTATTAATTCGGTTAGTAATTTGTAAACCGTGTATCGAAATAAATAAATAAAGTAAAAGTTTGATAATAAATTATATCCGAGTTTCGAGAAATAAACCCAGAAATAAAAACACCGACGACCATCAGAGCAGACGAAGTGATGGCACCCGACGCCACTGGTTTCTCAAGGTAAGAAAATTAATTTTAAAAAAAAATTTCCTTCTTCTCTGACAATTTCGTTGCACTCGAGAATTACCTATCATCAATCTCGTTTTATTTCTGTGAACGGTTTGAAGGTAGAATCACTATTTTAAACTTTAAACAAAGGGGGTGTTCGCTGTGTTGGCTTGTGCAAACGGTATTTTCAGCTACTGAAACACCCGTTGATCTTCGCATTCCTCCTCCCATTGTTGGCAAAATATTGCCCGTCTTTGGGCAAGGCTTGCGAAATCACACAAGTCCCGCACAGAGAGGACCATTAAATACATCGTTGACGTCGATCGAAAATTAAGAGCGATACCGGCATTTCTGTTGACCGATTTCCTTGCCATCATTGCATGCAATTATAAAAAAAAGGGAGAGAGAAATAGTAGAACAATTTCCTTTGAAAATTTAACCGAAGGATCGTTCGCTGTGTTGACTTGTGCAAACGGTGTTTTCGATAATCGAAAACGCCTATCGATCTTCGCATTCCTCCTCCCATTGTTGGCAAAATATTGCCCGTCTTTGGGCAAGGCTTGCGAAATCACACAAGTTCCACACAGAGAGGATCGTTAGAATCACCCTCGATAATCAAACCCAAAGGCAAGAAAATCGTGGTGATAGAATCCATCGTGGCAAATAAACTGAGCTTTGGTTCCAACGACGAACTATTATAGCGAAATTAAAAGAGAAGAAGAAGGCAAACGTAAAAAAAAATAAATTCATATCAAGCATTGAAAATTTGACATTCAAATATTGTATCCAGCTTTAATCCTCTCCCGTGCTAGTATCCCTGCACATAGCAGGTTAGCCGAAAAGCGGAATCAGTTTTGCCAGTAGCATTATACTCTAGTCGACGCTACCCGTAACGTTTGAAATAAATAAAATTTTTGAAATAGTCCTTAGACTATTTCTGGTGGCAGCAACTACCGTATTAATCGGAAATCCAAAGAAATATTTCATACACAATAGTATCATTTCAATAGTTCCCTTCCGACTAAACTCTCAATAAAAATAAAAAAAATCACAAATAAATCAAAAATAAAAGAAAAAAAAAAAGAAAATTTTTTTTTACAGAATTTTAATCTTAACTTGACCTAAAACTAATAAGTACGTAACATACGGTCATTCTTCGACAAAATCGACGAATGATCGCGTTTTGCGAGTTGTTGGGCTTGTTTCGGAGCATACTACGGTGTACACTATGTTCTGTAGCAAAATGCAGTAATTTGGGCGTGTAAACGTCGAAATATCTTAATCAGGACGAAAATTACGGTCATTTTCGAGAATATCGTAGAAAGATTGCGTTTTGCGTGTTGTTGGGCTTGTTTCGAAGCATAAGACAGAGTGCACTATGTTCTGACCGTAAAAAGAATTTACTTGGGCGTGTAAACGTCGAAATATCTTAATCAGGACGAAAATTACGGTCATTTTCGAGAATATCGTAGAAAGATTGCGTTTTGCGTGTTGTTGGGCTTGTTTCGAAGCATAAGACAGAGTGCACTATGTTCTGACCGTAAAACGAATTTACTTGGGCGCTTATACGTCGAAATATCTTAATCAGGAAGGAAATTACGGTCATTTTTCGTCGAAGTCGACGAATGATCGAGTTCTGCGAGTTGTTGGGCTTGTTTCGGAGCATACTACGGTGTGCACTATGTTCTGTAGCATAAATGCAGTAATTTGGGCGTGTAAACGTCGGAATATCGCAATCGGGAAGGAAATTACTGTCATTTTTCCACAATATCGTAGAAGGATTGCGATTTGCGAGTTTTTGGGCTTGATTCGAAGCATACTACAGTGTGCACTATGTTCTCGAGCAAAATGCAGTAATTTGGGCGTGTAAACGTCGAAATATCTCAATCGGAATGGAAGTTACGGTCATTTTTCGTCTAAATCGACGAACGATTCAGTTCTGCGAGTTGTTGGGCTTGTTTCGAAGCATAATACAGCGTGCACTATGTTCTGACCGTAAAAAGAATTTACTTGGGCGCTTATACGTCGAAATATCTTAATCAAGAAGGAAATTACTGTCATTTTTCGTCGCAGTCGACGAATGATCGAGTTCTGCGAGTTGTTGGGCTTGTTTCGACGCTTAATACGGCGTGCCCTATGATCTGCGCTTAAATAGCAGTTATTTGGGGGCTTATACGTCGAAATATCTCAATCGCGATGGAAGTTACGGTCATTTTTCGTCGAAATCGACGAATGATCGATTTGTGCGAGTTGTTGGGATTGTTTCGAAGCATACTACGGTGTGCACTATGTTCTGTAGCATAAATGCAGTAATTTGGGCGTGTAAACGTCGAAATATCTCAATCGGAAAGTAAATTACGGTCATTCCTCGACAAAATCGACGAATGATCGCTTTTTGCGAATTGTTGGGCTTGTTGCGACGCTTAATACAGCGTGCACTATGTTCTGACCGTACGATGCAATAATTTGGGCGCTAATACGTCGAAATATCTCAATCGGAATGGAAGTTACGGACATTTTTCCTCGAAATCGACGAATGATCGAGTTCAGCGAGTTGTTGGGATTGTTTCGACGCTTAATACGGCGTGCCCAATGATCTGCGCTTAAATAGCAGTTATTTGGGCGCTTACACGTCGTAATATCTCAATCGGGAAGAAATTACTGTCATTTTTCGACAATATCGTAGAAGGATTGCGTTTTGCGAGTTTTTGAGCTTCATTCGAAGCATACTACAGTGTGCACTATGTTCTCTAGGAAAATGCAGTAATTTGGGCGTGTAAACGTCGAAAGATCTCCAACGGGAAGGAAATTACGGTCATTTTTCGTCTAAATCGACGAACGATCGAGTTCTGCGAGTTGTTGGCCTTGTTTCGAAGCATGCTACAGTGTGCACTATCTTCTGTAGCAAAATGCAGTAATTTGGGCGTGTTAACGTCGAAATATCTTAATCAGGACGAAAATTACGGTCATTTTCGACAATATCGTAGAAGGATTGCGTTTTGCGTGTTGTTGTGCTTGTTTCGAAGCATAAGACAGAGTGCACTATGTTCTGACCGCAAAAAGAATTTATTTGGGCGCTTAAACGTCGAACGATGTCCAACGGGAAGGAAATTACGGACATTTGTCGACAATATAGTAGAAGGATTGCGTTTTGCGAGGTGTTGGGCTTTTTTCGAAGCATACAACGGTGTGCACTATGTTCTGTAGCAAAATGCAGTAATTTGGGCGTGTAAACGTCGAAATATCTCAATCGGAAAGTAAATGACGGTCATTCTTCGACAAAATCGACGAATGAACGCGTTTTGCGAGTTGTTGGGCTTGTTTCGACGCTTAATACAGCGTGCACTATGTTCTGACCGTACGATGCAATAATTTGGACGCTAATACGTCGAAATATCTCAATCGGAATGGAAGTTACGGACATTTTTCGTCGAACTCGACGAATGATCGAGTTCTGCGAGTTGTTGGGCTTGTTTCGACGCTTAATACGGCGTGCCCTATGATCTGCGCTTAAATAGCAGTTATTTGGGTGCTTATACGTCGAAATATCTCGATCGCTATGGAAGTTACGGACATTTTTCGTCGAAATCGACGAATGATCGAGTTCTGCGAGTTGTTGGGATTGTTTCGAAGCATACTACGGTGTGACCTATGTTCTGTAGCAAAATGCAGTAATTTGGGCGTGTAAACGTCGAAATATCTCAATCGGAAAGAAAATTACGGTTATTCTTCGACAAAATCGACGAATGATCGAGTTCTGGGAGTTGTTGGACTTGTTACGACGCTTAATACGGCGTGCCCTATGATCTGCGCTTAAATAGCAGTTATTTGGGCGCTTATACGTCGAAATATCTCAATCGCGATGGAAGTTACGGTCATTTTTCGTCGAAATCGACGAATGATCGTGTTACGTATTTATTAGTTTTAAGTCAAGTTAAGATTAAAATTCTGTAAAATTTTTTTTTTTTTTTTTTTTTTATTTATTTTTGATTTATTTGTGATTTAGAGTTTAGTCGGAAGGGAAATATTGAAATGATATTATTGTGTATGAAGTATTTATTTGGATTTCCGATTAATACGGTAGTTGCTGCCACCAGAAATAGTCTAAGGACTATTTCAAAAATTTTATTTATTTCAAACGTTACGGGTAGCGTCGACTAGAGTATAATGCTACTGGCAAAACCGATTCCGCTTTTTGGCTAACCTGCTATGTGCAGGGATACTAGCACGGGAGAGGATTAAAGCTGGATACAATATTTGAATGTCAAATTTTTCGTTGCTTGATATGAATTTATTTTTTTTACGTTTTGCCTTCTTCTTCTCTTTTAATTTCGCTATAATAGTTTGTCGTTGGAACCAAAGCTCAGTTTATTTGCCACGATGGATTCTATCACCACGATTTTCTTGCCTTTGAGTTTGATTATCGAGGGTGATTCTAACGATCCTCTCTGTGTGGAACTTGTGTGATTTCGCAAGCCTTGCCCAAAGACGGGCAATATTTTGCCAACAATGGGAGGAGGAATGCGAAGATCGATAGGCGTTTTCGATTATTGAAAACACCGTTTGCACAAGTCAACACAGCGAACGATCCTTCGGTTAAATTTTTAAAGGAAATTGTTCTACTATTTCTCTCTCCTTTTTGTATAATTGCATGCAATGATGGCAAGGAAATTGGTCAATAGAAATGCCGGTATCGCTCTTAATATTCGATCGACGTCAACGATGTATTTAATGGTCCTCTCTGTGCGGGACTTGTGTGATTTCGCAAGCCTTGCCCAAAGACGGGCAATATTTTGCCAACAATGGGAGGAGGAATGCGAAGATCAACGGGTGTTTCAGTAGCTGAAAACACCGTTTGCACAAGCCAACACAGCGAACACCCCCTTTTGTTTAAAGTTTAAAATAATGATTCTATCTTCAAACCGTTCACGGAAATAAAACGAGATTGATGATAGGTAATTCTCGAGTGCAACGAAATTATCAGAGAAGAAGGAAATATTTTTAAAATTTATTTTCTTACCTTGAGAAACCAGTGGCGTCGGGTGCCATCACTTCGTCTGCTCTGATGGTCGTTGGTGTTTTAATTTCTGGGTTTATTTCTCGAAACTCGGATATAATTTATTATCAAACTTTTACTTTATTTATTTGTTTCGATACACGGTTTACAAATTACTAACCGAATTAATACCGCAATTACAATGCGCTTTTGTTTAAGCGATGAAATGAAGACTTCAAAATATTTTATTTTTCCTAAGTCGCGACTTTCCTTTCTTGTCTAGACAACTAAAGACCGCCGAAACGCAAAGTGTTATACAAGATTTCTAAACGCACGATATAGCACGGTATAAGACGTTATAATGAACGTATTAATTATACTGCGCGCTGCTCTATGTGCTATGCTTATTTATAATGCCATCCCCACGAGGTGGTGGTTGTGGTGGTGGTCCACTGGGAGTACCCTTCCGTGGGAATCGGGATTTTGCAGTTTTGGCTTCCAGAGATCGTACGTGAGAGAATGTAAGTTTCATATTTCGACTTAGTTCCACTCGGTCCAGTGTTTCTGCTGAGCTAGCGTCTAGGAGACTTGAGACGTTCCATGCTGGTCTTGTCTTTTCCGAGAATCTTCCATGTTTGTACCGTGGGATTTATCTGTGTTTCTTCGGCACGTGCAAGGGCTGGCGGCTGCAGCATCATTATCATTTCGATGTTTGCTCGGGCAACACGCGCGATCCGCTGCTCTCCCACAACAAGGGCCTCCTCCTTCGAATTAGTTTGCGTAAGTTTGATTTAGATAGATATTTGTATATTATGGTTGTTTTCGTGATTTTGATCCTTTTTCCTTTTCTTGTTGTTTCTCTAGGCTTCGGTGATCGACGTTTAAACAATGTTTGCGGAGGCATTTCCATCAGGGGTTCCTATCCAGACTTCTATGGTGCGTACTTTGTCTTATTTTTAATCCGCTTGATTCGTTCTGTTTCGTTTTATTTAAACTATATTGTATTGTTTCAGCGCAAGCGAAAGAGGGATTCCGAAGAACCCATGGGCGATTTGGGAAGGCCCATCAAACGTATGCGTGAGTTCAGCGAACTTTATCCTGGAGCTCCTTGCTTCGATTTTGATTTGGTGTAGGTGCTTCGTTGGTTCGTTGTTTGGTGATCGCGTGTTCCTTATTATTATATTTTGTTTTGATGCATTTTGTTTTTTTCTTCTCTCTTTTTTTTTGTGTGTGTTCAATATATATATATATATACTTTTTTTAAACGTGATAGTGTAAGGTTATTTTATTTAGTTCTTTTTGTTTGTTAAATATATGTGTATTTAATTTTATATTCCCCCCTTTTTTCTTTGTTAATTATATATATATATATTTTTATATTTATATTTGACAATGTAGTTGCGCATAGAATTTATTAAAGAAAAACGTTAACGATGTGTTTTCATGATTTGTTCCTCACGCCTGATTTCCATTAATCCCTAATATTCCTATCACCGTAACGCGTGTTATTGTGTTAGTTGTTCCGAAGTATCGAAGTAATTTTCTATCGCTTGTTTTTCCGCAATTAGAACATTAATATCGTTATTATTACTTTAAAGTGACAATAGTATTGTTGGTGTGAATATATATATATATAAATTTAGGTTGTGTGTCATTTTAATATGACTAATGTTTTGTAATTCATCAATAGTGTTTAACTTTATATTTCCCTTTTTTAATTAATTATATATATATATTCATATTTGACAATGTAGTTGCGCATAGAATTTATTAAAGAAAAATGTTAATAATGTGTTTTCATGATTTGTTTCTCGCGTCTGGTTTCCATTAATCCCTAATATCCCTATAACCATAACGCGTGTTCCGATGCGCGTGTAAATCTAACATGGCTGCTCATAAGTGAGGTTATAGTGGCGGGTCTTTAGTTTTGTTTAATATCGAAGTATTTTCTCGGTCGTGTTTCCTTATTTTACCGCAATTAGAACATTTGTTTATTAATAGTGTTATTCGTATTACTTTAAAGTGACAATAGTATTGTTCGTGTGAATATACATATATATATATTTATTTATTTATATTGTGTGTGATTTTAATATGATTAATGTTTTGTAATTCTTCGATAGCTTTATTTATTGTTTTGAGTAGTTTATTTTATAGAGTATTTGATAATATAAGACAAACTCATATACACACAATATATATATATGTATATGTATATATTTCTTCTGGCAGTGTAGTATTTATACCAGATGAAATGTTAATTGTTTATTAACTTCATTTAATAAGATAGAACACACACACACGCACGTATATATGTATATAATTTTGGCAGTGTGATTTTCATTTCGATTCTTTAGCGATGTAATGTTGTGTATTTGAGGTTATGTGTCAATTATTTGATTTCATATATACATATATATATCTGGTATTGTGACAACATAGTATTGAAGGTTTTATTTCTAAATTATTGTGTGTTTAATGCGTTTTTACATATTAGTGTTTGATGGTAGAATTTCTGTATGCAAACCTTCAAGTCGTTGCGGTGTCAATTATTTTGAACGTTTGACCTATCGACAGGTTGTTACTTAGTCCCAAGTGTTGCGTTGTGTGTTCTATTTCTTTTGTAGATTATTAGTAGTAATTTAGTTTAGAATATAGGTTATTTATATATATTTTTATATATAGACATGCATGTTTCGTAATGTAGTTCTTATTTTATAACTCTTTACCGGAACGTAGGCTAGTTTTAAGTATGTATCTTAGATTACTGATTTGATTTAATAATATAGAATGCGCACACATATATATATTTCTGACAATGTAAGCTTTATTTTTTTAGTAATATAATATTGTATGTTTTATGTATTAGTTAGATTATTAGTTTTTGATTTCATATACACATATATTTCATAAGTTGATAATATTGTATTTGTTGCATAGTATTGGAGGTACTGTCTCTAATATTTACTAGATTATTACATGTTTGGCATATATGTTTATACTTATATGTAACTGTCCGAGTTGTTGCGGCGTTGATTGATTAAAATATATTTATATATACATATATTCCTAGTGTTTCAATCATTTCCCTTTCTGTAGTTATTCTTATTTCCTGGTTTATTTGTTTGGTTCGTGACTCGTTCAATCCATTAGTTGGTTCTATTTATTTTATTTTATGCTGGTTGAGTTTATATTATATTGAACCATAGGTTTTCAAATGGCAAGTCGGTTATTGGTAGGTTTATTTAGAGTTGTGTGTATATGTATTTCGTTTATTGGTTGGATCTGTTAGTCGCTCTCATTTTGTTAATCCTTCCTTTCGTTTCGTAGTGCCGTGTGTTCGTTTGTGCATCCAAATCCTTATTCGCGTGTTTTGTATAGAGTAGGTTTCTTGTTCTTCTTACGGCACGTGCGGAGCGCGGGACGTGACAATCGATTTGTGCGAGTTGTTGGGATTGTTTCGAAGCATACTACGGTGTGCACTATGTTCTGTAGCATAAATGAAGTAATGTGGGCGTGTAAACGTCGAAATATCTCAATCGGAAAGTAAATTACGGTCATTCTTCGACAAAATCGACGAATGATCGCGTTTTGCGAATTGTTGGGCTTGTTGCGACGCTTAATACAGCGTGCACTATGTTCTGACCGTACGATGCAATAATTTGGGCGCTAATACGTCGAGTTATCTCAATCGGAATGGAAGTTACGGACATTTTTCGTCGAAATCGACGAATGATCGAGTTCTGCGAGTTGTTGGGCTTGTTTCGACGCTTAATACGGCGTGCCCTATGATCTGCGCTTAAATAGCAGTTATTTGGGCGCTTATACGTCGAAATATCTCAATCGCGATGGAAGTTACGGTCATTTTTCGTCTAAATCGACGAACGATTCAGTTCTGCGAGTTGTTGGGCTTGTTTCGGAGCATACTACGGTGTGCACTATGTTCTGTAGCAAAATGCAGTAATTTGGGCGTGTAAACGTCGAAATATCTCAATCGGAAAGTAAATTACGGTCATTCTTCGACAAAATCGACGAATGATCGCGTGTTGCGAGTTGTTGGGCTTGTTTCGGAGCATACTACGGTGTGCACTATGTTCTGTAGCAAAATGCAGTAATATGGGCGTGTAAACGTCGAAATATCTCAATCGGAAAGTAAATTACGGTCATTCTTCGACAAAATCGACGAATGATCGCTTTTTGCGAATTGTTGGGCTTGTTGCGACGCTTAATACAGCGTGCACTATGTTCTGACCGTACGATGCAATAATTTGGGCGCTAATACGTCGAAATATCTCAATCGGAATGGAAGTTACGGACATTTTTCCTCGAAATCGACGAATGATCGAGTTCAGCGAGTTGTTGGGATTGTTTCGACGCTTAATACGGCGTGCCCAATGATCTGCGCTTAAATAGCAGTTATTTGGGCGCTTACACGTCGTAATATCTCAATCGGGAAGAAATTACTGTCATTTTTCGACAATATCGTAGAAGGATTGCGTTTTGCGAGTTTTTGAGCTTCATTCGAAGCATACTACAGTGTGCACTATGTTCTCTAGGAAAATGCAGTAATTTGGGCGTGTAAACGTCGAAAGATCTCCAACGGGAAGGAAATTACGGTCATTTTTCGTCTAAATCGACGAACGATCGAGTTCTGCGATTTGTTGGCCTTGTTTCGAAGCATGCTACAGTGTGCACTATGTTCTGTAGCAAAATGCAGTAATTTGGGCGTGTTAACGTCGAAATATCTTAATCAGGACGAAAATTACGGTCATTTTCGACAATATCGTAGAAGGATTGTGTTTTGCGTGTTGTTGTGCTTGTTTCGAAGCATAAGACAGAGTGCACTATGTTCTGACCGCAAAAAGAATTTATTTGGGCGCTTAAACGTCGAACGATGTCCAACGGGAAGGAAATTACTGTCATTTTTCCACAATATCGTAGAAGGATTGCGATTTGCGAGTTTTTGGGCTTGTTTCCGAGCATACTACGGTGTGCACTATGTTCTGTAGCAAAGTGCAGTAATTTGGGCGTGTAAACGTCGAAATATCTCAATCGGGACGAAAATTACGATCATTTTCGACAATATCGTAGAAGGTTTGCGTTCTGCGAGTTGTTGGCCTTGTTTCGACGCTTAATACGGCGTGCCCAATGATCTGCGCTTAAATAGAAGTTATTTGGGCGCTTACACGTCGTAATATCTCAATCGGGAAGAAATTACTGTCATTTTTCGACAATATCGTAGAAGGATTGCGTTTTGCGAGTTTTTGAGCTTGATTCGAAGCATACTACAGTGTGCACTATGTTCTCTAGGAAAATGCAGTAATTTGGGCGTGTAAACGTCGAAAGATCTCCAACGGGAAGGAAATTACGGTCATTTTTCGTCTAAATCGACGAATGAACGCGTTTTGCGAGTTGTTGGGCTTGTTTCGACGCTTAATACAGCGTGCACTATGTTCTGACCGTACGATGCAATAATTTGGGCGCTAATACGTCGAAATATCTCAATCGGAATGGAAGTTACGGACATTTTTCCTCGAAATCGACGAATGATCGAGTTCAGCGAGTTGTTGGGATTGTTTCGACGCTTAATACGGCGTGCCCAATGATCTGCGCTTAAATAGCAGTTATTTGGGCGCTTACACGTCGTAATATCTCAATCGGGAAGAAATTACTGTCATTTTTCGACAATATCGTAGAAGGATTGCGTTTTGCGAGTTTTTGAGCTTGATTCGAAGCATACTACAGTGTGCACTATGTTCTCTAGGAAAATGCAGTAATTTGGGCGTGTAAACGTCGAAAGATCTCCAACAGGAAGGAAATTACGGTCATTTTTCGTCTAAATCGACGAACGATCGAGTTCTGCGAGTTGTTGGCCTTGTTTCGAAGCATGCTACAGTGTGCACTATGTTCTGTAGCAAAATGCAGTAATTTGGGCGTGTTAACGTCGAAATGTCTTAATCAGGACGAAAATTACGGTCATTTTCGACAATATCGTAGAAGGATTGCGTTTTGCGTGTTGTTGTGCTTGTTTCGAAGCATAAGACAGAGTGCACTATGTTCTGACCGCAAAAAGAATTTATTTGGGCGCTTAAACGTCGAACGATGTCCAACGGGAAGGAAATTACGGACATTTGTCGACAATATAGTAGAAGGATTGCGTTTTGCGAGGTGTTGGGCTTTTTTCGAAGCATACAACGGTGTGCACTATGTTCTGTAGCAAAATGCAGTAATTTGGGCGTGTAAACGTCGAAATATCTCAATCGGAAAGTAAATGACGGTCATTCTTCGACAAAATCGACGAATGAACGCGTTTTGCGAGTTGTTGGGCTTGTTTCGACGCTTAATACAGCGTGCACTATGTTCTGACCGTACGATGCAATAATTTGGACGCTAATACGTCGAAATATCTCAATCGGAATGGAAGTTACGGACATTTTTCGTCGAACTCGACGAATGATCGAGTTCTGCGAGTTGTTGGGCTTGTTTCGACGCTTAATACGGCGTGCCCTATGATCTGCGCTTAAATAGCAGTTATTTGGGTGCTTATACGTCGAAATATCTCAATCGCTATGGAAGTTACGGACATTTTTCGTCGAAATCGACGAATGATCGAGTTCTGCGAGTTGTTGGGATTGTTTCGAAGCATACTACGGTGTGCACTATGTTCTGTAGCAAAATGCAGTAATTTGGGCGTGTAAACGTCGAAATATCTCAATCGGAAAGAAAATTACGGTCATTCTTCGACAAAATCGACGAATGATCGAGTTCTGGGAGTTGTTGGACTTGTTACGACGCTTAATACGGCGTGCCCTATGATCTGCGCTTAAATAGCAGTTATTTGGGCGTGTAAACGTCGAAATATCTCAATCGGAAAGTAAATGACGGTCATTCTTCGACAAAATCGACGAATGAACGCGTTTTGCGAGTTGTTGGGCTCGTTTCGAAGCATAATACAGCGTGCACTATGTTCTGACCGTAAAAAGAATTTACTTGGGCGCTTATACGTCGAAATATCTTAATCAGGAAGGAAATTACGGTCATTTTTCGTCGAAGTCGACGAATGATCGAGTTCTGCGAGTTGTTGGGCTTGTTTCGACGCTTAATACGGCGTGCCCTATGATCTGCGCTTATATAGCAGTTATTTGGGCGCTTATACGTCGAAATATCTCAATCGCGATGGAAGTTACGGTCATTTTTCGTCGAAATCGACGAATGATCGATTTGTGCGAGTTGTTGGGATTGTTTCGAAGCATACTACGGTGTGCACTATGTTCTGTAGCATAAATGCAGTAATTTGGGCGTGTAAACGTCGAAATATCTCAATCGGAAAGTAAATTACGGTCATTCTTCGACAAAATCGACGAATGATCGCTTTTTGCGAATTGTTGGGCTTGTTGCGACGCTTAATACAGCGTGCACTATGTTCTGACCGTACGATGCAATAATTTGGGCGCTAATACGTCGAAATATCTCAATCGGAATGGAAGTTACGGACATTTTTCCTCGAAATCGACGAATGATCGAGTTCAGCGAGTTGTTGGGATTGTTTCGACGCTTAATACGGCGTGCCCAATGATCTGCGCTTAAATAGCAGTTATTTGGTCGCTTACACGTCGTAATATCTCAATCGGGAAGAAATTACTGTCATTTTTCGACAATATCGTAGAAGGATTGCGTTTTGCGAGTTTTTGAGCTTCATTCGAAGCATACTACAGTGTGCACTATGTTCTCTAGGAAAATGCAGTAATTTGGGCGTGTAAACGTCGAAAGATCTCCAACGGGAAGGAAATTACGGTCATTTTTCGTCTAAATCGACGAACGATCGAGTTCTGCGATTTGTTGGCCTTGTTTCGAAGCATGCTACAGTGTGCACTATGTTCTGTAGCAAAATGCAGTAATTCGGGCGTGTTAACGTCGAAATATCTTAATCAGGACGAAAATTACGGTCATTTTCGACAATATCGTAGAAGGATTGTGTTTTGCGTGTTGTTGTGCTTGTTTCGAAGCATACTACAGTGTGCACTATGTTCTCTAGGAAAATGCAGTAATTTGGGCGTGTAAACGTCGAAAGATCTCCAACGGGAAGGAAATTACGGTCATTTTTCGTCTAAATCGACGAACGATCGAGTTCTGCGATTTGTTGGCCTTGTTTCGAAGCATGCTACAGTGTGCACTATGTTCTGTAGCAAAATGCAGTAATTTGGGCGTGTTAACGTCGAAATATCTTAATCAGGTGTCACGTCCCGCGCTCCGCACGTGCCGTAAGAAGAACAAGAAACCTACTCTATACAAAACACGCGAATAAGGATTTGGATGCACAAACGAACACACGGCACTACGAAACGAAAGGAAGGATTAACAAAATGAGAGCGACTAACAGATCCAACCAATAAACGAAATACATATACACACAACTCTAAATAAACCTACCAATAACCGACTTGCCATTTGAAAACCTATGGTTCAATATAATATAAACTCAACCAGCATAAAATAAAATAAATAGAACCAACTAATGGATTGAACGAGTCACGAACCAAACAAATAAACCAGGAAATAAGAATAACTACAGAAAGGGAAATGATTGAAACACTAGGAATATATGTATATATAAATATATTTTAATCAATCAACGCCGCAACAACTCGGACAGTTACATATAAGTATAAACATATATGCCAAACATGTAATAATCTAGTAAATATTAGAGACAGTACCTCCAATACTATGCAACAAATACAATATTATCAACTTATGAAATATATGTGTATATGAAATCAAAAACTAATAATCTAACTAATACATAAAACATACAATATTATATTACTAAAAAAATAAAGCTTACATTGTCAGAAATATATATATGTGTGCGCATTCTATATTATTAAATCAAATCAGTAATCTAAGATACATACTTAAAACTAGCCTACGTTCCGGTAAAGAGTTATAAAATAAGAACTACATTACGAAACATGCATGTCTATATATAAAAATATATATAAATAACCTATATTCTAAACTAAATTACTACTAATAATCTACAAAAGAAATAGAACACACAACGCAACACTTGGGACTAAGTAACAACCTGTCGATAGGTCAAACGTTCAAAATAATTGACACCGCAACGACTTGAAGGTTTGCATACAGAAATTCTACCATCAAACACTAATATGTAAAAACGCATTAAACACACAATAATTTAGAAATAAAACCTTCAATACTATGTTGTCACAATACCAGATATATATATGTATATATGAAATCAAATAATTGACACATAACCTCAAATACACAACATTACATCGCTAAAGAATCGAAATGAAAATCACACTGCCAAAATTATATACATATATACGTGCGTGTGTGTGTGTTCTATCTTATTAAATGAAGTTAATAAACAATTAACATTTCATCTGGTATAAATACTACACTGCCAGAAGAAATATATACATATACATATATATATATATTGTGTGTATATGAGTTTGTCTTATATTATCAAACACTCTATAAAATAAACTACTCAAAACAATAAATAAAGCTATCGAAGAATTACAAAACATTAATCATATTAAAATCACACACAATATAAATAAATAAATATATATATATGTATATTCACACGAACAATACTATTGTCACTTTAAAGTAATACGAATAACACTATTAATAAACAAATGTTCTAATTGCGGTAAAATAAGGAAACACGACCGACAGAAAATACTTCGATATTAAACAAAACTAAAGACCCGCCACTATAACCTCACTTATGAGCAGCCATGTTAGATTTACACGCGCATCGGAACACGCGTTATGGTTATAGGGATATTAGGGATTAATGGAAACCAGACGCGAGAAACAAATCATGAAAACACATTATTAACATTTTTCTTTAATAAATTCTATGCGCAACTACATTGTCAAATATGAATATATATATATAATTAATTAAAAAAGGGAAATATAAAGTTAAACACTATTGATGAATTACAAAACATTAGTCATATTAAAATGACACACAACCTAAATTTATATATATATATTCACACCAACAATACTATTGTCACTTTAAAGCAATAATAACGATATTAATGTTCTAATTGCGGAAAAACAAGCGATAGAAAATTACTTCGATACTTCGGAACAACTAACACAATAACACGCGTTACGGTGATAGGAATATTAGGGATTAATGGAAATCAGGCGTGAGGAACAAATCATGAAAACACATCGTTAACGTTTTTCTTTAATAAATTCTATGCGCAACTACATTGTCAAATATAAATATAAAAATATATATATATATAATTAACAAAGAAAAAAGGGGGGAATATAAAATTAAATACACATATATTTAACAAACAAAAAAAACTAAATAAAATAACCTTACACTATCACGTTTAAAAAAAAGTATATATATATATATATTGAACACACACAAAAAAAAAAAAGAGAAGAAAAAAACAAAATGCATCAAAACAAAATATAATAATAAGGAACACGCGATCACCAAACAACGAACCAACGAAGCACCTACACCAAATCAAAATCGAAGCAAGGAGCTCCAAGATAAAGTTCGCTGAACTCACGCATACACCAATAACGCACAACAGGGGAAATTCCCTTTCTCCCAGAAGCATGGTGACGAAGATGTGCCTTCTAAACCTCTCCAGGAATTTCGTTTGGAAAATAAACTTTTACACAACGATCTGTATCAACGACTTCAACCAGAGGGGGCTCCCACTCCAGCACGACGGTCTCTGCATCGAAGAAACTTTCATCAACAGCAACAAAATTGTCAAAACTCAACTCCGACGAGAAATCCACGGCCTCGGCATCAATGTCGAACACTCTCTCCGACCACTCTGGTTCATCACAGCGCCGCATACGTTTGATGGGCCTTCCCAAATCGCCCATGGGTTCTTCGGAATCCCTCTTTCGCTTGCGCTGAAACAATACAATATAGTTTAAATAAAACGAAACAGAACGAATCAAGCGGATTAAAAATAAGACAAAGTACGCACCATAGAAGTCTGGATAGGAACCCCTGATGGAAATGCCTCCGCAAACATTGTTTAAACGTCGATCACCGAAGCCTAGAGAAACAACAAGAAAAGGAAAAAGGATCAAAATCACGAAAACAACCATAATATACAAATATCTATCTAAATCAAATGTCACGTCCCGCGCTCCGCACGTGCCGTAAGAAGAACAAGAAACCTACTCTATACAAAACACGCGAATAAGGATTTGGATGCACAAACGAACACACGGCACTACGAAACGAAAGGAAGGATTAACAAAATGAGAGCGACTAACAGATCCAACCAATAAACGAAATACATATACACACAACTCTAAATAAACCTACCAATAACCGACTTGCCATTTGAAAACCTATGGTTCAATATAATATAAACTCAACCAGCATAAAATAAAATAAATAGAACCAACTAATGGATTGAACGAGTCACGAACCAAACAAATAAACCAGGAAATAAGAATAACTACAGAAAGGGAAATGATTGAAACACTAGGAATATATGTATATATAAATATATTTTAATCAATCAACGCCGCAACAACTCGGACAGTTACATATAAGTATAAACATATATGCCAAACATGTAATAATCTAGTAAATATTAGAGACAGTACCTCCAATACTATGCAACAAATACAATATTATCAACTTATGAAATATATGTGTATATGAAATCAAAAACTAATAATCTAACTAATACATAAAACATACAATATTATATTACTAAAAAAATAAAGCTTACATTGTCAGAAATATATATATGTGTGCGCATTCTATATTATTAAATCAAATCAGTAATCTAAGATACATACTTAAAACTAGCCTACGTTCCGGTAAAGAGTTATAAAATAAGAACTACATTACGAAACATGCATGTCTATATATAAAAATATATATAAATAACCTATATTCTAAACTAAATTACTACTAATAATCTACAAAAGAAATAGAACACACAACGCAACACTTGGGACTAAGTAACAACCTGTCGATAGGTCAAACGTTCAAAATAATTGACACCGCAACGACTTGAAGGTTTGCATACAGAAATTCTACCATCAAACACTAATATGTAAAAACGCATTAAACACACAATAATTTAGAAATAAAACCTTCAATACTATGTTGTCACAATACCAGATATATATATGTATATATGAAATCAAATAATTGACACATAACCTCAAATACACAACATTACATCGCTAAAGAATCGAAATGAAAATCACACTGCCAAAATTATATACATATATACGTGCGTGTGTGTGTGTTCTATCTTATTAAATGAAGTTAATAAACAATTAACATTTCATCTGGTATAAATACTACACTGCCAGAAGAAATATATACATATACATATATATATATTGTGTGTATATGAGTTTGTCTTATATTATCAAATACTCTATAAAATAAACTACTCAAAACAATAAATAAAGCTATCGAAGAATTACAAAACATTAATCATATTAAAATCACACACAATATAAATAAATAAATATATATATATGTATATTCACACGAACAATACTATTGTCACTTTAAAGTAATACGAATAACACTATTAATAAACAAATGTTCTAATTGCGGTAAAATAAGGAAACACGACCGAGAAAATACTTCGATATTAAACAAAACTAAAGACCCGCCACTATAACCTCACTTATGAGCAGCCATGTTAGATTTACACGCGCATCGGAACACGCGTTATGGTTATAGGGATATTAGGGATTAATGGAAACCAGACGCGAGAAACAAATCATGAAAACACATTATTAACATTTTTCTTTAATAAATTCTATGCGCAACTACATTGTCAAATATGAATATATATATATAATTAATTAAAAAAGGGAAATATAAAGTTAAACACTATTGATGAATTACAAAACATTAGTCATATTAAAATGACACACAACCTAAATTTATATATATATATATTCACACCAACAATACTATTGTCACTTTAAAGTAATAATAACGATATTAATGTTCTAATTGCGGAAAAACAAGCGATAGAAAATTACTTCGATACTTCGGAACAACTAACACAATAACACGCGTTACGGTGATAGGAATATTAGGGATTAATGGAAATCAGGCGTGAGGAACAAATCATGAAAACACATCGTTAACGTTTTTCTTTAATAAATTCTATGCGCAACTACATTGTCAAATATAAATATAAAAATATATATATATATAATTAACAAAGAAAAAAGGGGGGAATATAAAATTAAATACACATATATTTAACAAACAAAAAGAACTAAATAAAATAACCTTACACTATCACGTTTAAAAAAAGTATATATATATATATATTGAACACACACAAAAAAAAAGAGAGAAGAAAAAAACAAAATGCATCAAAACAAAATATAATAATAAGGAACACGCGATCACCAAACAACGAACCAACGAAGCACCTACACCAAATCAAAATCGAAGCAAGGAGCTCCAGGATAAAGTTCGCTGAACTCACGCATACGTTTGATGGGCCTTCCCAAATCGCCCATGGGTTCTTCGGAATCCCTCTTTCGCTTGCGCTGAAACAATACAATATAGTTTAAATAAAACGAAACAGAACGAATCAAGCGGATTAAAAATAAGACAAAGTACGCACCATAGAAGTCTGGATAGGAACCCCTGATGGAAATGCCTCCGCAAACATTGTTTAAACGTCGATCACCGAAGCCTAGAGAAACAACAAGAAAAGGAAAAAGGATCAAAATCACGAAAACAACCATAATATACAAATATCTATCTAAATCAAACTTACGCAAACTAATTCGAAGGAGGAGGCCCTTGTTGTGGGAGAGCAGCGGATCGCGCGTGTTGCCCGAGCAAACATCGAAATGATAATGATGCTGCAGCCGCCAGCCCTTGCACGTGCCGAAGAAACACAGATAAATCCCACGGTACAAACATGGAAGATTCTCGGAAAAGACAAGACCAGCATGGAACGTCTCAAGTCTCCTAGACGCTAGCTCAGCAGAAACACTGGACCGAGTGGAACTAAGTCGAAATATGAAACTTACATTCTCTCACGTACGATCTCTGGAAGCCAAAACTGCAAAATCCCGATTCCCACGGAAGGGTACTCCCAGTGGACCACCACCACAACCACCACCTCGTGGGGATGGCATTATAAATAAGCATAGCACATAGAGCAGCGCGCAGTATAATTAATACGTTCATTATAACGTCTTATACCGTGCTATATCGTGCGTTTAGAAATCTTGTATAACACTTTGCGTTTCGGCGGTCTTTAGTTGTCTAGACAAGAAAGGAAAGTCGCGACTTAGGAAAAATAAAATATTTTGAAGTCTTCATTTCATCGCTTAAACAAAAGCGCATTGTAATTGCGGTATTAATTCGGTTAGTAATTTGTAAACCGTGTATCGAAACAAATAAATAAAGTAAAAGTTTGATAATAAATTATATCCGAGTTTCGAGAAATAAACCCAGAAATTAAAACACCAACGACCATCAGAGCAGACGAAGTGATGGCACCCGACGCCACTGGTTTCTCAAGGTAAGAAAATAAATTTTAAAAATATTTCCTTCTTCTCTGATAATTTCGTTGCACTCGAGAATTACCTATCATCAATCTCGTTTTATTTCCGTGAACGGTTTGAAGATAGAATCATTATTTTAAACTTTAAACAAAAGGGGGTGTTCGCTGTGTTGGCTTGTGCAAACGGTGTTTTCAGCTACTGAAACACCCGTTGATCTTCGCATTCCTCCTCCCATTGTTGGCAAAATATTGCCCGTCTTTGGGCAAGGCTTGCGAAATCACACAAGTCCCGCACAGAGAGGACCATTAAATACATCGTTGACGTCGATCGAATATTAAGAGCGATACCGGCATTTCTATTGACCAATTTCCTTGCCATCATTGCATGCAATTATACAAAAAGGAGAGAGAAATAGTAGAACAATTTCCTTTAAAAATTTAACCGAAGGATCGTTCGCTGTGTTGACTTGTGCAAACGGTGTTTTCAATAATCGAAAACGCCTATCGATCTTCGCATTCCTCCTCCCATTGTTGGCAAAATATTGCCCGTCTTTGGGCAAGGCTTGCGAAATCACACAAGTTCCACACAGAGAGGATCGTTAGAATCACCCTCGATAATCAAACTCAAAGGCAAGAAAATCGTGGTGATAGAATCCATCGTGGCAAATAAACTGAGCTTTGGTTCCAACGACAAACTATTATAGCGAAATTAAAAGAGAAGAAGAAGGCAAAACGTAAAAAAAATAAATTCATATCAAGCAACGAAAAATTTGACATTCAAATATTGTATCCAGCTTTAATCCTCTCCCGTGCTAGTATCCCTGCACATAGCAGGTTAGCCAAAGAGCGGAATCGGTTTTGCCAGTAGCATTATACTCTAGTCGACGCTACCCGTAACGTTTGAAATAAATAAAATTTTTGAAATAGTCCTTAGACTATTTCTGGTGGCAGCAACTACCGTATTAATCGGAAATCCAAATAAATACTTCATCCACAATAATATCATTTCAATATTTCCCTTCCGACTAAACTCTAAATCACAAATAAATCAAAAATAAATAAAAAAAAAAAAAAATTTTACAGAATTTTAATCTTAACTTGACTTAAAACTAATAAATACGTAACACAGGACGAAAATTACGGTCATTTTCGACAATATCGTAGAAGGATTGTGTTTTGCGTGTTGTTGTGCTTGTTTCGAAGCATAAGACAGAGTGCACTATGTTCTGACCGCAAAAAGAATTTATTTGGGCGCTTAAACGTCGAACGATGTCCAACGGGAAGGAAATTACTGTCATTGTTCCACAATATCGTAGAAGGATTGCGATTTGCGAGTTTTTGGGCTTGTTTCCGAGCATACTACGGTGTGCACTATGTTCTGTAGCAAAGTGCAGTAATTTGGGCGTGTAAACGTCGAAATATCTCAATCGGGACGAAAATTACGATCATTTTCGACAATATCGTAGAAGGTTTGCGTTCTGCGAGTTGTTGGCCTTGTTTCGACGCTTAATACGGCGTGCCCAATGATCTGCGCTTAAATAGAAGTTATTTGGGCGCTTACACGTCGTAATATCTCAATCGGGAAGAAATTACTGTCATTTTTCGACAATATCGTAGAAGGATTGCGTTTTGCGAGTTTTTGAGCTTGATTCGAAGCATACTACAGTGTGCACTATGTTCTCTAGGAAAATGCAGTAATTTGGGCGTGTAAACGTCGAAAGATCTCCAACGGGAAGGAAATTACGGTCATTTTTCGTCTAAATCGACGAATGAACGCGTTTTGCGAGTTGTTGGGCTTGTTTCGACGCTTAATACAGCGTGCACTATGTTCTGACCGTACGATGCAATAATTTGGGCGCTAATACGTCGAAATATCTCAATCGGAATGGAAGTTACGGACATTTTTCCTCGAAATCGACGAATGATCGAGTTCAGCGAGTTGTTGGGATTGTTTCGACGCTTAATACGGCGTGCCCAATGATCTGCGCTTAAATAGCAGTTATTTGGGCGCTTACACGTCGTAATATCTCAATCGGGAAGAAATTACTGTCATTTTTCGACAATATCGTAGAAGGATTGCGTTTTGCGAGTTTTTGAGCTTGATTCGAAGCATACTACAGTGTGCACTATGTTCTCTAGGAAAATGCAGTAATTTGGGCGTGTAAACGTCGAAAGATCTCCAACAGGAAGGAAATTACGGTCATTTTTCGTCTAAATCGACGAACGATCGAGTTCTGCGAGTTGTTGGCCTTGTTTCGAAGCATGCTACAGTGTGCACTATGTTCTGTAGCAAAATGCAGTAATTTGGGCGTGTTAACGTCGAAATGTCTTAATCAGGACGAAAATTACGGTCATTTTCGACAATATCGTAGAAGGATTGCGTTTTGCGTGTTGTTGTGCTTGTTTCGAAGCATAAGACAGAGTGCACTATGTTCTGACCGCAAAAAGAATTTATTTGGGCGCTTAAACGTCGAACGATGTCCAACGGGAAGGAAATTACGGACATTTGTCGACAATATAGTAGAAGGATTGCGTTTTGCGAGGTGTTGGGCTTTTTTCGAAGCATACAACGGTGTGCACTATGTTCTGTAGCAAAATGCAGTAATTTGGGCGTGTAAACGTCGAAATATCTCAATCGGAAAGTAAATGACGGTCATTCTTCGACAAAATCGACGAATGAACGCGTTTTGCGAGTTGTTGGGCTTGTTTCGACGCTTAATACAGCGTGCACTATGTTCTGACCGTACGATGCAATAATTTGGACGCTAATACGTCGAAATATCTCAATCGGAATGGAAGTTACGGACATTTTTCGTCGAACTCGACGAATGATCGAGTTCTGCGAGTTGTTGGGCTTGTTTCGACGCTTAATACGGCGTGCCCTATGATCTGCGCTTAAATAGCAGTTATTTGGGTGCTTATACGTCGAAATATCTCGATCGCTATGGAAGTTACGGACATTTTTCGTCGAAATCGACGAATGATCGAGTTCTGCGAGTTGTTGGGATTGTTTCGAAGCATACTACGGTGTGCACTATGTTCTGTAGCAAAATGCAGTAATTTGGGCGTGTAAACGTCGAAATATCTCAATCGGAAAGAAAATTACGGTCATTCTTCGACAAAATCGACGAATGATCGAGTTCTGGGAGTTGTTGGACTTGTTACGACGCTTAATACGGCGTGCCCTATGATCTGCGCTTAAATAGCAGTTATTTGGGCGTGTAAACGTCGAAATATCTCAATCGGAAAGTAAATGACGGTCATTCTTCGACAAAATCGACGAATGAACGCGTTTTGCGAGTTGTTGGGCTCGTTTCGAAGCATAATACAGCGTGCACTATGTTCTGACCGTAAAAAGAATTTACTTGGGCGCTTATACGTCGAAATATCTTAATCAGGAAGGAAATTACGGTCATTTTTCGTCGAAGTCGACGAATGATCGAGTTCTGCGAGTTGTTGGGCTTGTTTCGACGCTTAATACGGCGTGCCCTATGATCTGCGCTTATATAGCAGTTATTTGGGCGCTTATACGTCGAAATATCTCAATCGCGATGGAAGTTACGGTCATTTTTCGTCGAAATCGACGAATGATCGATTTGTGCGAGTTGTTGGGATTGTTTCGAAGCATACTACGGTGTGCACTATGTTCTGTAGCATAAATGCAGTAATTTGGGCGTGTAAACGTCGAAATATCTCAATCGGAAAGTAAATTACGGTCATTTTTCGTCTAAATCGACGAATGAACGCGTTTTGCGAGTTGTTGGGCTTGTTTCGACGCTTAATACAGCGTGCACTATGTTCTGACCGTACGATGCAATAATTTGGGCGCTAATACGTCGAAATATCTCAATCGGAATGGAAGTTACGGACATTTTTCCTCGAAATCGACGAATGATCGAGTTCAGCGAGTTGTTGGGATTGTTTCGACGCTTAATACGGCGTGCCCAATGATCTGCGCTTAAATAGCAGTTATTTGGGCGCTTACACGTCGTAATATCTCAATCGGGAAGAAATTACTGTCATTTTTCGACAATATCGTAGAAGGATTGCGTTTTGCGAGTTTTTGAGCTTGATTCGAAGCATACTACAGTGTGCACTATGTTCTCTAGGAAAATGCAGTAATTTGGGCGTGTAAACGTCGAAAGATCTCCAACAGGAAGGAAATTACGGTCATTTTTCGTCTAAATCGACGAACGATCGAGTTCTGCGAGTTGTTGGCCTTGTTTCGAAGCATGCTACAGTGTGCACTATGTTCTGTAGCAAAATGCAGTAATTTGGGCGTGTTAACGTCGAAATGTCTTAATCAGGACGAAAATTACGGTCATTTTCGACAATATCGTAGAAGGATTGCGTTTTGCGTGTTGTTGTGCTTGTTTCGAAGCATAAGACAGAGTGCACTATGTTCTGACCGCAAAAAGAATTTATTTGGGCGCTTAAACGTCGAACGATGTCCAACGGGAAGGAAATTACGGACATTTGTCGACAATATAGTAGAAGGATTGCGTTTTGCGAGGTGTTGGGCTTTTTTCGAAGCATACAACGGTGTGCACTATGTTCTGTAGCAAAATGCAGTAATTTGGGCGTGTAAACGTCGAAATATCTCAATCGGAAAGTAAATGACGGTCATTCTTCGACAAAATCGACGAATGAACGCGTTTTGCGAGTTGTTGGGCTTGTTTCGACGCTTAATACAGCGTGCACTATGTTCTGACCGTACGATGCAATAATTTGGACGCTAATACGTCGAAATATCTCAATCGGAATGGAAGTTACGGACATTTTTCGTCGAACTCGACGAATGATCGAGTTCTGCGAGTTGTTGGGCTTGTTTCGACGCTTAATACGGCGTGCCCTATGATCTGCGCTTAAATAGCAGTTATTTGGGTGCTTATACGTCGAAATATCTCGATCGCTATGGAAGTTACGGACATTTTTCGTCGAAATCGACGAATGATCGAGTTCTGCGAGTTGTTGGGATTGTTTCGAAGCATACTACGGTGTGCACTATGTTCTGTAGCAAAATGCAGTAATTTGGGCGTGTAAACGTCGAAATATCTCAATCGGAAAGAAAATTACGGTCATTCTTCGACAAAATCGACGAATGATCGAGTTCTGGGAGTTGTTGGACTTGTTACGACGCTTAATACGGCGTGCCCTATGATCTGCGCTTAAATAGCAGTTATTTGGGCGTGTAAACGTCGAAATATCTCAATCGGAAAGTAAATGACGGTCATTCTTCGACAAAATCGACGAATGAACGCGTTTTGCGAGTTGTTGGGCTCGTTTCGAAGCATAATACAGCGTGCACTATGTTCTGACCGTAAAAAGAATTTACTTGGGCGCTTATACGTCGAAATATCTTAATCAGGAAGGAAATTACGGTCATTTTTCGTCGAAGTCGACGAATGATCGAGTTCTGCGAGTTGTTGGGCTTGTTTCGACGCTTAATACGGCGTGCCCTATGATCTGCGCTTATATAGCAGTTATTTGGGCGCTTATACGTCGAAATATCTCAATCGCGATGGAAGTTACGGTCATTTTTCGTCGAAATCGACGAATGATCGATTTGTGCGAGTTGTTGGGATTGTTTCGAAGCATACTACGGTGTGCACTATGTTCTGTAGCATAAATGCAGTAATTTGGGCGTGTAAACGTCGAAATATCTCAATCGGAAAGTAAATTACGGTCATTCTTCGACAAAATCGACGAATGATCGCTTTTTGCGAATTGTTGGGCTTGTTGCGACGCTTAATACAGCGTGCACTATGTTCTGACCGTACGATGCAATAATTTGGGCGCTAATACGTCGAAATATCTCAATCGGAATGGAAGTTACGGACATTTTTCCTCGAAATCGACGAATGATCGAGTTCAGCGAGTTGTTGGGATTGTTTCGACGCTTAATACGGCGTGCCCAATGATCTGCGCTTAAATAGCAGTTATTTGGTCGCTTACACGTCGTAATATCTCAATCGGGAAGAAATTACTGTCATTTTTCGACAATATCGTAGAAGGATTGCGTTTTGCGAGTTTTTGAGCTTCATTCGAAGCATACTACAGTGTGCACTATGTTCTCTAGGAAAATGCAGTAATTTGGGCGTGTAAACGTCGAAAGATCTCCAACGGGAAGGAAATTACGGTCATTTTTCGTCTAAATCGACGAACGATCGAGTTCTGCGATTTGCTGGCCTTGTTTCGAAGCATGCTACAGTGTGCACTATGTTCTGTAGCAAAATGCAGTAATTCGGGCGTGTTAACGTCGAAATATCTTAATCAGGACGAAAATTACGGTCATTTTCGACAATATCGTAGAAGGATTGTGTTTTGCGTGTTGTTGTGCTTGTTTCGAAGCATAAGACAGAGTGCACTATGTTCTGACCGCAAAAAGAATTTATTTGGGCGCTTAAACGTCGAACGATGTCCAACGGGAAGGAAATTACTGTCATTGTTCCACAATATCGTAGAAGGATTGCGATTTGCGAGTTTTTGGGCTTGTTTCCGAGCATACTACGGTGTGCACTATGTTCTGTAGCAAAGTGCAGTAATTTGGGCGTGTAAACGTCGAAATATCTCAATCGGGACGAAAATTACGATCATTTTCGACAATATCGTAGAAGGTTTGCGTTCTGCGAGTTGTTGGCCTTGTTTCGACGCTTAATACGGCGTGCCCAATGATCTGCGCTTAAATAGAAGTTATTTGGGCGCTTACACGTCGTAATATCTCAATCGGGAAGAAATTACTGTCATTTTTCGACAATATCGTAGAAGGATTGCGTTTTGCGAGTTTTTGAGCTTGATTCGAAGCATACTACAGTGTGCACTATGTTCTCTAGGAAAATGCAGTAATTTGGGCGTGTAAACGTCGAAAGATCTCCAACGGGAAGGAAATTACGGTCATTTTTCGTCTAAATCGACGAATGAACGCGTTTTGCGAGTTGTTGGGCTTGTTTCGACGCTTAATACAGCGTGCACTATGTTCTGACCGTACGATGCAATAATTTGGGCGCTAATACGTCGAAATATCTCAATCGGAATGGAAGTTACGGACATTTTTCCTCGAAATCGACGAATGATCGAGTTCAGCGAGTTGTTGGGATTGTTTCGACGCTTAATACGGCGTGCCCAATGATCTGCGCTTAAATAGCAGTTATTTGGGCGCTTACACGTCGTAATATCTCAATCGGGAAGAAATTACTGTCATTTTTCGACAATATCGTAGAAGGATTGCGTTTTGCGAGTTTTTGAGCTTGATTCGAAGCATACTACAGTGTGCACTATGTTCTCTAGGAAAATGCAGTAATTTGGGCGTGTAAACGTCGAAAGATCTCCAACAGGAAGGAAATTACGGTCATTTTTCGTCTAAATCGACGAACGATCGAGTTCTGCGAGTTGTTGGCCTTGTTTCGAAGCATGCTACAGTGTGCACTATGTTCTGTAGCAAAATGCAGTAATTTGGGCGTGTTAACGTCGAAATGTCTTAATCAGGACGAAAATTACGGTCATTTTCGACAATATCGTAGAAGGATTGCGTTTTGCGTGTTGTTGTGCTTGCTTCGAAGCATAAGACAGAGTGCACTATGTTCTGACCGCAAAAAGAATTTATTTGGGCGCTTAAACGTCGAACGATGTCCAACGGGAAGGAAATTACGGACATTTGTCGACAATATAGTAGAAGGATTGCGTTTTGCGAGGTGTTGGGCTTTTTTCGAAGCATACAACGGTGTGCACTATGTTCTGTAGCAAAATGCAGTAATTTGGGCGTGTAAACGTCGAAATATCTCAATCGGAAAGTAAATGACGGTCATTCTTCGACAAAATCGACGAATGAACGCGTTTTGCGAGTTGTTGGGCTTGTTTCGACGCTTAATACAGCGTGCACTATGTTCTGACCGTACGATGCAATAATTTGGACGCTAATACGTCGAAATATCTCAATCGGAATGGAAGTTACGGACATTTTTCGTCGAACTCGACGAATGATCGAGTTCTGCGAGTTGTTGGGCTTGTTTCGACGCTTAACACGGCGTGCCCTATGATCTGCGCTTAAATAGCAGTTATTTGGGTGCTTATACGTCGAAATATCTCAATCGCTATGGAAGTTACGGACATTTTTCGTCGAAATCGACGAATGATCGAGTTCTGCGAGTTGTTGGGATTGTTTCGAAGCATACTACGGTGTGCACTATGTTCTGTAGCAAAATGCAGTAATTTGGGCGTGTAAACGTCGAAATATCTCAATCGGAAAGAAAATTACGGTCATTCTTCGACAAAATCGACGAATGATCGAGTTCTGGGAGTTGTTGGACTTGTTACGACGCTTAATACGGCGTGCCCTATGATCTGCGCTTAAATAGCAGTTATTTGGGCGTGTAAACGTCGAAATATCTCAATCGGAAAGTAAATGACGGTCATTCTTCGACAAAATCGACGAATGAACGCGTTTTGCGAGTTGTTGGGCTCGTTTCGAAGCATAATACAGCGTGCACTATGTTCTGACCGTAAAAAGAATTTACTTGGGCGCTTATACGTCGAAATATCATAATCAGGAAGGAAATTACGGTCATTTTTCGTCGAAGTCGACGAATGATCGAGTTCTGCGAGTTGTTGGGCTTGTTTCGACGCTTAATACGGCGTGCCCTATGATCTGCGCTTATATAGCAGTTATTTGGGCGCTTATACGTCGAAATATCTCAATCGCGATGGAAGTTACGGTCATTTTTCGTCGAAATCGACGAATGATCGATTTGTGCGAGTTGTTGGGATTGTTTCGAAGCATACTACGGTGTGCACTATGTTCTGTAGCATAAATGCAGTGTCACGTCCCGCGCTCCGCACGTGCCGTAAGAAGAACAAGAAACCTACTCTATACAAAACACGCGAATAAGGATTTGGATGCACAAACGAACACACGGCACTACGAAACGAAAGGAAGGATTAACAAAATGAGAGCGACTAACAGATCCAACCAATAAACGAAATACATATACACACAACTCTAAATAAACCTACCAATAACCGACTTGCCATTTGAAAACCTATGGTTCAATATAATATAAACTCAACCAGCATAAAATAAAATAAATAGAACCAACTAATGGATTGAACGAGTCACGAACCAAACAAATAAACCAGGAAATAAGAATAACTACAGAAAGGGAAATGATTGAAACACTAGGAATATATGTATATATAAATATATTTTAATCAATCAACGCCGCAACAACTCGGACAGTTACATATAAGTGTAAACATATATGCCAAACATGTAATAATCTAGTAAATATTAGAGACAGTACCTCCAATACTATGCAACAAATACAATATTATCAACTTATGAAATATATGTGTATATGAAATCAAAAACTAATAATCTAACTAATACATAAAACATACAATATTATATTACTAAAAAAATAAAGCTTACATTGTCAGAAATATATATATGTGTGCGCATTCTATATTATTAAATCAAATCAGTAATCTAAGATACATACTTAAAACTAGCCTACGTTCCGGTAAAGAGTTATAAAATAAGAACTACATTACGAAACATGCATGTCTATATATAAAAATATATATAAATAACCTATATTCTAAACTAAATTACTACTAATAATCTACAAAAGAAATAGAACACACAACGCAACACTTGGGTCTAAGTAACAACCTGTCGATAGGTCAAACGTTCAAAATAATTGACACCGCAACGACTTGAAGGTTTGCATACAGAAATTCTACCATCAAACACTAATATGTAAAAACGTATTAAACACACAATAATTTAGAAATAAAACCTTCAATACTATGTTGTCACAATACCAGATATATATATGTATATATGAAATCAAATAATTGACACATAACCTCAAATACACAACATTACATCGCTAAAGAATCGAAATGAAAATCACACTGCCAAAATTATATACATATATACGTGCGTGTGTGTGTGTTCTATCTTATTAAATGAAGTTAATAAACAATTAACATTTCATCTGGTATAAATACTACACTGCCAGAAGAAATATATACATATACATATATATATATTGTGTGTATATGAGTTTGTCTTATATTATCAAATACTCTATAAAATAAACTACTCAAAACAATAAATAAAGCTATCGAAGAATTACAAAACATTAATCATATTAAAATCACACACAATATAAATAAATAAATATATATATATGTATATTCACACGAACAATACTATTGTCACTTTAAAGTAATACGAATAACACTATTAATAAACAAATGTTCTAATTGCGGTAAAATAAGGAAACACGACCGACAGAAAATACTTCGATATTAAACAAAACTAAAGACCCGCCACTATAACCTCACTTATGAGCAGCCATGTTAGATTTACACGCGCATCGGAACACGCGTTATGGTTATAGGGATATTAGGGATTAATGGAAACCAGACGCGAGAAACAAATCATGAAAACACATTATTAACATTTTTCTTTAATAAATTCTATGCGCAACTACATTGTCAAATATGAATATATATATATAATTAATTAAAAAAGGGAAATATAAAGTTAAACACTATTGATGAATTACAAAACATTAGTCATATTAAAATGACACACAACCTAAATTTATATATATATATATTCACACCAACAATACTATTGTCACTTTAAAGTAATAATAACGATATTAATGTTCTAATTGCGGAAAAACAAGCGATAGAAAATTACTTCGATACTTCGGAACAACTAACACAATAACACGCGTTACGGTGATAGGAATATTAGGGATTAATGGAAATCAGGCGTGAGGAACAAATCATGAAAACACATCGTTAACGTTTTTCTTTAATAAATTCTATGCGCAACTACATTGTCAAATATAAATATAAAAATATATATATATATAATTAACAAAGAAAAAAGGGGGGAATATAAAATTAAATACACATATATTTAACAAACAAAAAAAACTAAATAAAATAACCTTACACTATCACGTTTAAAAAAAAGTATATATATATATATATTGAACACACACAAAAAAAAAAAAAGAGAAGAAAAAAACAAAATGCATCAAAACAAAATATAATAATAAGGAACACGCGATCACCAAACAACGAACCAACGAAGCACCTACACCAAATCAAAATCGAAGCAAGGAGCTCCAAGATAAAGTTCGCTGAACTCACGCATACACCAATAACGCACAACAGGGGAAATTCCCTTTCTCCCAGAAGCATGGTGACGAAGATGTGCCTTCTAAACCTCTCCAGGAATTTCGTTTGGAAAATAAACTTTTACACAACGATCTGTATCAACGACTTCAACCAGAGGGGGCTCCCACTCCAGCACGACGGTCTCTGCATCGAAGAAACTTTCATCAACAGCAACAAAATTGTCAAAACTCAACTCCGACGAGAAATCCACGGCCTCGGCATCAATGTCGAATACTCTCTCCGACCACTCTGGTTCATCACAGCGCCGCATACGTTTGATGGGCCTTCCCAAATCGCCCATGGGTTCTTCGGAATCCCTCTTTCGCTTGCGCTGAAACAATACAATATAGTTTAAATAAAACGAAACAGAACGAATCAAGCGGATTAAAAATAAGACAAAGTACGCACCATAGAAGTCTGGATAGGAACCCCTGATGGAAATGCCTCCGCAAACATTGTTTAAACGTCGATCACCGAAGCCTAGAGAAACAACAAGAAAAGGAAAAAGGATCAAAATCACGAAAACAACCATAATATACAAATATCTATCTAAATCAAACTTACGCAAACTAATTCGAAGGAGGAGGCCCTTGTTGTGGGAGAGCAGCGGATCGCGCGTGTTGCCCGAGCAAACATCGAAATGATAATGATGCTGCAGCCGCCAGCCCTTGCACGTGCCGAAGAAACACAGATAAATCCCACGGTACAAACATGGAAGATTCTCGGAAAAGACAAGACCAGCATGGAACGTCTCAAGTCTCCTAGACGCTAGCTCAGCAGAAACACTGGACCGAGTGGAACTAAGTCGAAATATGAAACTTACATTCTCTCACGTACGATCTCTGGAAGCCAAAACTGCAAAATCCCGATTCCCACGGAAGGGTACTCCCAGTGGACCACCACCACAACCACCACCTCGTGGGGATGGCATTATAAATAAGCATAGCACATAGAGCAGCGCGCAGTATAATTAATACGTTCATTATAACGTCTTATACCGTGCTATATCGTGCGTTTAGAAATCTTGTATAACACTTTGCGTTTCGGCGGTCTTTAGTTGTCTAGACAAGAAAGGAAAGTCGCGACTTAGGAAAAATAAAATATTTTGAAGTCTTCATTTCATCGCTTAAACAAAAGCGCATTGTAATTGCGGTATTAATTCGGTTAGTAATTTGTAAACCGTGTATCGAAACAAATAAATAAAGTAAAAGTTTGATAATAAATTATATCCGAGTTTCGAGAAATAAACCCAGAAATTAAAACACCAACGACCATCAGAGCAGACGAAGTGATGGCACCCGACGCCACTGGTTTCTCAAGGTAAGAAAATAAATTTTAAAAATATTTCCTTCTTCTCTGATAATTTCGTTGCACTCGAGAATTACCTATCATCAATCTCGTTTTATTTCCGTGAACGGTTTGAAGATAGAATCATTATTTTAAACTTTAAACAAAAGGGGGTGTTCGCTGTGTTGGCTTGTGCAAACGGTGTTTTCAGCTACTGAAACACCCGTTGATCTTCGCATTCCTCCTCCCATTGTTGGCAAAATATTGCCCGTCTTTGGGCAAGGCTTGCGAAATCACACAAGTCCCGCACAGAGAGGACCATTAAATACATCGTTGACGTCGATCGAATATTAAGAGCGATACCGGCATTTCTATTGACCAATTTCCTTGCCATCATTGCATGCAATTATACAAAAAGGAGAGAGAAATAGTAGAACAATTTCCTTTAAAAATTTAACCGAAGGATCGTTCGCTGTGTTGACTTGTGCAAACGGTGTTTTCAATAATCGAAAACGCCTATCGATCTTCGCATTCCTCCTCCCATTGTTGGCAAAATATTGCCCGTCTTTGGGCAAGGCTTGCGAAATCACACAAGTTCCACACAGAGAGGATCGTTAGAATCACCCTCGATAATCAAACTCAAAGGCAAGAAAATCGTGGTGATAGAATCCATCGTGGCAAATAAACTGAGCTTTGGTTCCAACGACAAACTATTATAGCGAAATTAAAAGAGAAGAAGAAGGCAAAACGTAAAAAAAATAAATTCATATCAAGCAACGAAAAATTTGACATTCAAATATTGTATCCAGCTTTAATCCTCTCCCGTGCTAGTATCCCTGCACATAGCAGGTTAGCCAAAAAGCGGAATCGGTTTTGCCAGTAGCATTATACTCTAGTCGACGCTACCCGTAACGTTTGAAATAAATAAAATTTTTGAAATAGTCCTTAGACTATTTCTGGTGGCAGCAACTACCGTATTAATCGGAAATCCAAATAAATACTTCATACACAATAATATCATTTCAATATTTCCCTTCCGACTAAACTCTAAATCACAAATAAATCAAAAATAAATAAAAAAAAAAAAAAAAATTTTACAGAATTTTAATCTTAACTTGACTTAAAACTAATAAATACGTAACACAGTTAGATAGATTAAAATTTTTGGTGGCAGCGGTGGGATACGCTCCGCAGAGGATTAAAGCTCTTACGAACATCAACTAAAAAAAATAAGTAGGAAAATGTCGACCGCCCGGGAGTCGCTAAGCGAGGATACGCTTTCGGCGTTGACGGAAAAATTGAAAGCATGGGACGAAAATTTCCGTGTATTAACCGACATAAGCTCAAGACTAATTAAATTAGAAGAAGACGTGCGCGTAAGCAGACAGACGAACGATACCGAAATACCCGTATCACCGATAACACCGCGAGAAACAAGATTGACTGATAATTACCAGCCGATTAAATTAAAGGACGCGATTGAATCAGTACCAGTGTTCGACGGATACAGACCGTCTGTGTTCCAGTTTTTGAGATCATGCGAGCGAGCGCGAAATATGATTCCTAGGCATCAAGAGCCACAGTTAGTAAAATTACTAATGAATAAACTTCGCGGACACGCGTTTCTCGCCGTAGAGGACCATGAGGTAGTAACTTTAAACGATTTCGGGAATAAATTAAAAGATATGTTCGGCCCAGGAAAAACCGTTAACGAATACAGGGGAGAGTTGGGAACGGTATTCCAACGACCAGGAGAAAATATACTAGATTACATAGACCGCGTCAGAAATCTCAGATTGGCTATAATTGATGGAGAAAGATGTCAATACGGTTCCATATCGCAAGACGTTCAAGATACGATCGATTGGGACACCAGAGAGGCTTTCATTAAGGGACTCCCGAACGAAGTATATTTACGAGTAAAGTTATCCGAGTACCAATCTTTAGAAGACGCGTATCGCCAAGCCGTAAAAGCAACGCGGGAACTAAAACAAGTAAACGACAGAATGCGATACCAACGTCCGACATTTTCAAGTAATAACAACCGAAACAACGTCCGTCCCCCTAATAATAATTACATCGAGAATAACCGAAATAACGCTCGTCCTTCTAATAACAATTACACCGGGAACAACCGAAATAACGTTAACCCGTCAAATAATAACTACGCCAGGAACAACATCCAAGATCGAAGATCGGCACCTCCTTCGCAGAATTTTTCGAATACTACGAGACAAAATATTACATGTAATTATTGTAAAAAACCCGGACATTTAGTGAAAGACTGTTACAAATTTAAAGCCCGAGTAGATGCCGGATTAATCGTACCCTATAATTCGAGACCGTCGGGAAACCAAACGCGTCCTTCGGGAGAATGGGGCGAGCCACGAAGGAACGATACGCCGAATCGCCCAAGAGTACAGGCGGCATCGAGGAGACCGGCGCCGACGGCAACAAACAGAACAAGGGCAGCCGCCCCCGCGAGATCGACTCCACCACCCGTAACGAGAGACAGAACGAACGCAATGCCGACCGTAAGGTCGAACGAACAACCACTAAATACTGTGGGGGAGTCATCCCACAACCAAACGAGGTCACAAACAGAGAATCCGGAATCTCAAGACAAAAAGGAAAGAGTGAAGCGCAAGCAACCGGCGAAGGAAAATCACCAAGAGTCGGACTCAGATTCGGACAACGACCTCTCCGAATTATTTCAGTAAAATTTAATGATTCCCCAACGACTCCAACTGCGCGAATAGTCTCCCCAGATTTAAAAACCAAGACGAGTTTATTATTAGATTCTGGATCGGAAATTAACATTATCAAAAAACCTGCTTTACCCGATTCAGCCATCATCGACGAGAAGGAATCAATCGAAGTGCGAGGAATTACGGCAACGAGCCTGGTCTCCCTAGGGCAGACGGTAATACAGGTTGCGGGCCATCCGGTTAATTTTCATGTAGTTGATGATTCATTGCTAATCGATCAAGACGGAATCCTAGGATCCGAATTTTTTGCAGGTTGTAAAGCTCGTTTAGATTACGAGGAAAAGCATGTCAAATGGGGAAATATTTATATACCCTTCGATACTAGAGAAAAAATAATTATACCGAAGCGAAGTTCAGTGACGTGTTCAATTAATATCGCAAATCCAGAAATAAAGGAGGGATTTATTCCCAGAATCGAGCCGATCAAAGGAATCTATTTTGGTAATGCAGTTGTGAGGAATCATAAAGGAAAAGGTTACATAAGAGTAATAAATACTACTTCAAGAAATTACGAATTTACAACACCGACAATGGTAATTAAGGAATTCGAAAACCCATCCCCGCTTCCTAGGACAGCGTGTAATACAGTTTTAAAATCGAAAGAAAGTAGATACGATAAAATAATTGAATTACTACGACTCGAACATTTGAACAAAGAAGAAACGGAAAATGTTAAAAGGTTGATTCGTAATAATCAAGATAGGTTTCATATTCCAGGAGATATATTGGAAGCAACTGAAGTTTTGGAACATAGAATAATTACAACGGATGATATACCAATTAATACTAAACAGTATCGATACCCACCAGTACATCGAGAAGAGATAAATCGGCAAATTCAAGAATTACTAGATACGGACGTAGTGGAACCATCGGTATCTCCATATAACTCTCCGCTTTGGATTGTACCCAAAAAACCTGATTCGCAAGGAAATAAACGCTGGAGATTAGTTATCGATTATAGAAAGTTGAACGATAAAACGATCGGCGATGCTTTCCCACTACCCAACATTACAGAAATATTGGATCAATTAGGAAGTGCAAAATATTTTTCCACGTTTGACTTAGCATCAGGCTTTCACCAGATCCGTATGTCACAGGAAGATGCCCACAAAACTGCATTTTCGACACCATACGGACATTTTCAATTCAAAAGAATGCCCTTTGGATTAAAAAATGCCCCAGCAACGTTTCAACGTTTGATGAACTCAGTGTTATCTGGTCTGCAAGGAATAGAATTATTCGTCTATCTGGATGACATAGTGATTTATTCGAGGTCTCTCCAAGAACACGAAATTAAATTTAATAAGTTAATGGAAAGACTGAGGAAAGCTAAATTACGATTACAGCCTGATAAGTGCGAATTTTTACGACACGAGGTGAATTACTTAGGACACATAATTAGTGAAGATGGCGTAAAACCCGACCCAAAGAAAATCGAAGCCGTATCAAAATTTCCACGACCGAAAAGGGTGAAAAATATCAAACAATTTCTGGGACTAGCAGGATACTACAGGAAATTTATACCCGATTTCTCCAAGGTCGCGAAACCATTGACACAACTATTAAAGAAAGATACTCCCTTTAAATGGACAGAAAATCAAGAAAATGCATTCAATAATTTAAAGACAGCGCTAATGACAAAACCCATTTTACAGTATCCAGACTTTTCTGAACCCTTTAACCTTACTACAGACGCATCAGGATACGCAATAAGCGGTGTACTGAGTCAAGGGCAAATCGGAAAGGATTTACCGATTGCATATGCCTCAAGACTATTGAATTCCGCCGAACAAAACTACTCTACCATAGAAAAGGAGTGTCTGGCAATCGTTTACTGTACGATGCATTTCAGACCATACCTGTATGGTAGAAAGTTTACGATAATAACTGATCACAAACCGTTAGTATGGATGAATTCCATTAAAGATCCCACCTCGAGAATTTGGAAATGGAAATTGAAATTGTCGGACTTTGAATTTGATATCCAATATAAAGAAGGTAGAGCGAACGCGAACGCAGATGCATTATCCCGAAATCCGCCAGAGATGTGCTTGCCAATCAGGAAACGAGAAGAAGATTCGCCAGATCGATACCCACATGTAAAAAGATTTCAATTGGATACCTCGACCGAGGACTCTCCGATATTCGAGGCTAAGCCACGCGTATTATCGCATTACGATAAACAGGGAAAACCTTCTACTCGAAAACATCTCACCATAGAAGAAACACCCGTAAAATATTTTGACGAAGCACTAGCCGAGCTCGATCGAGAAAAGGAAGACACGGATACAACGAGCGAAGAAGAGCCCTCCATTGTAAATCCAGAATTAATTCAACAACGAGAAAAGGACACGAGACCTACGATAATCGCGGAATTAAGAATTTCAGAAACCCGAGACTCAATTACGAGAGTAAAAGACCATAGAGTAATATTTATAGATGTACATGGGAATGCGATAGATAAAGGAGCATTAGAAATGAAGGAGACGGGAAAATTGCCTCGTTATGAAGATTTAATGTTAGAAAAAGCAAGATTGAATTACGATTCTGGGAAATACATCATATCCCTACCGATAAAGGAAAATAGAAATATTCCAATAACACCAGAAAATTTATTAAACTCGCTAAGATCTCTACTAGATGTAGTAAATGAAAAACAGTTAACTTCCTTTAGCATCAGCAAAGGAAATTTAGAAGAGATACCCTGGCGACATACAATCAGAAAATTAAAAGAAATATTTATGGAAAAAACCTTAACCATCACCATTTGCACTGGGGAAGTAATTACCCCGCCTGTGGAAGCACGAAATAACATAATAAGAGAAAAACACGAATCATCCGTAGCAGGACATAAAGGAGTAACGAAGACGTATCAAAGAATACGACAATGTTATTATTGGGAAAATATGAAGAAGGAGATCCAGGAATACGTAAGAACATGTAAAGAATGCCAATTGAAAAAGTTAACTAGAATAAAGACAAAGCAACCAATGGTACTCACTGATACACCGGGCAGGGCTTTCGACAAAATTAGTATGGATATCGTCGGTCCACTACCAAAGACAGCAAAAGGAAACGAATACATATTAACAATTCAAGACCTATTAACAAAATATTCAATCGGGATTCCAATAGGAGGAATCTCTTCAGCCGAGATAGCGGACGCTTTTATAAAACGATTTATTTGTCGTTTCGGGTCACCGAGAGCTATTCTCACTGATCAAGGAAGGAACTTTACATCCTCACTAATGAAGAAAGTAGCAAAAAGATTCCGCATCAAACAATATACTACGACGGCATATCATCCACAAAGTAACGGTTCGATCGAAAGATCTCACCACGTATTGATGGAATATCTCAAGTTATATATCGAAAATTCCAGAAATTGGGACGAATGGGTGGAATTAGCCATGTTTTCCTATAACACCTCTGTACACGAAGGAACGAAATTCTCTCCGCATGAATTAGTCTTTGGACACTTGGCCAGAGAACCCACTGGCGAAATACCAATCGTAGAAAACGTGGAACCAACTTATGCGGAATATCTCAGAGACCTGTTCGATAAAATCAACACCGTGCAGCAAACAGCAAGAGAAAATTTGATAAAATCCAAACTAAGATCAAAAGAATATTACGACAGACGAATTAACCCTCAAAATTTCAAAATTGGAGATCTAGTATACCTACTAAAGGAACCTAGCAAAGGAAAGTTTTCCGATCAATATACTGGACCACACAAGGTGCTAGAAATCTTGCAGAACCAAAACGTCAAGATTGAAGTAAAAGGGATTCCGCGAACAGTGCACTTAAACAAGTTAAAACTAGCGCATAATCGAAATAAACAATGAATGAAGTGATTGCAGTGGACAACGTAGTGCAGTAGTGTATGTTGTAGTGCTGTTCGTTGAATAATACAGATAGCGAAAAGATACCTAAAAGAAAAAAAGGAAAATTATTAAGTGTGCCTCAATTATCGTTTAAATATAAAATGTGTTAACTCAATGAATAATTAACTAGTGAAAGTGAAAGTTACCTTGTGAACAAGAAAGTGTATGTGCAAATATAGGTTATGATTCCTTGTTCGTGGAACGTAGTGCATGACAGTTACCTAAAATAAGTGAATAAATTAGTTTCAATTGTTTCAGTGCAAAATATGAGGTTACTAAATGTTATAACTATATTGTGGTTAAATCAAAAGGAGATGTGACACTGTTCGTCGAATAATACAGATAGCGGAAACCTAAAAGAAAATGGAAAAATTTATTATGTGTACTCCAATTACTGTTTGAATATGAAACGTGTTGATTCAATAAATAATTAAAAGAGTGCAAGTGAAAGTTACCTCATGAACAAGTAATCGTCATACAAGAAGGTTTACGTGCAAAATAAGTTATGGATCCCTGTTTGCGGAACACCATGTACGACAGCCAGCTGAAAATAAACGAACGAATTAACTTCAATGGCCTTAATGCAAAATACAACATTACTAAATATTATAACAAAACTGCAGAAGCGTGACACTGTTTGTCGAATAACGCAGACAGCAAAAACCTGAAAAAGCAAAAGAAGATTATTACGAGTGCTCCAATTACTGTTTGAATGTAAAACGTGTTAGTTCAACGAACAACTAAAACAGTGAAAGTGCAACTTACCTCGTGAACAATCAATCACCATACAAGGAAGTGTACATGCATGAATTTCGCAGATTAATAAGAAGAAATAAAATAGCTGATAAGTAAAGAAAGTGGTTAGGAAATAATTATGATAGATTAATTCAGAGTTAGTAATACATATAACCGGAATAAAAGGATATTTCATTATGTATCAATCTACGTAGTATTGTATCTAACATGTAGAAGCGGATTTTGTAATGCACACGTATTAAGTTAAATAAATTAAACAGTACCTTTAAGGCCACAGATGTAAGACGATTGAAAGCAACCGTAGTAAGTATCCAAGGCATATCGAAGAATCGGATGATGTTGTGGGAATGATCCAGGTAAGAGTCGCAGCATCGAAAGAGTAGAATCCGAAGAATCACAGATAATGTTAATCTAATAAATAAATTTTAATCACTAATAAGGAAACTAATACATATCATACATAAAATAATAACATATAGTAAGCACAAGCAATAATAAATTAATAGGGAAAATATGAAAGGTCGATAAACACAGAAATAGGTTAGGAATTAATCAAGATAGACTAACTAAATGTTAACAACAAGACATGACTGAACTCAGTACAAAGAAATAAAGTTACGTTACAGGAAAGTGACTGGTAACACAATACACAAAGCATTAACTAAATTAAACGAGACTTATATAGATGCAAGTCATGACTATTACATTAAAGTAGTACACTGTATTTGCACACACAATATCATGAAACACAAAACAATATTACAAAACACCACTAAATAAATCATAATGATTAATAATTAATTGGTTATTTCAACAATACACCACTGTTAACGTTAAATCAACGCCATACCAAAGATACACGTGAGCGGCCATGTTAAAAATTCGTCGCGCACCCCATACATACACACCTCAATACGAATAATAACCAACACAATGTAATACAGCATCATAATAGTAATGTTAGGTACTAATAATAATAATAATAATAATAAAAAAAAAAAAAGAAAAAAAAAAAAAGAGAAAGAAAGACAAAGAGAGATAAGGAAAATATATATATATTAAATAACAACTAACATAATCGTAACACATTATATATATTATATTATATACAGGGATACAGTATTCGTACAAAAAAAAAAAAAAAAAAAAAACAAGTCCGAACGAAACAATTTTTTTTTTTTAATTTTTATATATATTAACTGTTTTATATGTATGTACAGAACGGGCGACGAGTTCATCAACTCGGGCATAGAGAACCCAGATGGGCCCGTTCCCGCATTCGATGTGGAGGAGACGGAGGATGTTCAATCTTGCCTCTGTGTTCGGTTGATACGCTCCGCCCACCGTTTAGATAACGGCTATTTTTGTCAAGACTGTTTCGACGAGTTAGATCCAGACGACCAGGACCTATGTGTCGAGCCGTCCGCTCATTTCTTATGCGGAATACCTGCAAGAACACGTGTAAAACACTGTCGTATGTGCGACATAAACATAGCGGATCTACAACCCGCTATATCATGCATCCAATGCATGATTGTTTACAATAATCTGACTCTCCTCGAAAGACACTTTTTAGTTGAAGGAATAGCATTCCGCACCGTAGAACCATGAAGTGCTTGTATGCTACGCAAATACTTATGCTATCCACCTATGAACAAACAACATTTATAACTGTACATGTGATTTTTACTTATGTCTACCAATATATATACACGCATGTTGTAAAGTAGGCGATATTTACACACTCACTTCCATTGATAATGCAAATGACTCATAAATAAGCCGCCATATTTACCATTACACGCACATATATATATATTCGAAAACAAGCCATATTTGTAATATCTATGATGATATATACATATATATTTATAACAATAAAACATATCTCATTACTTACCAATACGTATGCATATATGTATATAATTATAACCCAAGTAGCTTTCATAATTTTCACTGATAACTTATATGTAAAACCTAAAATAAAACAAAAAGTTATTCTTATTTCAAATAAACTCGAGAGTAAGAAACAATTTAACAAATTGTTAATAGGAAGATGAATCACCTGGTCATCGTACTTACCCTCATCAAAATAACATATGGCCTGGTAGGATACGACTGCAATGGCAACCATCTCAACGTCACCACCATCTCTCTAAATTCCATTGGGGACTGCAGCCTACAGCCTGCGATAACAGAAACTCAAGATATCTATATTCAACTACTGCAACTCTCAGAATTTGAATTTACCAGTGTAAGGCAATGCAAGGTGCAAATAACTCGAATTATATATTACTGTGGCATGCACTCCCACACGTCGGCAGTGCATAACGGATTTGCCGAATATCTCCACGAAACGACTGCCCAACAATGTGCAAGGATGCACCAAGACGGTACGTTTTCATTCGGACCACAAAACCTTATCGTAGGTCTAAAGGACAACGCAACAGAAACAAGGTCGATTGTCCTAGCCGGCAAGTTAACAGACGACGGCAGCTGTCGGGGAACACAGTATGTAGACCCATACGGGAGCTGGGAAAAAGTCGTCGTACAAGCCACAGTAAGGATAAGTTTAAGATCAGCAGTTGTGCCAGTACGGATCGAAGCAAACAAAATTCTACTGAAATCAGGAACGATATGTACTTTTAGTGAAGGAAACTGTCTAGACGCTGAGGACGGATACACTTATTGGCAACCACAACCGCCCTCACCATGCAAATTTGATCAGTACGATGTACTATACGAAGGAATTGCTACAAAGATCCAAGAAATAAGAACCAACAAGGAACTAGCACAACCAGTTTATGCACTAACAACGCAAGAAGTAACATTTGCACTGACCAAAACTGGAGAACAGCCACTGTGTGGATATACCCTATTATCCACCGAACACCCCAAATTGTTCCTGTTAGAAACAACAAGAGGAAACACGTTCATTTCCAAAAGCAAGACAGCAGTTGAAAATCTGGACATATTTGCATATGTCAACTCAAAATTCATATACGTGGAGAAACACATTAAACGACAAATGACAACGTTATACCACGATATATTGACACAAAGATGCACCACACAAAAGAAACTAATAGAAAATGCTTTAAGCCTAGCAACCTTACTGCCCGACGAATTTGCATACACCGTAACCAAAACCCCAGGACACATGGCTCTGATCGCAGGAGAAGCAGTCCATATAGTCAAATGCATTCCGGTGCAAGTAAAGATACGACATACAACAGAATGCTACTCGGAACTACCCGTTTGGCAAGGCAATCGCACCGCATTTCTAATGCCAAAAACACACATCCTAACACAACACGGAAACCATAGAGAATGCAGCGCAGTACTGCCTACGTTATACAACATCGATGGACTCTGGCACAAATTCGTACCAAAGCCCATGGAAGCAATCGCACCACAGGAACTCCGCCCGGACGTGCGCCAAACGTGGCGATATTCAGTACCATCGTCATTGGCCACGAGCGGAATATATACTCAAAAAGACCTGGACGCACTACAGGACCACGTCATGTTCCCCGCAGAAAAAACAGCAGTCTTGAACACATTGGCCAGAGGAGCGACAGGAAAAACGATCGTGCCTGGAACAGTAAACATCCTGGGAATGATGGACGAAAACACACTAACCACAATAGCGAAAAATACAGTATCAAGCTTATGGACTGGTTTCATGGAATTTGGAACTGTCAGTGCAGCAATATTTGGAATACTCGTAATATTTAAATTAATCAAGACGATAATAGATATAGTCATACACGGATATCAATTACGTGAAACTTACGGATGTGGAATCGCCCTATTAGGAGCAATATGCGGCTCAGTCACCCACCTGCTACTATACCTCAAAAGAGGACGAAATATCGATGATCAAACAGCACAACCTCAAGGGATATCGATAACACCGGCGGTCACTCAACAACCAACGACATCTACATCCGCCTTGAACGAACTCAGAGACACCATCAATCAAATTTCCTCTGGAAATTTGAACTCCAAGGGCGGGGGTGTCACGTCCCGCGCTCCGCACGTGCCGTAAGAAGAACAAGAAACCTACTCTATACAAAACACGCGAATAAGGATTTGGATGCACAAACGAACACACGGCACTACGAAACGAAAGGAAGGATTAACAAAATGAGAGCGACTAACAGATCCAACCAATAAACGAAATACATATACACACAACTCTAAATAAACCTACCAATAACCGACTTGCCATTTGAAAACCTATGGTTCAATATAATATAAACTCAACCAGCATAAAATAAAATAAATAGAACCAACTAATGGATTGAACGAGTCACGAACCAAACAAATAAACCAGGAAATAAGAATAACTACAGAAAGGGAAATGATTGAAACACTAGGAATATATGTATATATAAATATATTTTAATCAATCAACGCCGCAACAACTCGGACAGTTACATATAAGTGTAAACATATATGCCAAACATGTAATAATCTAGTAAATATTAGAGACAGTACCTCCAATACTATGCAACAAATACAATATTATCAACTTATGAAATATATGTGTATATGAAATCAAAAACTAATAATCTAACTAATACATAAAACATACAATATTATATTACTAAAAAAATAAAGCTTACATTGTCAGAAATATATATATGTGTGCGCATTCTATATTATTAAATCAAATCAGTAATCTAAGATACATACTTAAAACTAGCCTACGTTCCGGTAAAGAGTTATAAAATAAGAACTACATTACGAAACATGCATGTCTATATATAAAAATATATATAAATAACCTATATTCTAAACTAAATTACTACTAATAATCTACAAAAGAAATAGAACACACAACGCAACACTTGGGTCTAAGTAACAACCTGTCGATAGGTCAAACGTTCAAAATAATTGACACCGCAACGACTTGAAGGTTTGCATACAGAAATTCTACCATCAAACACTAATATGTAAAAACGTATTAAACACACAATAATTTAGAAATAAAACCTTCAATACTATGTTGTCACAATACCAGATATATATATGTATATATGAAATCAAATAATTGACACATAACCTCAAATACACAACATTACATCGCTAAAGAATCGAAATGAAAATCACACTGCCAAAATTATATACATATATACGTGCGTGTGTGTGTGTTCTATCTTATTAAATGAAGTTAATAAACAATTAACATTTCATCTGGTATAAATACTACACTGCCAGAAGAAATATATACATATACATATATATATATTGTGTGTATATGAGTTTGTCTTATATTATCAAATACTCTATAAAATAAACTACTCAAAACAATAAATAAAGCTATCGAAGAATTACAAAACATTAATCATATTAAAATCACACACAATATAAATAAATAAATATATATATATGTATATTCACACGAACAATACTATTGTCACTTTAAAGTAATACGAATAACACTATTAATAAACAAATGTTCTAATTGCGGTAAAATAAGGAAACACGACCGACAGAAAATACTTCGATATTAAACAAAACTAAAGACCCGCCACTATAACCTCACTTATGAGCAGCCATGTTAGATTTACACGCGCATCGGAACACGCGTTATGGTTATAGGGATATTAGGGATTAATGGAAACCAGACGCGAGAAACAAATCATGAAAACACATTATTAACATTTTTCTTTAATAAATTCTATGCGCAACTACATTGTCAAATATGAATATATATATATAATTAATTAAAAAAGGGAAATATAAAGTTAAACACTATTGATGAATTACAAAACATTAGTCATATTAAAATGACACACAACCTAAATTTATATATATATATATTCACACCAACAATACTATTGTCACTTTAAAGTAATAATAACGATATTAATGTTCTAATTGCGGAAAAACAAGCGATAGAAAATTACTTCGATACTTCGGAACAACTAACACAATAACACGCGTTACGGTGATAGGAATATTAGGGATTAATGGAAATCAGGCGTGAGGAACAAATCATGAAAACACATCGTTAACGTTTTTCTTTAATAAATTCTATGCGCAACTACATTGTCAAATATAAATATAAAAATATATATATATATAATTAACAAAGAAAAAAGGGGGGAATATAAAATTAAATACACATATATTTAACAAACAAAAAAAACTAAATAAAATAACCTTACACTATCACGTTTAAAAAAAAGTATATATATATATATATTGAACACACACAAAAAAAAAAAAAGAGAAGAAAAAAACAAAATGCATCAAAACAAAATATAATAATAAGGAACACGCGATCACCAAACAACGAACCAACGAAGCACCTACACCAAATCAAAATCGAAGCAAGGAGCTCCAAGATAAAGTTCGCTGAACTCACGCATACACCAATAACGCACAACAGGGGAAATTCCCTTTCTCCCAGAAGCATGGTGACGAAGATGTGCCTTCTAAACCTCTCCAGGAATTTCGTTTGGAAAATAAACTTTTACACAACGATCTGTATCAACGACTTCAACCAGAGGGGGCTCCCACTCCAGCACGACGGTCTCTGCATCGAAGAAACTTTCATCAACAGCAACAAAATTGTCAAAACTCAACTCCGACGAGAAATCCACGGCCTCGGCATCAATGTCGAATACTCTCTCCGACCACTCTGGTTCATCACAGCGCCGCATACGTTTGATGGGCCTTCCCAAATCGCCCATGGGTTCTTCGGAATCCCTCTTTCGCTTGCGCTGAAACAATACAATATAGTTTAAATAAAACGAAACAGAACGAATCAAGCGGATTAAAAATAAGACAAAGTACGCACCATAGAAGTCTGGATAGGAACCCCTGATGGAAATGCCTCCGCAAACATTGTTTAAACGTCGATCACCGAAGCCTAGAGAAACAACAAGAAAAGGAAAAAGGATCAAAATCACGAAAACAACCATAATATACAAATATCTATCTAAATCAAACTTACGCAAACTAATTCGAAGGAGGAGGCCCTTGTTGTGGGAGAGCAGCGGATCGCGCGTGTTGCCCGAGCAAACATCGAAATGATAATGATGCTGCAGCCGCCAGCCCTTGCACGTGCCGAAGAAACACAGATAAATCCCACGGTACAAACATGGAAGATTCTCGGAAAAGACAAGACCAGCATGGAACGTCTCAAGTCTCCTAGACGCTAGCTCAGCAGAAACACTGGACCGAGTGGAACTAAGTCGAAATATGAAACTTACATTCTCTCACGTACGATCTCTGGAAGCCAAAACTGCAAAATCCCGATTCCCACGGAAGGGTACTCCCAGTGGACCACCACCACAACCACCACCTCGTGGGGATGGCATTATAAATAAGCATAGCACATAGAGCAGCGCGCAGTATAATTAATACGTTCATTATAACGTCTTATACCGTGCTATATCGTGCGTTTAGAAATCTTGTATAACACTTTGCGTTTCGGCGGTCTTTAGTTGTCTAGACAAGAAAGGAAAGTCGCGACTTAGGAAAAATAAAATATTTTGAAGTCTTCATTTCATCGCTTAAACAAAAGCGCATTGTAATTGCGGTATTAATTCGGTTAGTAATTTGTAAACCGTGTATCGAAACAAATAAATAAAGTAAAAGTTTGATAATAAATTATATCCGAGTTTCGAGAAATAAACCCAGAAATTAAAACACCAACGACCATCAGAGCAGACGAAGTGATGGCACCCGACGCCACTGGTTTCTCAAGGTAAGAAAATAAATTTTAAAAATATTTCCTTCTTCTCTGATAATTTCGTTGCACTCGAGAATTACCTATCATCAATCTCGTTTTATTTCCGTGAACGGTTTGAAGATAGAATCATTATTTTAAACTTTAAACAAAAGGGGGTGTTCGCTGTGTTGGCTTGTGCAAACGGTGTTTTCAGCTACTGAAACACCCGTTGATCTTCGCATTCCTCCTCCCATTGTTGGCAAAATATTGCCCGTCTTTGGGCAAGGCTTGCGAAATCACACAAGTCCCGCACAGAGAGGACCATTAAATACATCGTTGACGTCGATCGAATATTAAGAGCGATACCGGCATTTCTATTGACCAATTTCCTTGCCATCATTGCATGCAATTATACAAAAAGGAGAGAGAAATAGTAGAACAATTTCCTTTAAAAATTTAACCGAAGGATCGTTCGCTGTGTTGACTTGTGCAAACGGTGTTTTCAATAATCGAAAACGCCTATCGATCTTCGCATTCCTCCTCCCATTGTTGGCAAAATATTGCCCGTCTTTGGGCAAGGCTTGCGAAATCACACAAGTTCCACACAGAGAGGATCGTTAGAATCACCCTCGATAATCAAACTCAAAGGCAAGAAAATCGTGGTGATAGAATCCATCGTGGCAAATAAACTGAGCTTTGGTTCCAACGACAAACTATTATAGCGAAATTAAAAGAGAAGAAGAAGGCAAAACGTAAAAAAAATAAATTCATATCAAGCAACGAAAAATTTGACATTCAAATATTGTATCCAGCTTTAATCCTCTCCCGTGCTAGTATCCCTGCACATAGCAGGTTAGCCAAAAAGCGGAATCGGTTTTGCCAGTAGCATTATACTCTAGTCGACGCTACCCGTAACGTTTGAAATAAATAAAATTTTTGAAATAGTCCTTAGACTATTTCTGGTGGCAGCAACTACCGTATTAATCGGAAATCCAAATAAATACTTCATACACAATAATATCATTTCAATATTTCCCTTCCGACTAAACTCTAAATCACAAATAAATCAAAAATAAATAAAAAAAAAAAAAAAAATTTTACAGAATTTTAATCTTAACTTGACTTAAAACTAATAAATACGTAACAGCAGTAATTTGGGCGTGTAAACGTCGAAATATCTCAATCGGAAAGTAAATTACGGTCATTCTTCGACAAAATCGACGAATGATCGCTTTTTGCGAATTGTTGGGCTTGTTGCGACGCTTAATACAGCGTGCACTATGTTCTGACCGTACGATGCAATAATTTGGGCGCTAATACGTCGAAATATCTCAATCGGAATGGAAGTTACGGACATTTTTCCTCGAAATCGACGAATGATCGAGTTCAGCGAGTTGTTGGGATTGTTTCGACGCTTAATACGGCGTGCCCAATGATCTGCGCTTAAATAGCAGTTATTTGGTCGCTTACACGTCGTAATATCTCAATCGGGAAGAAATTACTGTCATTTTTCGACAATATCGTAGAAGGATTGCGTTTTGCGAGTTTTTGAGCTTCATTCGAAGCATACTACAGTGTGCACTATGTTCTCTAGGAAAATGCAGTAATTTGGGCGTGTAAACGTCGAAAGATCTCCAACGGGAAGGAAATTACGGTCATTTTTCGTCTAAATCGACGAACGATCGAGTTCTGCGATTTGTTGGCCTTGTTTCGAAGCATGCTACAGTGTGCACTATGTTCTGTAGCAAAATGCAGTAATTCGGGCGTGTTAACGTCGAAATATCTTAATCAGGACGAAAATTACGGTCATTTTCGACAATATCGTAGAAGGATTGTGTTTTGCGTGTTGTTGTGCTTGTTTCGAAGCATAAGACAGAGTGCACTATGTTCTGACCGCAAAAAGAATTTATTTGGGCGCTTAAACGTCGAACGATGTCCAACGGGAAGGAAATTACGGACATTTGTCGACAATATAGTAGAAGGATTGCGTTTTGCGAGGTGTTGGGCTTTTTTCGAAGCATACAACGGTGTGCACTATGTTCTGACCGTAAGATGCAGTAATTTGGGCGCTAATACGTCGAAATATCTCAATCGGGATGGAAGTTACGGTCATTTTTCGTCTAAATCGACGAACGATTCAGTTCTGCGAGTTGTTGGGCTTGTTTCGAAGCATAATACAGCGTGCACTATGTTCTGACCGTAAAAAGAATTTACTTGGGCGCTTATACGTCGAAATATCTTCATCAGGAAGGAAATTACGGTCATTTTTCGTCGAAGTCGACGAATGATCGAGTTCTGCGAGTTGTTGGGCTTGTTTCCGAGCATACTACGGTGTGCACTATGTTCTGTAGCAAAATGCAGTAATTTGGGCGTGTAAACGTCGGAATATCGCAATCGGGAAGGAAATTACTGTCATTTTTCCACAATATCGTAGAAGGATTGCGATTTGCGAGTTTTTGGGCTTGATTCGAAGCATACTACAGTGTGCACTATGTTCTCGAGCAAAATGCAGTAATTTGGGCGTGTAAACGTCGAAATATCTCAATCGGAATGGAAGTTACGGTCATTTTTCGTCTAAATCGACGAACGATTCAGTTCTGCGAGTTGTTGGGCTTGTTTTGGAGCGTACTACGGTGTGCACTATGTTCTGTAGCAAAATGCAGTAATTTGGGCGTGTAAACGTCGAAATATCTCAATCGGGACGAAAATTACGATCATTTTCGACAATATCGTAGAAGGTTTGCGTTCTGCGAGTTGTTGGCCTTGTTTCGACGCTTAATACGGCGTGCCCAATGATCTGCGCTTAAATAGCAGTTATTTGGGCGCTTACACGTCGTAATATCTCAATCGGGAAGAAATTACTGTCATTTTTCGACAATATCGTAGAAGGATTGCGTTTTGCGAGTTTTTGAGCTTGATTCGAAGCATACTACAGTGTGCACTATGTTCTCTAGGAAAATGCAGTAATTTGGGCGTGTAAACGTCGAAAGATCTCCAACGGGAAGGAAATTACGGTCATTTTTCGTCTAAATCGACGAATGAACGCGTTTTGCGAGTTGTTGGGCTTGTTTCGACGCTTAATACAGCGTGCACTATGTTCTGACCGTACGATGCAATAATTTGGACGCTAATACGTCGAAATATCTCAATCGGAATGGAAGTTACGGTCATTTTTCGTCTAAATCGACGAACGATTCAGTTCTGCGAGTTGTTGGGCTTGTTTCGAAGCATAATACAGCGTGCACTATGTTCTGACCGTAAAAAGAATTTACTTGGGCGCTTATACGTCGAAATATCTTAATCAGGAAGGAAATTACGGTCATTTTTCGTCGAAGTCGACGAATGATCGAGTTCTGCGAGTTGTTGTGCTTGTTTCCGAGCATACTACGGTGTGCACTATGTTCTGTAGCAAAATGCAGTAATTTGGGCGTGTAAACGTCGGAATATCGCAATCGGGAAGGAAATTACTGTCATTTTTCCACAATATCGTAGAAGGATTGCGATTTGCGAGTTTTTGGGCTTGATTCGAAGCATACTACAGTGTGCGCTATGTTCTCGAGCAAAATGCAGTAATTTGGGCGTGTAAACGTCGAAATATCTCAATCGGAATGGAAGTTACGGTCATTTTTCGTCTAAATCGACGAACGATTCAGTTCTGCGAGTTGTTGGGCTTGTTTTGGAGCGTACTACGGTGTGCACTATGTTCTGTAGCAAAATGCAGTAATTTGGGCGTGTAAACGTCGAAATATCTCAATCGGGACGAAAATTACGATCATTTTCGACAATATCGTAGAAGGTTTGCGTTCTGCGAGTTGTTGGCCTTGTTTCGACGCTTAATACGGCGTGCCCAATGATCTGCGCTTAAATAGCAGTTATTTGGGCGCTTACACGTCGTAATATCTCAATCGGGAAGAAATTACTGTCATTTTTCGACAATATCGTAGAAGGATTGCGTTTTGCGAGTTTTTGGGCTTGATTCGAAGCATACTACAGTGTGCACTATGTTCTGAACGTAAGATGCAGTAATTTGGGCGTGTAAACGTCGAAATATCTTAATCAGGACGAAAATTACGGACATTTTCGACAATATCGTAGAAGGATTGCGTTTTGCGTGTTGTTGGACTTGTTTCGACGCTTAATACAGCGTGCACTATGTTCTGACCGTAAGATGCAGTAATTTGGGCGCTTATACGTCGAAATATCTCAATCGCGATGGAAGTTACGGTCATTTTTCGTCTAAATCGACGAACGATCGAGTTCTGCGAGTTGTTGGCCTTGTTTCGAAGCATGCTACAGTGTGCACTATGTTCTGTAGCAAAATGCAGTAATTTGGGCGTGTAAACGTCGAAATATCTTAATCAGGACGAAAATTACGGTCATTTTCGACAATATCGTAGAAAGATTGCGTTTTGCGTGTTGTTCGGCTTGTTTCGAAGCATAAGACAGAGTGCACTATGTTCTGACCGTAAAAAGAATTTACTTGGGCGCTTATACGTCGAAATATCTTAATCAGGAAGGAAATTACGGTCATTTTTCGTCGAAGTCGACGAATGATCGAGTTCTGCGAGTTGTTGGGCTTGTTTCGGAGCATACTACGGTGTGCACTATGTTCTGTAGCATAAATGCAGTAATTTGGGCGTGTAAACGTCGGAATATCGCAATCGGGAAGGAAATTACTGTCATTTTTCCACAATATCGTAGAAGGATTGCGATTTGCGAGTTTTTGGGCTTGATTCGAAGCATACTACAGTGTGCACTATGTTTTCGAGCAAAATGCAGTAATTTGGGCGTGTAAACGTCGAAATATCTCAATCGGAATGGAAGTTACGATCATTTTTCGTCTAAATCGACGAACGATTCAGTTCTGCGAGTTGCTGGGCTCGTTTCGAAGCATAATACAGCGTGCACTATGTTCTGACCGTAAAAAGAATTTACTTGGGCGCTTATACGTCGAAATATCTTAATCAGGAAGGAAATTACGGTCATTTTTCGTCGAAGTCGACGAATGATCGAGTTCTGCGAGTTGTTGGGCTTGTTTCGACGCTTAATACGGCGTGCCCTATGATCTGCGCTTAAATAGCAGTTATTTGGGCGCTTATACGTCGAAATATCTCAATCGCGATGGAAGTTACGGTCATTTTTCGTCGAAATCGACGAATGATCGATTTGTGCGAGATGTTGGGATTGTTTCGAAGCATACTACGGTGTGCACTATGTTCTGTAGCATAAATGCAGTAGTTTGGGCGTGTAAACGTCGAAATATCTCAATCGGAAAGTAAATTACGGTCATTCTTCGACAAAATCGACGAATGATCGCGTTTTGCGAATTGTTGGGCTTGTTGCGACGCTTAATACAGCGTGCACTATGTTCTGACCGTACGATGCAATAATTTGGGCGCTAATACGTCGAAATATCTCAATCGGAATGGAAGTTACGGACATTTTTCGTCGAAATCGACGAATGATCGAGTTCTGCGAGTTGTTGGGCTTGTTTCGACGCTTAATACGGCGTGCCCTATGATCTGCGCTTAAATAGCAGTTATTTGGGCGCTTATACGTCGAAATATCTCAATCGCGATGGAAGTTACGGTCATTTTTCGTCTAAATCGACGAACGATTCAGTTCTGCGAGTTGTTGGGCTTGTTTCGGAGCATACTACGGTGTGCACTATGTTCTGTAGCAAAATGCAGTAATTTGGGCGTGTAAACGTCGAAATATCTCAATCGGAAAGTAAATTACGGTCATTCTTCGACAAAATCGACGAATGATCGCGTGTTGCGAATTGTTGGGCTTGTTGCGACGCTTAATACAGCGTGCACTATGTTCTGACCGTACGATGCAATAATTTGGACGCTAATACGTCGAAATATCTCAATCGGAATGGAAGTTACGGTCATTTTTCGTCTAAATCGACGAACGATTCAGTTCTGCGAGTTGTTGGGCTTGTTTCGAAGCATAATACAGCGTGCACTATGTTCTGACCGTAAAAAGAATTTACTTGGGCGCTTATACGTCGAAATATCTTAATCAGGAAGGAAATTACGGTCATTTTTCGTCGAAGTCGACGAATGATCGAGTTCTGCGAGTTGTTGTGCTTGTTTCCGAGCATACTACGGTGTGCACTATGTTCTGTAGCAAAATGCAGTAATTTGGGCGTGTAAACGTCGGAATATCGCAATCGGGAAGGAAATTACTGTCATTTTTCCACAATATCGTAGAAGGATTGCGATTTGCGAGTTTTTGGGCTTGATTCGAAGCATACTACAGTGTGCGCTATGTTCTCGAGCAAAATGCAGTAATTTGGGCGTGTAAACGTCGAAATATCTCAATCGGAATGGAAGTTACGGTCATTTTTCGTCTAAATCGACGAACGATTCAGTTCTGCGAGTTGTTGGGCTTGTTTTGGAGCGTACTACGGTGTGCACTATGTTCTGTAGCAAAATGCAGTAATTTGGGCGTGTAAACGTCGAAATATCTCAATCGGGACGAAAATTACGATCATTTTCGACAATATCGTAGAAGGTTTGCGTTCTGCGAGTTGTTGGCCTTGTTTCGACGCTTAATACGGCGTGCCCAATGATCTGCGCTTAAATAGCAGTTATTTGGGCGCTTACACGTCGTAATATCTCAATCGGGAAGAAATTACTGTCATTTTTCGACAATATCGTAGAAGGATTGCGTTTTGCGAGTTTTTGGGCTTGATTCGAAGCATACTACAGTGTGCACTATGTTCTGAACGTAAGATGCAGTAATTTGGGCGTGTAAACGTCGAAATATCTTAATCAGGACGAAAATTACGGACATTTTCGACAATATCGTAGAAGGATTGCGTTTTGCGTGTTGTTGGACTTGTTTCGACGCTTAATACAGCGTGCACTATGTTCTGACCGTAAGATGCAGTAATTTGGGCGCTTATACGTCGAAATATCTCAATCGCGATGGAAGTTACGGTCATTTTTCGTCTAAATCGACGAACGATCGAGTTCTGCGAGTTGTTGGCCTTGTTTCGAAGCATGCTACAGTGTGCACTATGTTCTGTAGCAAAATGCAGTAATTTGGGCGTGTAAACGTCGAAATATCTTAATCAGGACGAAAATTACGGTCATTTTCGACAATATCGTAGAAAGATTGCGTTTTGCGTGTTGTTCGGCTTGTTTCGAAGCATAAGACAGAGTGCACTATGTTCTGACCGTAAAAAGAATTTACTTGGGCGCTTATACGTCGAAATATCTTAATCAGGAAGGAAATTACGGTCATTTTTCGTCGAAGTCGACGAATGATCGAGTTCTGCGAGTTGTTGGGCTTGTTTCGGAGCATACTACGGTGTGCACTATGTTCTGTAGCATAAATGCAGTAATTTGGGCGTGTAAACGTCGGAATATCGCAATCGGGAAGGAAATTACTGTCATTTTTCCACAATATCGTAGAAGGATTGCGATTTGCGAGTTTTTGGGCTTGATTCGAAGCATACTACAGTGTGCACTATGTTTTCGAGCAAAATGCAGTAATTTGGGCGTGTAAACGTCGAAATATCTCAATCGGAATGGAAGTTACGATCATTTTTCGTCTAAATCGACGAACGATTCAGTTCTGCGAGTTGCTGGGCTCGTTTCGAAGCATAATACAGCGTGCACTATGTTCTGACCGTAAAAAGAATTTACTTGGGCGCTTATACGTCGAAATATCTTAATCAGGAAGGAAATTACGGTCATTTTTCGTCGAAGTCGACGAATGATCGAGTTCTGCGAGTTGTTGGGCTTGTTTCGACGCTTAATACGGCGTGCCCTATGATCTGCGCTTAAATAGCAGTTATTTGGGCGCTTATACGTCGAAATATCTCAATCGCGATGGAAGTTACGGTCATTTTTCGTCGAAATCGACGAATGATCGATTTGTGCGAGATGTTGGGATTGTTTCGAAGCATACTACGGTGTGCACTATGTTCTGTAGCATAAATGCAGTAGTTTGGGCGTGTAAACGTCGAAATATCTCAATCGGAAAGTAAATTACGGTCATTCTTCGACAAAATCGACGAATGATCGCGTTTTGCGAATTGTTGGGCTTGTTGCGACGCTTAATACAGCGTGCACTATGTTCTGACCGTACGATGCAATAATTTGGGCGCTAATACGTCGAAATATCTCAATCGGAATGGAAGTTACGGACATTTTTCGTCGAAATCGACGAATGATCGAGTTCTGCGAGTTGTTGGGCTTGTTTCGACGCTTAATACGGCGTGCCCTATGATCTGCGCTTAAATAGCAGTTATTTGGGCGCTTATACGTCGAAATATCTCAATCGCGATGGAAGTTACGGTCATTTTTCGTCTAAATCGACGAACGATTCAGTTCTGCGAGTTGTTGGGCTTGTTTCGGAGCATACTACGGTGTGCACTATGTTCTGTAGCAAAATGCAGTAATTTGGGCGTGTAAACGTCGAAATATCTCAATCGGAAAGTAAATTACGGTCATTCTTCGACAAAATCGACGAATGATCGCGTGTTGCGAGTTGTTGGGCTTGTTTCGGAGCATACTACGGTGTGCACTATGTTCTGTAGCAAAATGCAGTAATATGGGCGTGTAAACGTCGAAATATCTCAATCGGAATGGAAGCTACGGTCATTTTTCGTCTAAATCGACGAACGATCCAGTTCTGCGAGTTGTTGGCCTTGTTTCGAAGCATGCTACAGTGTGCACTATGTTCTGTAGCAAAATGCAGTAATTTGGGCGTGTAAACGTCGAAATATCTTAATCAAGACGAAAATTAGGGACATTTTCGACAATATCGTAGAAGGATTGCGTTTTGCGAGTTGCTGGGCTCGTTTCGAAGCATAATACAGCGTGCAGTATGTTCTGACCGTAAAAAGAATTTACTTGGGCGCTTATACGTCGAAATATCTTAATCAGGAAGGAAATTACGGTCATTTTTCGTCGAAGTCGACGAATGATCGAGTTCTGCGAGTTGTTGGGCTTGTTTCGGAGCATACTACGGTGTGCACTATGTTCTGTAGCATAAATGCAGTAATTTGGGCGTGTAAACGTCGGAATATCGCAATCGGGAAGGAAATTACTGTCATTTTTCCACAATATCGTAGAAGGATTGCGATTTGCGAGTTTTTGGGCTTGATTCGAAGCATACTACAGTGTGCACTATGTTTTCGAGCAAAATGCAGTAATTTGGGCGTGTAAACGTCGAAATATCTCAATCGGAATGGAAGTTACGATCATTTTTCGTCTAAATCGACGAACGATTCAGTTCTGCGAGTTGCTGGGCTCGTTTCGAAGCATAATACAGCGTGCACTATGTTCTGACCGTAAAAAGAATTTACTTGGGCGCTTATACGTCGAAATATCTTAATCAGGAAGGAAATTACGGTCATTTTTCGTCGAAGTCGACGAATGATCGAGTTCTGCGAGTTGTTGGGCTTGTTTCGACGCTTAATACGGCGTGCCCTATGATCTGCGCTTAAATAGCAGTTATTTGGGCGCTTATACGTCGAAATATCTCAATCGCGATGGAAGTTACGGTCATTTTTCGTCGAAATCGACGAATGATCGATTTGTGCGAGATGTTGGGATTGTTTCGAAGCATACTACGGTGTGCACTATGTTCTGTAGCATAAATGCAGTAGTTTGGGCGTGTAAACGTCGAAATATCTCAATCGGAAAGTAAATTACGGTCATTCTTCGACAAAATCGACGAATGATCGCGTTTTGCGAATTGTTGGGCTTGTTGCGACGCTTAATACAGCGTGCACTATGTTCTGACCGTACGATGCAATAATTTGGGCGCTAATACGTCGAAATATCTCAATCGGAATGGAAGTTACGGACATTTTTCCTCGAAGTCGACGAATGATCGAGTTCTGCGAGTTGTTGGGCTTGTTTCGACGCTTAATACGGCGTGCCCTATGATCTGCGCTTAAATAGCAGTTATTTGGGCGCTTATACGTCGAAATATCTCAATCGCGATGGAAGTTACGGTCATTTTTCGTCGAAATCGACGAATGATCGATTTGTGCGAGATGTTGGGATTGTTTCGAAGCATACTACGGTGTGCACTATGTTCTGTAGCATAAATGCAGTAGTTTGGGCGTGTAAACGTCGAAATATCTCAATCGGAAAGTAAATTACGGTCATTCTTCGACAAAATCGACGAATGATCGCGTTTTGCGAATTGTTGGGCTTGTTGCGACGCTTAATACAGCGTGCACTATGTTCTGACCGTACGATGCAATAACTTGGGCGCTAATACGTCGAAATATCTCAATCGGAATGGAAGTTACGGACATTTTTCGTCGAAATCGACGAATGATCGAGTTCTGCGAGTTGTTGGGCTTGTTTCGACGCTTAATACGGCGTGCCCTATGATCTGCGCTTAAATAGCAGTTATTTGGGCGCTTATACGTCGAAATATCTCAATCGCGATGGAAGTTACGGTCATTTTTCGTCTAAATCGACGAACGATTCAGTTCTGCGAGTTGTTGGGCTTGTTTCGGAGCATACTACGGTGTGCACTATGTTCTGTAGCAAAATGCAGTAATTTGGGCGTGTAAACGTCGAAATATCTCAATCGGAAAGTAAATTACGGTCATTCTTCGACAAAATCGACGAATGATCGCGTGTTGCGAGTTGTTGGGCTTGTTTCGGAGCATACTACGGTGTGCACTATGTTCTGTAGCAAAATGCAGTAATATGGGCGTGTAAACGTCGAAATATCTCAATCGGAATGGAAGCTACGGTCATTTTTCGTCTAAATCGACGAACGATCCAGTTCTGCGAGTTGTTGGCCTTGTTTCGACGCCTAATACAGCGTGCACTATGTTCTGAACGTAAGATGCAGTAATTTGGGCGTGTAAACGTCGAAATTCTTAATCAGGACGAAAATTACGGACATTTTCGACAATATCGTAGAAGGATTGCGTTTTGCGTGTTGTTGGACTTGTTTCGACGCTTAATACAGCGTGCACTATGTTCTGACCGTAAGATGCAGTAATTTGGGCGCTTATACGTCGAAATATCTCAATCGCGATGGAAGTTACGGTCATTTTTCGTCTAAATCGACGAACGATCGAGTTCTGCGAGTTGTTGGCCTTGTTTCGAAGCATGCTACAGTGTGCACTATGTTCTGTAGCAAAATGCAGTAATTTGGGCGTGTAAACGTCGAAATATCTTAATCAGGACGAAAATTACGGTCATTTTCGACAATATCGTAGAAAGATTGCGTTTTGCGTGTTGTTCGGCTTGTTTCGAAGCATAAGACAGAGTGCACTATGTTCTGACCGTAAAAAGAATTTACTTGGGCGCTTATACGTCGAAATATCTTAATCAGGAAGGAAATTACGGTCATTTTTCGTCGAAGTCGACGAATGATCGAGTTCTGCGAGTTGTTGGGCTTGTTTCGGAGCATACTACGGTGTGCACTATGTTCTGTAGCATAAATGCAGTAATTTGGGCGCGTAAACGTCGGAATATCGCAATCGGGAAGGAAATTACTGTCATTTTTCCACAATATCGTAGAAGGATTGCGATTTGCGAGTTTTTGGGCTTGATTCGAAGCATACTACAGTGTGCACTATGTTTTCGAGCAAAATGCAGTAATTTGGGCGTGTAAACGTCGAAATATCTCAATCGGAATGGAAGTTACGATCATTTTTCGTCTAAATCGACGAACGATTCAGTTCTGCGAGTTGCTGGGCTCGTTTCGAAGCATAATACAGCGTGCACTATGTTCTGACCGTAAAAAGAATTTACTTGGGCGCTTATACGTCGAAATATCTTAATCAGGAAGGAAATTACGGTCATTTTTCGTCGAAGTCGACGAATGATCGAGTTCTGCGAGTTGTTGGGCTTGTTTCGACGCTTAATACGGCGTGCCCTATGATCTGCGCTTAAATAGCAGTTATTTGGGCGCTTATACGTCGAAATATCTCAATCGCGATGGAAGTTACGGTCATTTTTCGTCGAAATCGACGAATGATCGATTTGTGCGAGATGTTGGGATTGTTTCGAAGCATACTACGGTGTGCACTATGTTCTGTAGCATAAATGCAGTAGTTTGGGCGTGTAAACGTCGAAATATCTCAATCGGAAAGTAAATTACGGTCATTCTTCGACAAAATCGACGAATGATCGCGTTTTGCGAATTGTTGGGCTTGTTGCGACGCTTAATACAGCGTGCACTATGTTCTGACCGTACGATGCAATAATTTGGGCGCTAATACGTCGAAATATCTCAATCGGAATGGAAGTTACGGACATTTTTCGTCGAAATCGACGAATGATCGAGTTCTGCGAGTTGTTGGGCTTGTTTCGACGCTTAATACGGCGTGCCCTATGATCTGCGCTTAAATAGCAGTTATTTGGGCGCTTATACGTCGAAATATCTCAATCGCGATGGAAGTTACGGTCATTTTTCGTCTAAATCGACGAACGATTCAGTTCTGCGAGTTGTTGGGCTTGTTTCGGAGCATACTACGGTGTGCACTATGTTCTGTAGCAAAATGCAGTAATTTGGGCGTGTAAACGTCGAAATATCTCAATCGGAAAGTAAATTACGGTCATTCTTCGACAAAATCGACGAATGATCGCGTGTTGCGAGTTGTTGGGCTTGTTTCGGAGCATACTACGGTGTGCACTATGTTCTGTAGCAAAATGCAGTAATATGGGCGTGTAAACGTCGAAATATCTCAATCGGAATGGAAGCTACGGTCATTTTTCGTCTAAATCGACGAACGATCCAGTTCTGCGAGTTGTTGGCCTTGTTTCGAAGCATGCTACAGTGTGCACTATGTTCTGTAGCAAAATGCAGTAATTTGGGCGTGTAAACGTCGAAATATCTTAATCAGGACGAAAATTACGGACATTTTCGACAATATCGTAGAAGGATTGCGTTTTGCGTGTTGTTGGACTTGTTTCGACGCTTAATACAGCGTGCACTATGTTCTGACCGTAAGATGCAGTAATTTGGGCGCTTATACGTCGAAATATCTCAATCGCGATGGAAGTTACGGTCATTTTTCGTCGAAATCGACGAATGATCGATTTGTGCGAGATGTTGGGATTGTTTCGAAGCATACTACGGTGTGCACTATGTTCTGTAGCATAAATGCAGTAGTTTGGGCGTGTAAACGTCGAAATATCTCAATCGGAAAGTAAATTACGGTCATTCTTCGACAAAATCGACGAATGATCGCGTTTTGCGAATTGTTGGGCTTGTTGCGACGCTTAATACAGCGTGCACTATGTTCTGACCGTACGATGCAATAATTTGGGCGCTAATACGTCGAAATATCTCAATCGGAATGGAAGTTACGGACATTTTTCGTCGAAATCGACGAATGATCGAGTTCTGCGAGTTGTTGGGCTTGTTTCGACGCTTAATACGGCGTGCCCTATGATCTGCGCTTAAATAGCAGTTATTTGGGCGCTTATACGTCGAAATATCTCAATCGCGATGGAAGTTACGGTCATTTTTCGTCTAAATCGACGAACGATTCAGTTCTGCGAGTTGTTGGGCTTGTTTCGGAGCATACTACGGTGTGCACTATGTTCTGTAGCAAAATGCAGTAATTTGGGCGTGTAAACGTCGAAATATCTCAATCGGAAAGTAAATTACGGTCATTCTTCGACAAAATCGACGAATGATCGCGTGTTGCGAGTTGTTGGGCTTGTTTCGGAGCATACTACGGTGTGCACTATGTTCTGTAGCAAAATGCAGTAATATGGGCGTGTAAACGTCGAAATATCTCAATCGGAATGGAAGCTACGGTCATTTTTCGTCTAAATCGACGAACGATCCAGTTCTGCGAGTTGTTGGCCTTGTTTCGAAGCATGCTACAGTGTGCACTATGTTCTGTAGCAAAATGCAGTAATTTGGGCGTGTAAACGTCGAAATATCTTAATCAGGACGAAAATTACGGACATTTTCGACAATATCGTAGAAGGATTGCGTTTTGCGTGTTGTTGGACTTGTTTCGACGCTTAATACAGCGTGCACTATGTTCTGACCGTAAGATGCAGTAATTTGGGCGCTTATACGTCGAAATATCTCAATCGCGATGGAAGTTACGGTCATTTTTCGTCTAAATCGACGAACGATCGAGTTCTGCGAGTTGTTGGCCTTGTTTCGAAGCATGCTACAGTGTGCACTATGTTCTGTAGCAAAATGCAGTAATTTGGGCGTGTAAACGTCGAAATATCTTAATCAGGACGAAAATTACGGTCATTTTCGACAATATCGTAGAAAGATTGCGTTTTGCGTGTTGTTCGGCTTGTTTCGAAGCATAAGACAGAGTGCACTATGTTCTGACCGTAAAAAGAATTTACTTGGGCGCTTATACGTCGAAATATCTTAATCAGGAAGGAAATTACGGTCATTTTTCGTCGAAGTCGACGAATGATCGAGTTCTGCGAGTTGTTGGGCTTGTTTCGGAGCATACTACGGTGTGCACTATGTTCTGTAGCATAAATGCAGTAATTTGGGCGTGTAAACGTCGGAATATCGCAATCGGGAAGGAAATTACTGTCATTTTTCCACAATATCGTAGAAGGATTGCGATTTGCGAGTTTTTGGGCTTGATTCGAAGCATACTACAGTGTGCACTATGTTTTCGAGCAAAATGCAGTAATTTGGGCGTGTAAACGTCGAAATATCTCAATCGGAATGGAAGTTACGATCATTTTTCGTCTAAATCGACGAACGATTCAGTTCTGCGAGTTGCTGGGCTCGTTTCGAAGCATAATACAGCGTGCACTATGTTCTGACCGTAAAAAGAATTTACTTGGGCGCTTATACGTCGAAATATCTTAATCAGGAAGGAAATTACGGTCATTTTTCGTCGAAGTCGACGACTGATCGAGTTCTGCGAGTTGTTGGGCTTGTTTCGACGCTTAATACGGCGTGCCCTATGATCTGCGCTTAAATAGCAGTTATTTGGGCGCTTATACGTCGAAATATCTCAATCGCGATGGAAGTTACGGTCATTTTTCGTCGAAATCGACGAATGATCGATTTGTGCGAGATGTTGGGATTGTTTCGAAGCATACTACGGTGTGCACTATGTTCTGTAGCATAAATGCAGTAGTTTGGGCGTGTAAACGTCGAAATATCTCAATCGGAAAGTAACTTACGGTCATTCTTCGACAAAATCGACGAATGATCGCGTTTTGCGAATTGTTGGGCTTGTTGCGACGCTTAATACAGCGTGCACTATGTTCTGACCGTACGATGCAATAATTTGGGCGCTAATACGTCGAAATATCTCAATCGGAATGGAAGTTACGGACATTTTTCGTCGAAATCGACGAATGATCGAGTTCTGCGAGTTGTTGGGCTTGTTTCGACGCTTAATACGGCGTGCCCTATGATCTGCGCTTAAATAGCAGTTATTTGGGCGCTTATACGTCGAAATATCTAAATCGCGATGGAGGTTACGGTCATTTTTCGTCTAAATCGACGAACGATTCAGTTCTGCGAGTTGTTGGGCTTGTTTCGGAGCATACTACGGTGTGCACTATGTTCTGTAGCAAAATGCAGTAATTTGGGCGTGTAAACGTCGAAATATCTCAATCGGAAAGTAAATTACGGTCATTCTTCGACAAAATCGACGAATGATCGCGTGTTGCGAGTTGTTGGGCTTGTTTCGGAGCATACTACGGTGTGCACTATGTTCTGTAGCAAAATGCAGTAATATGGGCGTGTAAACGTCGAAATATCTCAATCGGAATGGAAGCTACGGTCATTTTTCGTCTAAATCGACGAACGATCCAGTTCTGCGAGTTGTTGGCCTTGTTTCGACGCCTAATACAGCGTGCACTATGTTCTGAACGTAAGATGCAGTAATTTGGGCGTGTAAACGTCGAAATATCTTAATCAGGACGAAAATTACGGACATTTTCGACAATATCGTAGAAGGATTGCGTTTTGCGTGTTGTTGGACTTGTTTCGACGCTTAATACAGCGTGCACTATGTTCTGACCGTAAGATGCAGTAATTTGGGCGCTTATACGTCGAAATATCTCAATCGCGATGGAAGTTACGGTCATTTTTCGTCTAAATCGACGAACGATCGAGTTCTGCGAGTTGTTGGCCTTGTTTCGAAGCATGCTACAGTGTGCACTATGTTCTGTAGCAAAATGCAGTAATTTGGGCGTGTAAACGTCGAAATATCTTAATCAGGACGAAAATTACGGTCATTTTCGACAATATCGTAGAAAGATTGCGTTTTGCGTGTTGTTCGGCTTGTTTCGAAGCATAAGACAGAGTGCACTATGTTCTGACCGTAAAAAGAATTTACTTGGGCGCTTATACGTCGAAATATCTTAATCAGGAAGGAAATTACGGTCATTTTTCGTCGAAGTCGACGAATGATCGAGTTCTGCGAGTTGTTGGGCTTGTTTCGGAGCATACTACGGTGTGCACTATGTTCTGTAGCATAAATGCAGTAATTTGGGCGTGTAAACGTCGGAATATCGCAATCGGGAAGGAAATTACTGTCATTTTTCCACAATATCGTAGAAGGATTGCGATTTGCGAGTTTTTGGGCTTGATTCGAAGCATACTACAGTGTGCACTATGTTTTCGAGCAAAATGCAGTAATTTGGGCGTGTAAACGTCGAAATATCTCAATCGGAATGGAAGTTACGATCATTTTTCGTCTAAATCGACGAACGATTCAGTTCTGCGAGTTGCTGGGCTCGTTTCGAAGCATAATACAGCGTGCACTATGTTCTGACCGTAAAAAGAATTTACTTGGGCGCTTATACGTCGAAATATCTTAATCAGGAAGGAAATTACGGTCATTTTTCGTCGAAGTCGACGAATGATCGAGTTCTGCGAGTTGTTGGGCTTGTTTCGACGCTTAATACGGCGTGCCCTATGATCTGCGCTTAAATAGCAGTTATTTGGGCGCTTATACGTCGAAATATCTCAATCGCGATGGAAGTTACGGTCATTTTTCGTCGAAATCGACGAATGATCGATTTGTGCGAGTTGTTGGGATTGTTTCGAAGCATACTACGGTGTGCACTATGTTCTGTAGCATAAATGCAGTAGTTTGGGCGTGTAAACGTCGAAATATCTCAATCGGAAAGTAAATTACGGTCATTCTTCGACAAAATCGACGAATGATCGCGTTTTGCGAATTGTTGGGCTTGTTGCGACGCTTAATACAGCGTGCACTATGTTCTGACCGTACGATGCAATAATTTGGGCGCTAATACGTCGAAATATCTCAATCGGAATGGAAGTTACGGACATTTTTCGTCGAAATCGACGAATGATCGAGTTCTGCGAGTTGTTGGGCTTGTTTCGACGCTTAATACGGCGTGCCCTATGATCTGCGCTTAAATAGCAGTTATTTGGGCGCTTATACGTCGAAATATATCAATCGCGATGGAAGTTACGGACATTTTTCGTCGAAATCGACGAATGATCGAGTTCTGCGAGTTGTTGGGATTGTTTCGAAGCATACTACGGTGTGCACTATGTTCTGTAGCATAAATGCAGCAAGTTGGGCGTGTAAACGTCGAAATATCTCAATCGGAATGGAAGTTACGATCATTTTTCGTCTAAATCGACGAACGATTCAGTTCTGCGTGTTGCTGGGCTCGTTTCGAAGCATAATACAGCGTGCACTATGTTCTGACCGTAAAAAGAATTTACTTGGGCGCTTATACGTCGAAATATCTTAATCAGGAAGGAAATTACGGTCATTTTTCGTCGAAGTCGACGAATGATCGAGTTCTGCGAGTTGTTGGGCTTGTTTCGACGCTTAATACGGCGTGCCCTATGATCTGCGCTTAAATAGCAGTTATTTGGGCGCTTATACGTCGAAATATCTCAATCGCGATGGAAGTTACGGTCATTTTTCGTCGAAATCGACGAAGGATCGATTTGTGCGAGATGTTGGGATTGTTTCGAAGCATACTACGGTGTGCACTATGTTCTGTAGCATAAATGCAGTAGTTTGGGCGTGTAAACGTCGAAATATCTCAATCGGAAAGTAAATTACGGTCATTCTTCGACAAAATCGACGAATGATCGCGTTTTGCGAATTGTTGGGCTTGTTGCGACGCTTAATACAGCGTGCACTATGTTCTGACCGTACGATGCAATAATTTGGGCGCTAATACGTCGAAATATCTCAATCGGAATGGAAGTTACGGACATTTTTCGTCGAAATCGACGAATGATCGAGTTCTGCGAGTTGTTGGGCTTGTTTCGACGCTTAATACGGCGTGCCCTATGATCTGCGCTTAAATAGCAGTTATTTGGGCGCTTATACGTCGAAATATCTCAATCGCGATGGAAGTTACGGTCATTTTTCGTCTAAATCGACGAACGATTCAGTTCTGCGAGTTGTTGGGCTTGTTTCGGAGCATACTACGGTGTGCACTATGTTCTGTAGCAAAATGCAGTAATTTGGGCGTGTAAACGTCGAAATATCTCAATCGGAAAGTAAATTACGGTCATTCTTCGACAAAATCGACGAATGATCGCGTGTTGCGAGTTGTTGGGCTTGTTTCGGAGCATACTACGGTGTGCACTATGTTCTGTAGCAAAATGCAGTAATATGGGCGTGTAAACGTCGAAATATCTCAATCGGAATGGAAGCTACGGTCATTTTTCGTCTAAATCGACGAACGATCCAGTTCTGCGAGTTGTTGGCCTTGTTTCGAAGCATGCTACAGTGTGCACTATGTTCTGTAGCAAAATGCAGTAATTTGGGCGTGTAAACGTCGAAATATCTTAATCAGGACGAAAATTACGGACATTTTCGACAATATCGTAGAAGGATTGCGTTTTGCGTGTTGTTGGACTTGTTTCGACGCTTAATACAGCGTGCACTATGTTCTGACCGTAAGATGCAGTAATTTGGGCGCTTATACGTCGAAATATCTCAATCGCGATGGAAGTTACGGTCATTTTTCGTCTAAATCGACGAACGATCGAGTTCTGCGAGTTGTTGGCCTTGTTTCGAAGCATGCTACAGTGTGCACTATGTTCTGTAGCAAAATGCAGTAATTTGGGCGTGTAAACGTCGAAATATCTTAATCAGGACGAAAATTACGGTCATTTTCGACAATATCGTAGAAAGATTGCGTTTTGCGTGTTGTTCGGCTTGTTTCGAAGCATAAGACAGAGTGCACTATGTTCTGACCGTAAAAAGAATTTACTTGGGCGCTTATACGTCGAAATATCTTAATCAGGAAGGAAATTACGGTCATTTTTCGTCGAAGTCGACGAATGATCGAGTTATGCGAGTTGTTGGGCTTGTTTCGGAGCATACTACGGTGTGCACTATGTTCTGTAGCATAAATGCAGTAATTTGGGCGTGTAAACGTCGGAATATCGCAATCGGGAAGGAAATTACTGTCATTTTTCCACAATATCGTAGAAGGATTGCGATTTGCGAGTTTTTGGGCTTGATTCGAAGCATACTACAGTGTGCACTATGTTTTCGAGCAAAATGCAGTAATTTGGGCGTGTAAACGTCGAAATATCTCAATCGGAATGGAAGTTACGATCATTTTTCGTCTAAATCGACGAACGATTCAGTTCTGCGAGTTGCTGGGCTCGTTTCGAAGCATAATACAGCGTGCACTATGTTCTGACCGTAAAAAGAATTTACTTGGGCGCTTATACGTCGAAATATCTTAATCAGGAAGGAAATTACGGTCATTTTTCGTCGAAGTCGACGAATGATCGAGTTCTGCGAGTTGTTGGGCTTGTTTCGACGCTTAATACGGCGTGCCCTATGATCTGCGCTTAAATAGCAGTTATTTGGGCGCTTATACGTCGAAATATCTCAATCGCGATGGAAGTTACGGTCATTTTTCGTCGAAATCGACGAATGATCGATTTGTGCGAGATGTTGGGATTGTTTCGAAGCATACTACGGTGTGCACTATGTTCTGTAGCATAAATGCAGTAGTTTGGGCGTGTAAACGTCGAAATATCTCAATCGGAAAGTAAATTACGGTCATTCTTCGACAAAATCGACGAATGATCGCGTTTTGCGAATTGTTGGGCTTGTTGCGACGCTTAATACAGCGTGCACTATGTTCTGACCGTACGATGCAATAATTTGGGCGCTAATACGTCGAAATATCTCAATCGGAATGGAAGTTACGGACATTTTTCCTCGAAGTCGACGAATGATCGAGTTCTGCGAGTTGTTGGGCTTGTTTCGACGCTTAATACGGCGTGCCCTATGATCTGCGCTTAAATAGCAGTTATTTGGGCGCTTATACGTCGAAATATCTCAATCGCGATGGAAGTTACGGTCATTTTTCGTCGAAATCGACGAATGATCGATTTGTGCGAGATGTTGGGATTGTTTCGAAGCATACTACGGTGTGCACTATGTTCTGTAGCATAAATGCAGTAGTTTGGGCGTGTAAACGTCGAAATATCTCAATCGGAAAGTAAATTACGGTCATTCTTCGACAAAATCGACGAATGATCGCGTTTTGCGAATTGTTGGGCTTGTTGCGACGCTTAATACAGCGTGCACTATGTTCTGACCGTACGATGCAATAATTTGGGCGCTAATACGTCGAAATATCTCAATCGGAATGGAAGTTACGGACATTTTTCGTCGAAATCGACGAATGATCGAGTTCTGCGAGTTGTTGGGCTTGTTTCGACGCTTAATACGGCGTGCCCTATGATCTGCGCTTAAATAGCAGTTATTTGGGCGCTTATACGTCGAAATATCTCAATCGCGATGGAAGTTACGGTCATTTTTCGTCTAAATCGACGAACGATTCAGTTCTGCGAGTTGTTGGGCTTGTTTCGGAGCATACTACGGTGTGCACTATGTTCTGTAGCAAAATGCAGTAATTTGGGCGTGTAAACGTCGAAATATCTCAATCGGAAAGTAAATTACGGTCATTCTTCGACAAAATCGACGAATGATCGCGTGTTGCGAGTTGTTGGGCTTGTTTCGGAGCATACTACGGTGTGCACTATGTTCTGTAGCAAAATGCAGTAATATGGGCGTGTAAACGTCGAAATATCTCAATCGGAATGGAAGCTACGGTCATTTTTCGTCTAAATCGACGAACGATCCAGTTCTGCGAGTTGTTGGCCTTGTTTCGAAGCATGCTACAGTGTGCACTATGTTCTGTAGCAAAATGCAGTAATTTGGGCGTGTAAACGTCGAAATATCTTAATCAGGACGAAAATTACGGACATTTTCGACAATATCGTAGAAGGATTGCGTTTTGCGTGTTGTTGGACTTGTTTCGACGCTTAATACAGCGTGCACTATGTTCTGACCGTAAGATGCAGTAATTTGGGCGCTTATACGTCGAAATATCTCAATCGCGATGGAAGTTACGGTCATTTTTCGTCTAAATCGACGAACGATCGAGTTCTGCGAGTTGTTGGCCTTGTTTCGAAGCATGCTACAGTGTGCACTATGTTCTGTAGCAAAATGCAGTAATTTGGGCGTGTAAACGTCGAAATATCTTAATCAGGACGAAAATTACGGTCATTTTCGACAATATCGTAGAAAGATTGCGTTTTGCGTGTTGTTCGGCTTGTTTCGAAGCATAAGACAGAGTGCACTATGTTCTGACCGTAAAAAGAATTTACTTGGGCGCTTATACGTCGAAATATCTTAATCAGGAAGGAAATTACGGTCATTTTTCGTCGAAGTCGACGAATGATCGAGTTATGCGAGTTGTTGGGCTTGTTTCGGAGCATACTACGGTGTGCACTATGTTCTGTAGCATAAATGCAGTAATTTGGGCGTGTAAACGTCGGAATATCGCAATCGGGAAGGAAATTACTGTCATTTTTCCACAATATCGTAGAAGGATTGCGATTTGCGAGTTTTTGGGCTTGATTCGAAGCATACTACAGTGTGCACTATGTTTTCGAGCAAAATGCAGTAATTTGGGCGTGTAAACGTCGAAATATCTCAATCGGAATGGAAGTTACGATCATTTTTCGTCTAAATCGACGAACGATTCAGTTCTGCGAGTTGCTGGGCTCGTTTCGAAGCATAATACAGCGTGCACTATGTTCTGACCGTAAAAAGAATTTACTTGGGCGCTTATACGTCGAAATATCTTAATCAGGAAGGAAATTACGGTCATTTTTCGTCGAAGTCGACGACTGATCGTTTTCTGCGAGTTGTTGGGCTTGTTTCGACGCTTAATACGGCGTGCCCTATGATCTGCGCTTAAATAGCAGTTATTTGGGCGCTTATACGTCGAAATATCTCAATCGCGATGGAAGTTACGGTCATTTTTCGTCGAAATCGACGAATGATCGATTTGTGCGAGATGTTGGGATTGTTTCGAAGCATACTACGGTGTGCACTATGTTCTGTAGCATAAATGCAGTAGTTTGGGCGTGTAAACGTCGAAATATCTCAATCGGAAAGTAAATTACGGTCATTCTTCGACAAAATCGACGAATGATCGCGTTTTGCGAATTGTTGGGCTTGTTGCGACGCTTAATACAGCGTGCACTATGTTCTGACCGTACGATGCAATAATTTGGGCGCTAATACGTCGAAATATCTCAATCGGAATGGAAGTTACGGACATTTTTCGTCGAAATCGACGAATGATCGAGTTCTGCGAGTTGTTGGGCTTGTTTCGACGCTTAATACGGCGTGCCCTATGATCTGCGCTTAAATAGCAGTTATTTGGGCGCTTATACGTCGAAATATCTCAATCGCGATGGAGGTTACGGTCATTTTTCGTCTAAATCGACGAACGATTCGGTTCTGCGAGTTGTTGGGCTTGTTTCGGAGCATACTACGGTGTGCACTATGTTCTGTAGCAAAATGCAGTAATTTGGGCGTGTAAACGTCGAAATATCTCAATCGGAAAGTAAATTACGGTCATTCTTCGACAAAATCGACGAATGATCGCGTGTTGCGAGTTGTTGGGCTTGTTTCGGAGCATACTACGGTGTGCACTATGTTCTGTAGCAAAATGCAGTAATATGGGCGTGTAAACGTCGAAATATCTCAATCGGAATGGAAGCTACGGTCATTTTTCGTCTAAATCGACGAACGATCCAGTTCTGCGAGTTGTTGGCCTTGTTTCGACGCCTAATACAGCGTGCACTATGTTCTGAACGTAAGATGCAGTAATTTGGGCGTGTAAACGTCGAAATATCTTAATCAGGACGAAAATTACGGACATTTTCGACAATATCGTAGAAGGATTGCGTTTTGCGTGTTGTTGGACTTGTTTCGACGCTTAATACAGCGTGCACTATGTTCTGACCGTAAGATGCAGTAATTTGGGCGCTTATACGTCGAAATATCTCAATCGCGATGGAAGTTACGGTCATTTTTCGTCTAAATCGACGAACGATCGAGTTCTGCGAGTTGTTGGCCTTGTTTCGAAGCATGCTACAGTGTGCACTATGTTCTGTAGCAAAATGCAGTAATTTGGGCGTGTAAACGTCGAAATATCTTAATCAGGACGAAAATTACGGTCATTTTCGACAATATCGTAGAAAGATTGCGTTTTGCGTGTTGTTCGGCTTGTTTCGAAGCATAAGACAGAGTGCACTATGTTCTGACCGTAAAAAGAATTTACTTGGGCGCTTATACGTCGAAATATCTTAATCAGGAAGGAAATTACGGTCATTTTTCGTCGAAGTCGACGAATGATCGAGTTCTGCGAGTTGTTGGGCTTGTTTCGGAGCATACTACGGTGTGCACTATGTTCTGTAGCATAAATGCAGTAATTTGGGCGTGTAAACGTCGGAATATCGCAATCGGGAAGGAAATTACTGTCATTTTTCCACAATATCGTAGAAGGATTGCGATTTGCGAGTTTTTGGGCTTGATTCGAAGCATACTACAGTGTGCACTATGTTTTCGAGCAAAATGCAGTAATTTGGGCGTGTAAACGTCGAAATATCTCAATCGGAATGGAAGTTACGATCATTTTTCGTCTAAATCGACGAACGATTCAGTTCTGCGAGTTGCTGGGCTCGTTTCGAAGCATAATACAGCGTGCACTATGTTCTGACCGTAAAAAGAATTTACTTGGGCGCTTATACGTCGAAATATCTTAATCAGGAAGGAAATTACGGTCATTTTTCGTCGAAGTCGACGAATGATCGAGTTCTGCGAGTTGTTGGGCTTGTTTCGACGCTTAATACGGCGTGCCCTATGATCTGCGCTTAAATAGCAGTTATTTGGGCGCTTATACGTCGAAATATCTCAATCGCGATGGAAGTTACGGTCATTTTTCGTCGAAATCGACGAATGATCGATTTGTGCGAGTTGTTGGGATTGTTTCGAAGCATACTACGGTGTGCACTATGTTCTGTAGCATAAATGCAGTAGTTTGGGCGTGTAAACGTCGAAATATCTCAATCGGAAAGTAAATTACGGTCATTCTTCGACAAAATCGACGAATGATCGCGTTTTGCGAATTGTTGGGCTTGTTGCGACGCTTAATACAGCGTGCACTATGTTCTGACCGTACGATGCAATAATTTGGGCGCTAATACGTCGAAATATCTCAATCGGAATGGAAGTTACGGACATTTTTCGTCGAAATCGACGAATGATCGAGTTCTGCGAGTTGTTGGGCTTGTTTCGACGCTTAATACGGCGTGCCCTATGATCTGCGCTTAAATAGCAGTTATTTGGGCGCTTATACGTCGAAATATATCAATCGCGATGGAAGTTACGGACATTTTTCGTCGAAATCGACGAATGATCGAGTTCTGCGAGTTGTTGGGATTGTTTCGAAGCATACTACGGTGTGCACTATGTTCTGTAGCATAAATGCAGCAAGTTGGGCGTGTAAACGTCGGAATATCGCAATCGGGAAGGAAATTACTGTCATTTTTCCACAATATCGTAGAAGGATTGCGATTTGCGAGTTTTTGGGCTTGATTCGAAGCATACTACAGTGTGCACTATGTTCTCGCGAAAATGCAGTAATTTGGGCGTGTAAACGTCGAAATATCTCAATCGGGACGAGAATTACGGTCATTTTCGACAATATCGTAGATGGGTTGCGTTCTGCGAGTTGTTGGCCTTGTCTCGACGCTTAATACAGCGTGCACTATGTTCTGACCGTAAGATGCAGAAATTGGGGCGCTCATACGTCGAAATATCTTAATCGGGAAGGAAATTACGGACATTTTTCGACAATATCGTATAAGGATTGCGTTTTGTGAGGTTTTGTGCTTTTTCGACGCTTAATACAGCGTGCACTATGTGCTGACCGTAAGATGCAGTAATTTGGGCGCTTATACGTCGAAATATCTCAATCGCGATGGAAGTTACGGACATTTTTCGTCGAAATCGACGAATGATCGAGTTCAGCGAGTTGTTGGGATTGTTTCGACGCTTAATACGGCGTGCCCAATGATCTGCGCTTAAATAGCAGATATTTGGGCGCTTACACGTCGTAATATCTCAATCGGGAAGAAATTACTGTCATTTTTCGACAATATCGTAGAAGGATTGCGTTTTGCGAGTTTTTGAGCTTGATTCGAAGCATATTACAGTGTGCACTATGTTCTCTAGGAAAATGCAGTAATTTGGGGGTGTAAACGTCGAAAGATCTCCAACGGGAAGGAAATTACGGTCATTTTTCGTCTAAATCGACGAACGATCGAGTTCTGCGAGTTGTTGGCCTTGTTTCGAAGCATGCTACAGTGTGCACTATGTTCTGTAGCAAAATGCAGTAATTTGGGCGTGTAAACGTCGAAATATCTTAATCAGGACGAAAATTACGGTCATTTTCGACAATATCGTAGAAGGAGTGCGTTTTGCGTGTTGTTGTGCTTGTTTCGAAGCATAAGACAGAGTGCACTACGTTCTGACCGCAAAAAGAATTTATTTGGGCGCTTAAACGTCGAACGATGTCCAACGGGAAGGAAATTACGGACATTTGTCGACAATATCGTAGAAGGATTGCGTTTTGCGAGGTATTGGGCTTTTTTCGAAGCATACAACGGTGTGCACTATGTTCTGACCGTAAGATGCAGTAATTTGGGCGCTAATACGTCGAAATATCTCAATCGGGATGGAAGTTACGGTCATTTTTCGTCTAAATCGACGAACGATCCAGTTCTGCGAGTTGTTGGGCTTGTTTCGACGCTTAATACAGCGTGCACTATGTTCTGACGGTAAGATGCATTAATTTGTGCGCTTATACGTCGAAATATCTCAATAGGGATGGAAGTTACGGTCATTTTTCGTCTAAATCGACGAACGATTCAGTTCTGCGAGTTGTTGGGCTTGTTTCGGAGCATACTACGGTGTGCACTATGTTCTGTAGCAAAATGCAGTAATTTGGGCGTGTAAACGTCGAAATATCTCAATCGGAAAGTAAATTACGGTCATTCTTCGACAAAATCGACGAATGATCGCGTTTTGCGAGTTGTTGGGCTTGTTTCGGAGCATACTACGGTGTCACGTCCCGCGCTCCGCACGTGCCGTAAGAAGAACAAGAAAACTACTCTATACAAAACACGCGAATAAGGATTTGGATGCACAAACGAACACACGGCACTACGAAACGAAAGGAAGGATTAACAAAATGAGGGCGACTAATAGATCCAACCAATAAACAAAATACATATACACACAACTCAAAATAAACCTACCAATAACCGACTTGCCATTTGAAAGCCTATGGTTCAATATAATATAAACTCAACCAGTATAAAATAAAATAAATAGAACCAACTAATGGATTGAACGAGTCACAAACCAAACAAATAAACCAGGAAATAAGAATAACTACAGAAAGGGAAATGATTGAAACACTAAGAATATATGTATATATATATAAATATATTTTAATCAATCAACGCCGCAACAACTCGGACAGTTACATATAAGTATAAACATATATGCCAAACATGTAATAGTCTAGTAAATATTAGAGACAGTACCTCCAATACTATGCAACAAATACAATATTATCAACTTATGAAATATATGTGTATATGAAATCAAAAACTAATAATCTAACTAATACATAAAACATACAATATTATATTATTAAAAAAATAAAGGTTACATTGTCAGAAATATATATATATGTGTGCGCATTCTATATTATTAAATCAAATCAGTAATCTAAGATACATACTTAAAACTAGCCTACGTTCCGGTAAAGAGTTATAAAATAAGAACTACATTAAGAAACATGCATGTCTATATATAAAAATATATATAAATAACCTATATTCTAAACTAAATTACTACTAATAATCTACAAAGGAAATAGAACACACAACGCAACACTTGGGACTAAGTAACAACCTGTCGATAGGTCAAACGTTCAAAATAATTGACACCGCAACGACTTGAAGGTTTGCATACAGAAATTCTACCATCAAACACTAATATGTAAAAACGCATTAAACACACAATAATTTAGAAATAAAACCTTCAATACTATGTTGTCACAATACCAGATATATATATGTATATATGAAATCAAATAATTGACACATAACCTCAAATACACAATATTACATCGCTAAAGAATCTAAATGAAAATCGCACTGCCAAATTATATACATATATACGTGCGTGTGTGTGTGTTCTATCTTATTAAATGAAGTTAATAAACAATTAACATTTCATCTGTTATAAATACTACACTGCCAGAAGAAATATATACATATACATATATATATATAATGTGTGTATATGAGTTTGTCTTATATTATCAAACACTCTATAAAATAAACTACTCAAAACAATAAATAAAGCTATCGAAGAATTACAAAACATTAATCATATTAAAATCACACACAATATAAATAAATAAATATATATATATGTATATTCACACGAACAATACTATTGTCACTTTAAAGTAATACTAATAACAATATTAATAAACAAATGTTCTAATTGCGGTAGAATAAGGAAAAACGACCGACAGAAAATACTTCCATATTAAACAAAACTAAAGAACCGGCACTATAACCTCACTAATGACATTTATGAGTAGCCATGTTAGATTTACACGCGCATCGGAACACGCGTTATGGTTATAGGGATATTAGGGATTAATGGAAATCAGGCGCGAGAAACAAATCATGAAAACACATTATTAACACTTTTCTTTAATAAATTCTATGCGCAACAACATTGTCAAATATGAATATATATATATATATAATTAATAAAAAAAAAAGGGGAAATATAAAATTAAACACTATCGATGAATTACAAAACATTAGTCATATTAAAATGACACACAATATAAATATATATATATATATATATTCACACCAACAATACTATTGTCACTTTAAAGTAATAATAATAACGATATTAATGTTCTAATTGCGGTAGAATGCGGAAAAACAAGCGATAGAAAATTACTTCGATACTTCGGAACAACTAACACAATAACACGCGTTATGGTGATAGGAACATTAGGGATTAATGGAAATCAAGCGCGAAAAACAAATCATGAAAACACATTGTTAACATTTTCTTTAATAAGTTCTATGCGCAACTACATTGTCAAATATAAATGTAAAATATATATATATATAATTAATTAAAAAAAAAAGGGGGAAATACAAAATTAAATAAATACACATATATTTAACAAACATAAAAAAAAAAAAATATATCACGTTTAAAATGTATATATATATATATATATATATTGAACACAAAAAAAAAAAATGCATCAAAACAAAAATATAATAATAAGAAACACAGGTAATTCCCACGGTACAAACGTGGAAGCTTCTCGAAGAGTCTAGACCAGCATAGAACGTTTGCCCTTGCACGTGCCGAAGAAGCACAGATAGGTCCCACGGTACAAGCGTGGAAGATTCTCGAAGAGACTAGACCAGCATGGAACGCCTCAAGTCTCCTAGACGCTAGCTCAGCAGAAACACTGGACCGATGGGAACTAAGTCGAGATATGGAACTTACATTCTGTCACGTACGATTCTGGAAGCCCAAAACTGCAAAATCCCGATTCCCACGGAAGGGTACCCCCAGTGGACCACCACCACCACCACCACCTCGTGGGGATGGCATTATAAATAAGCATAGCAACATAGAGCAGCGCAGTATAATTAATACGCGCAGTATAATTAATACGCTCATTATTATTAATACGTTTTGTTACGCTCAGTATAATTAATACGCTCATTATTGTTACGTGCTCACTATTATTCCGTGGTCATTAATACGCTCGTTTTTATAACGTTCATTTTTATTAAAGTATCCATTAATACGTTTTAATACGTTCTGTATTATTAATACGCTCATAATTAATACGTTCATTATAACGTCTTATACCGTGCTATATCGTGCGTTTAGAAATTTTGTATAACACTTTGCGTTTCGGCGGTCTTTAGTTGTCCAGACAAGAAAGGAAAGTCGCGACTTAGAAAAAAAATAAAATATTTTTGAAGTCTTCATTTCATCGCTTAAACAAAAGCGCATTGTAATTGCGGTATTAGTTCGGTTAGTAATTTGTAAACCGTGTATCGAAATAAATAAATAAAGTAAAAGTTTGATAATAAATTATATCCGAGTTTCGAGAAATAAACCCAGAAATTAAAACACCAACGACCATCAGAGCAGACGAAGTGATGGCACCCGACGCCACTGGTTTCTCAAGGTAAGAAAATAAATTTTAAAAATATTTCCTTCTTCTCTGATAATTTCGTTGCACTCGAGAATTACCTATCATCAATCTCGTTTTATTTCCGTGAACGGTTTGAAGGTAGAATCACTATTTTAAACTTTAAACAAAGGGGGTGTTCACTGTGTTGGCTTGTGCAAACGGTGTTTTCAGCTACTGAAACACCCGTTGATCTTCGCATTCCTCCTCCCATTGTTGGCAAAATATTGCCCGTCTTTGGGCAAGGCTTGCGAAATCACACAAGTCCCGCACAGAGAGGACCATTAAATACATCGTTGACGTCGATCGAAAATTAAGAGCGATACCGGCATTTCTGTTGACCGATTTCCTTGCCATCATTGCATGCAATTATAAAAAAAAGAGAGAGAGAAATAGTAGAACAATTTCCTTTGAAAATTTAACCGAAGGATCGTTCGCTGTGTTGACTTGTGCAAACGGTGTTTTCGATAATCGAAAACGCCTATCGATCTTCGCATTCCTCCTCCCATTGTTGGCAAAATATTGCCCGTCTTTGGGCAAGGCTTGCGAAATCACACAAGTTCCACACAGAGAGGATCGTTAGAATCACCCTCGATAATCAAACCCAAAGGCAAGAAAATCGTGGTGATAGAATCCATCGTGGCAAATAAACTGAGCTTTGGTTCCAACGACGAACTATTATAGCGAAATTAAAAGAGAAGAAGAAGGCAAACGTAAAAAATAAATTCATATCAAGCAACGAAAAATTTGACATTCAAATATTGTATCCAGCTTTAATCCTCTCCCGTGCTAGTATCCCTGCACATAGCAGGTTAGCCGAAAAGCGGAATCGGTTTTGCCAGTAGCATTATACTCTAGTCGACGCTACCCGTAACGTTTGAAAAAAAATAAAAATTTTGAAATAGTCCTTAGACTATTTCTGGTGGCAGCAACTACCGTATTAATCGGAAATCCAAATAAATACTTCATACACAATAATATCATTTCAATATTTCCCTTCCGACTAAACTCTAAATCACAAATAAATCAAAAATAAATAAAAAAAAAAAAAATTTTTACAGAATTTTAATCTTAACTTGACTTAAAACTAATAAATACGTAACACACACAACTCAAAATAAACCTACCAATAACCGACTTGCCATTTGAAAGCCTATGGTTCAATATAATATAAACTCAACCAGTATAAAATAAAATAAATAGAACCAACTAATGGATTGAACGAGTCACAAACCAAACAAATAAACCAGGAAAGAAGAATAACTACAGAAAGGGAAATGATTGAAACACTAAGAATATATGTATATATATATAAATATATTTTAATCAATCAACGCCGCAACAACTCGGACAGTTACATATAAGTATAAACATATATGCCAAACATGTAATAATCTAGTAAATATTAGAGACAGTACCTCCAATACTATGCAACAAATACAATATTATCAACTTATGAAATATATGTGTATATGAAATCAAAAACTAATAATCTAACTAATACATAAAACATACAATATTATATTATTAAAAAAATAAAGGTTACATTGTCAGAAATATATATATGTGTGCGCATTCTATATTATTAAATCAAATCAGTAATCTATGATACATACTTAAAACTAGCCTACGTTCCGGTAAAGAGTTATAAAATAAGAACTACATTACGAAACATGCATGTCTATATATAAAAATATATATAAATAACCTATATTCTAAACTAAATTACTACTAATAATCTACAAAAGAAATAGAACACACAACGCAACACTTGGGACTAAGTAACAACCTGTCGATAGGTCAAACGTTCAAAATAATTGACACCGCAACGACTTGAAGGTTTGCATACAGAAATTCTACCATCAAACACTAATATGTAAAAACGCATTAAACACACAATAATTTAGAAATAAAACCTTCAATACTATGTTGTCACAATACCAGATATATATATGTATATATGAAATCAAATAATTGACACATAACCTCAAATACACAACATTACATCGCTAAAGAATCGAAATGAAAATCACACTGCCAAAATTATATACATATATACGTGCGTGTGTGTGTGTTCTATCTTATTAAATGAAGTTAATAAACAATTAACATTTCATCTGGTATAAATACTACACTGCCAGAAGAAATATATACATATACATATCTATATATATTGTGTGTATATGAGTTTGTCTTATATTATCAAACACTCTATAAAATAAACTACTCAAAACGATAAATAAAGCTATCGAAGAATTACAAAACATTAATCATATTAAAATCACACACAATATAAATAAATAAATATATATATATGTATATTCACACGAACAATACTATTGTCACTTTAAAGTAATACTAATAACAATATTAATAAACAAATGTTCTAATTGCGGTAAAATAAGGAAACACGACCGACAGAAAATACTTCGATATTAAACAAAAGTAAAGAACCGGCACTATAACCTCACTAATGACATTTATGAGTAGCCATGTTAGATTTACACGCGCAATAACACGCGTTATGGTTATAGGGATATTAGAGATTAATGGAAAACAGGCGCGAGAAACAATCGTGAAAACACATTATTAACATTTTTCTTTAATAAATTCTATGCGCAACAACACTGTCAAATATGAATATATATATATATAATTAATTAAAAAAGGGAAATATAAAGTTAAACACTATCGAAGAATTACAAAACATTAGTCATATTAAAATGACACACAATATAAATATATATATATATATTCACACCAACAATACTATTGTCACTTTAAAGTAATCATAATAACGATATTAATGTTCCAATTGCGGTAAAATGCGGAAAGACAAGCGATAGAAAATTACTTCGATATCAAACAAAACTAAAGACCCGCCACTATAACCTCACTTATGAGCAGCCATGTTAGATTTACACGCGCAATAACACGCGTTATGGTTATAGGGATATTAGGGATTAATGGAAACCAGGCGCGAGAAACAAATCATGAAAACACATTACTAACATTTTTCTATAATAAATTCTATGCGCAACTACATTGTCAAATATGAATATATATATATAATTAATTAAAAAAGGGAAATATAAAGTTAAACACTATTGATGAATTACAAAACATTAGTCATATTAAAATGACACACAACCTAAATTTATATATATATATATTCACACCAACAATACTATTGTCACTTTAAAGTAATAATAACGATATTAATGTTCTAATTGCGGAAAAACAAGCGATAGAAAATTACTTCGATACTTCGGAACAACTAACATAATAACACGCGTTACGGTGATAGGAATATTAGGGATTAATGGAAATCAGGCGTGAGGAACAAATCATGAAAACACATTGTTAACATTTTCTTTAATAAATTCTATGCGCAACTACATTGTCAAATATAAATGTAAAATATATATATATAATTAATTTAAAAAAAAGGGGGAAATACAAAATTAAATAAATACACATATATTTAACAAACATAAAAAAAAAAAATATATCACGTTTAAAATGTATATATATATATATATATATATATTGAACACAAAAAAAAAATGCATCAAAACAAAAATATAATAATAAGAAACACAGGTAATTCCCACGGTACAAACGTGGAAGCTTCTCGAAGAGTCTAGACCAGCATAGAACGTTTGCCCTTGCACGTGCCGAAGAAGCACAGATAGGTCCCACGGTACAAGCGTGGAAGATTCTCGAAGAGACTAGACCAGCATGGAACGCCTCAAGTCTCCTAGACGCTAGCTCAGCAGAAACACTGGACCGATGGGAACTAAGTCGAGATATGGAACTTACATTCTGTCACGTACGATTCTGGAAGCCCAAAACTGCAAAATCCCGATTCCCACGGAAGGGTACCCCCAATGGACCACCACCACCACCACCACCTCGTGGGGATGGCATTATAAATAAGCATAGCAACATAGAGCAGCGCAGTATAATTAATGCGCGCAGTATAATTAATACGCTCATTATTATTAATACGTTTTGTTACGCTCAGTATAATTAATACGCTCATTATTGTTACGTGCTCATTATTATTCCGTGGTCATTAATACGCTCGTTTTTATAACGTTCATTTTTTATTAAAGTGTCCATTAATACGTTTTAATACGTTCTGTATTATTAATACGCTCATAATTAATACGTTCATTATAACGTTTTATACCGTGCTATATCGTGCGTTTAGAAATTTTGTATAACACTTTGCGTTTCGGCGGTCTTTAGTTGTCCAGGCAAGAAAGGAAAGTCGCGACTTAGAAAAAAAAAATATTTTTTGAAGTCTTCACTTCATCGCTTAAACAAAAGCGCATTGTAATTGCGGTATTAATTCGGTCAGTAATTTGTAAACCGTGTATCGAAATAAATAAATAAAGTAAAAGTTTGATAATAAATTATATCCGAGTTTCGAGAAATAAACCCAGAAATAAAAACACCGACGACCATCAGAGCAGACGAAGTGATGGCACCCGACGCCACTGGTTTCTCAAGGTAAGAAAATAAATTTTTAAAAAAAATTTTCCTTCTTCTCTGATAATTTCGTTGCACTCGAGAATTACCTATCATCAATCTCGTTTTATTTCCGTGAACGGTTTGAAGGTAGAATCACTATTTTAAACTTTAAACAAAGGGGGTGTTCGCTGTGTTGGCTTGTGCAAACGGTGTTTTCAGCTACTGAAACACCCGTTGATCTTCGCATTCCTCCTCCCATTGTTGGCAAAATATTGCCCGTCTTTGGGCAAGGCTTGCGAAATCACACAAGTCCCGCACAGAGAGGACCATTAAATACATCGTTGACGTCGATCGAAAATTAAGAGCGATACCGGCATTTCTGTTGACCGATTTCCTTGCCATCATTGCATGCAATTATAAAAAAAGAGAGAGAGAAATAGTAGAACAATTTCCTTTGAAAATTTAACCGAAGGATCCTTCGCTGTGTTGGCTTGTGCAAACGGTGCTTTCGATAATCGAAAACGGCTATCGATCTTCGCATTCCTCCTCCCATTGTTGGCAAAATATTGCCCGTCTTTGGGCAAGGCTTGCGAAATCACACAAGTTCCACACAGAGAGGATCGTTAGAATCACCCTCGATAATCAAACCCAAAGGCAAGAAAATCGTGGTGATAGAATCCATGGTGGCAAATAAACTGAGCTTTGGTTCCAACGACAAACTATTATAGCGAAATTAAAAGAGAAGAAGAAGGCAAACGTAAAAAAATAAATTCATATCAAGCAACGAAAAATTTGACATTTAAATATTGTATCCAGCTTTAATCCTCTCCCGTGCTGGTATTCCTGCACATAGCAGGTTAGCCGAAAAGCGGAATCGGTTTTGCCAGTAGCATTATACTCTAGTCGACGCTACCCGTAACGTTTGAAATAAATAAAAATTTTGAAATAGTCCTTAGACTATTTCTGGTGGCAGCAACTACCGTATTAATCGGAAATCCAAATAAATACTTCATACACAATAATATCATTTCAATATTTCCCTTCCGACTAAACTCTAAATCACAAATAAATCAAAAATAAATAAAAAAAAAAAATTTTTACAGAATTTTAATCTTAACTTGACTTAAAACTAATAAATACGTAACAATATATTTATATTGTGTGTCATTTTAATATGACTAATGTTTTGTAATTCATCGATAGTGTTTAATTTTATATTTCCCCTTTTTTTTTATTAATTATATATATATATATTCATATTTGACAATGTTGTTGCGCATAGAATTTATTAAAGAAAAGTGTTAATAATGTGTTTTCATGATTTGTTTCTCGCGCCTGATTTCCATTAATCCCTAATATCCCTATAACCATATCGCGTGTTCCGATGCGCGTGTAAATCTAACATGGCTGCTCATAAGTGAGGTTATAGTGGCGGGTCTTTAGTTTTGTTTGATATCGAAGTAATTTTCTATCGCTTGTCTTTCCGCATTTTACCGCAATTGGAACATTAATATCGTTATTATTATTACTTTAAAGTGACAATAGTATTGTTGGTGTGAGTATATATATATATATATTTATATTGTGTGTCATTTTAATATGACTAATGTTTTGTAATTCATCGATAGTGTTTAATTTTATATTTCCCCCTTTTTTTTTAATTATATATATATTCATATTTGACAATGTAGTTGCGCATAGAATTTATTAAAGAAAAATGTTAATAATGTGTTTTCACGATTTGTTTCTCGCGCCTGGTTTCCATTAATCCCTAATATCCCTATAACCATAACGCGTGTTATTGCGCGTGTAAATCTAACATGGCTACTCATAAATGTCATTAGTGAGGTTATAGTGCCGGTTCTTTAGTTTTGTTTAATATTGAAGTATTTTCTGTCGGTCGTTTTTCCTTATTCTACCGCAATTAGAACATTTGTTTATTAATATTGTTATTAGTATTACTTTAAAGTGACAATAGTATTGTTCGTGTGAATATACATATATATATATTTATTTATTTATATTGTGTGTGATTTTAATATGATTAGTGTTTTGTAATTCTTCGATAGCTTCATTTATTGTTTTGAGTAGTTTATTTTATAGAGTGTTTGATAATATAAGACAAACTCATATACATACATTATATATATATATGTATATGTATATATTTCTTCTGGCAGTGTAGTATTTATACCAGATGAAATGTTAATTGTTTATTTACTTCATTTAATAAGATAGAACACACACACACGCACGTATATATGTATATAATTTGGCAGTGCGATTTTCATTTAGATTCTTTAGCGATGTAATATTGTGTATTTGAGGTTATGTGTCAATTATTTGATTTCATATATACATATATATATCTGGTATTGTGACAACATAGTATTGAAGGTTTTATTTCTAAATTATTGTGTGTTTAATGCGTTTTTACATATTAGTGTTTGATAGTAGAATTTCTGTATGCAAATCTTTAAGTCGTTGCGGTGTTAATTATTTTGAACGTTTGACCTATCGACAGGTTGTTACTTAGTCCCAAGTGTTGCGTTGTGTGTTCTATTTCTTTTGTAGATTATTAGTAGTAATTTAGTTCAGAATATAGGTTATTTATATATATATTTTTATATATATATAGACATGCATGTTTCGTAATGTAGTTCTTATTTTTTAACTCTTTACCGGAACGTAGGCTAGTTTTAAGTATGTATCTTAGATTACTGATTTGATTTAATAATATAGAATGCGCACACATATATATATTTCTGACAATGTAACCTTTATTTCTTTAATAATATAATATTGTATGTTTTATGTATTCGTTAGACTATTAGTTTTTGATTTCATATACACATATATTTCATAAGTTGATAATATTGTATTTGTTGCATAGTATTGGAGGTACTGTCTCTAATATTTACTAGATTATTACATGTTTGGCATATATGTTTATACTTATATGTAACTGTCCGAGTTGTTGCGGCGTTGATTGATTAAAATATATTTATATATACATATATTCTAGTGTTTCAATCATTTCCCTTTCTGTAGTTATTCTTATTTCCTGGTTTATTTGTTTGGTTCGTGACTCGTTCAATCCATTAGTTGGTCTATTTATTTTATTTTATACTGGTTGAGTTTATATTATATTGAACCATAGGTTTTCAAATGGCAAGTCGGTTATTGGTAGGTTTATTTAGAGTTGTGTGTACATGTATTTCGTTTATTGGTTGGATCTGTTAGTCGCCCTCATTTTGTCAATCCTTCCTTTCGTTTCGTAGTGCCGTGTGTTCGTTCGTGCATTCAAATCCTTATTCGCGCGTCTTGTATAGAGTAGTTTTCTTGTTCTTGTTACGGCACGTGCGGAGCGCGGGACGTGACAGTAAATTGGGCGCTTATACGTCGAAATATCTCAATCGGGATGGAAGTTACGGTCATTTTTCGAAAATATCGTAGAAGGATTGCGTTTTGCGAGTTATTGAGCTTGATTCGAAGCATACTACAGTGTGCACTATGTTCTGACCGTAAGATGCAGTAATTTGGCCGCTTATACGTCGAAATATCTCAATCGGGATGGAAGTTACGGCCATTGTTCATCGGAATCGACAAATGTTCGAGTTCTGCGAGTTGTTGGCCTTGATTCGACGCTTAATGCAGCGTGCACTATGTTCTGACCGTACGATGCAGTAATTTGGGCGCTAATACGTCGAAATATCTCAATCGGGATGGAAGTTACGGACATTTTTCGTCGAAGTCGACGAATGATCGGGTTCTGCGAGTTGTTGGCCTTGTTTCGAAGCATGCTACAGTGTGCACTATGTTCTGTAGCAAAATGCAGTAATTTGGGCGTGTAAACGTCGAAATATCTTAATCAGGACGAAAATTACGGTCATTTTCGACAATATCGTAGAAGGATTGCGTTTTGCGAGTTGTTGGCCTTGTTTCGACGCTTAATGCAGCGTGCACTATGTTCTGAACGTAAGATGCAGTAATTTGGGCGCTTATATGTCGAAATATCTCAATCGGGATGGAAGTTACGGTCATTTTTCGAAAATGTCGTAGCAGGATTGCGTTTTGCGAGGTTTTGGGCTTTTTTCGAAGCATACTACGGTGTGCACTATGTTCTGACCGTAAGATGCAGTAATTTGGCCGCTTATACGTCTAAATATCTCAATCGGGATGGAGGTTACGGCCATTTTTCATCGGAATCGACAAATGATCGAGTTCTGCGAGTTGTTGGCCTTGTTTCGACGCTTAATGCAGCGTGCACTATGTTCTGACCGTGAGATGCAGTAAATTGGGCGCTTATACGTCGAAATAACCCAATCGGGATGGAAGTTACGGTCATTTTTCGAAAATATCGTAGAAGGATTGTGTTTTGCGAGTTTTTGAGCTTGATTCGAAGCATACTACAGTGTGCACTATGTTCTCTAGGAAAATGCAGTAATTTGGGCGTGTAAACGTCGAAAGATCTCCAACGGGAAGGAAATTACGGTCATTTTTCGTCTAAATCGACGAACGATCGAGTTCTGCGAGTTGTTGGCCTTGTTTCGAAGCATGCTACAGTGTGCACTATGTTCTGTAGCAAAATGCAGTAATTTGGGCGTGTAAACGTCGAAATATCTTAATCAGGACGAAAATTACGGTCATTTTCGACAATATCGTAGAAGGATTGCGTTTTGCGTGTTGTTGGGCTTGTTTCGAAGCATAAGACAGAGTGCACTATGTTCTGACCGCAAAAAGAATTTATTTGGGAGCTTAAACGTCGAACGATGTCCAACGGGAAGGAAATTACGGACATTTGTCGACAATATCGTAGAAGGATTGCGTTTTGCGAGGTGTTGGGTTTTTTTCGAAGCATACAACGGTGTGCACTATGTTCTGACCGTAAGATGCAGTAATTTGGGCGCTAATACGTCGAAATATCTCAATCGGGATGGAAGTTACGGTCATTTTTCGTCTAAATCGACGAACGATCCAGTTCTGCGAGTTGTTGGGCTTGTTTCGACGCTTTATACAGCGTGCACTATGTTCTGACCGTAAGATGCATTAATTTGTGCGCTTAGACGTCGAAATATCTCAATAGGGATGGAAGTTACGGTCATTTTTCGTCTAAATCGACGAACGATTCAGTTCTGCGAGTTGCTGGGCTTTGTTACGTATTTATTAGTTTTAAGTCAAGTTAAGATCAAAATTCTGTAAAAAAAATTTTTTTTTTTATTTATTTTTGGTTTATTTGTGATTTAGAGTTTAGTCGGAAGGGAAATATTGAAATGATATTATTGTGTATGAAGTATTTATTTGGATTTCCGATTAATACGGTAGTTGCTGCCACCAGAAATAGTCTAAGGACTATTTCAAAATTTTTATTTTTTTTCAAACGTTACGGGTAGCGTCGACTAGAGTATAATGCTACTGGCAAAACCGATTCCGCTTTTCGGCTAACCTGCTATGTGCAGGGATATTAGCACTGGAGAGGATTAAAGCTGGATACAATATTTGAATGTCAAATTTTTCGTTGCTTGATATGAATTTATTTTTTTTACGTTTGCCTTCTTCTTCTCTTTTAATTTCGCTATAATAGTTCGTCGTTGGAACCAAAGCTCAGTTTATTTGCCACGATGGATTCTATCACCACGATTTTCTTGCCTTTGGGTTTGATTATCGAGGGTGATTCTAACGATCCTCTCTGTGTGGAACTTGTGTGATTTCGCAAGCCTTGCCCAAAGACGGGCAATATTTTGCCAACAATGGGAGGAGGAATGCGAAGATCGATAGGCGTTTTCGATTATCGAAAACACCGTTTGCACAAGTCAACACAGCGAACGATCCTTCGGTTAAATTTTTAAAGGAAATTGTTCTACTATTTCTCTCTCTCTTTTTTTTATAATTGCATGCAATGATGGCAAGGAAATCGGTCAACAGAAATGCCGGTATCGCTCTTAATTTTCGATCGACGTCAACGATGTATTGAATGGTCCTCTCTGTGCGGGATTTGTGTGATTTCGCAAGCCTTGCCCAAAGACGGGCAATATTTTGCCAACAATGGGAGGAGGAATGCGAAGATCAACGGGTGTTTCAGTAGCTGAAAACACCGTTTGCACAAGCCAACACAGTGAACACCCCCTTTGTTTAAAGTTTAAAATAGTGATTCTACCTTCAAACCGTTCACGGAAATAAAACGAGATTGATGATAGGTAATTCTCGAGTGCAACGAAATTATCAGAGAAGAAGGAAATATTTTTAAAATTTATTTTCTTACCTTGAGAAACCAGTGGCGTCGGGTGCCATCACTTCGTCTGCTCTGATGGTCGTTGGTGTTTTAATTTCTGGGTTTATTTCTCGAAACTCGGATATAATTTATTATCAAACTTTTACTTTATTTATTTATTTCGATACACGGTTTACAAATTACTAACCGAACTAATACCGCAATTACAATGCGCTGTTGTTTAAGCGATGAAATGAAGACTTCAAAAATATTTTATTTTTTTTCTAAGTCGCGACTTTCCTTTCTTGTCTGGACAACTAAAGACCGCCGAAACGCAAAGTGTTATACAAAATTTCTAAACGCACGATATAGCACGGTATAAGACGTTATAATGAACGTATTAATTATGAGCGTATTAATAATACAGAACGTATTAAAACGTATTAATGGATACTTTAATAAAAATGAACGTTATAAAAACAAGCGTATTAAGGACCACGGAATAATAGTGAGCACGTAACAATAATGAGCGTATTAATTATACTGCGCGTATTAATTATACTGCCCTGCTCTATGTTGCTATGCTTATTTATAATGCCATCCCCACGAGGTGGTGGTGGTGGTGGTGGTCCACTGGGGGTACCCTTCCGTGGGAATCGGGATTTTGCAGTTTTGCGCTTCCAGAATCGTACGTGACAGAATGTAAGTTCCATATCTCGACTTAGTTCCCATCGGTCCAGTGTTTCTGCTGAGCTAGCGTCTAGGAGACTTGAGGCGTTCCATGCTGGTCTAGTCTCTTCGAGAATCTTCCACGCTTGTACCGTGGGACCTATCTGTGCTTCTTCGGCACGTGCAAGGGCATACGTTCTATGCTGGTCTAGACTCTTCGAGAAGCTTCCACGTTTGTACCGTGGGAATTACCTGTGTTTCTTATTATTATATTTTTGTTTTGATGCATTTTTTTTTTGTGTTCAATATATATATATATATATACATTTTAAACGTGATATATATTTTTTTTTTTATGTTTGTTAAATATATGTGTATTTATTTAATTTTGTATTTCCCCCTTTTTTTTAATTAATTATATATATATATATATATTTTACATTTATATTTGACAATGTAGTTGCGCATAGAATTTATTAAAGAAAATGTTAACAATGTGTTTTCATGATTTGTTTTTCGCGCTTGATTTCCATTAATCCCTAATGTTCCTATCACCATAACGCGTGTTATTGTGTTAGTTGTTCCGAAGTATCGAAGTAATTTTCTATCGCTTGTTTTTCCGCATTCTACTGCAATTAGAACATTAATATCGTTATTATTATTACTTTAAAGTGACAATAGTATTGTTGGTGTGAATATATATATATATATATATTTATATTGTGTGTCATTTTAGTATGACTAATGTTTTGTAATTCATCGATAGTGTTTAATTTTATATTTCCCCCTTTTTTTTTTAATTATATATATATTCATATTTGACAATGTAGTTGCGCATAGAATTTATTAAAGAAAAATGTTAATAATGTGTTTTCACGATTTGTTTCTCGCGCTGGTTTCCATTAATCCCTAATATCCCTATAACCATAACGCGTGTTATTGCGCGTGTAAATCTAACATGGCTACTCATAAATGTCATTAGTGAGGTTATAGTGCCGGTTCTTTAGTTTTGTTTAATATTGAAGTATTTTCTGTCGGTCGTTTTTCCTTATTCTACCGCAATTAGAACATTTGTTTATTAATATTGTTATTAGTATTACTTTAAAGTGACAATAGTATTGTTCGTGTGAATATACATATATATATTTATTTATTTATATTGTGTGTGATTTTAATATGATTAATGTTTTGTAATTCTTCGATAGCTTTATTTATTGTTTTGAGTAGTTTATTTTATAGAGTGTTTGATAATATAAGACAAACTCATATACACACATTATATATATATATGTATATGTATATATTTCTTCTGGCAGTGTAGTATTTATACCAGATGAAATGTTAATTGTTTATTAACTTCATTTAATAAGATAGAACACACACACACGCACGTATATATGTATATAATTTGGCAGTGCGATTTTCATTTAGATTCTTTAGCGATGTAATATTGTGTATTTGAGGTTATGTGTCAATTATTTGATTTCATATATACATATATATATCTGGTATTGTGACAACATAGTATTGAAGGTTTTATTTCTAAATTATTGTGTGTTTAATGCGTTTTTACATATTAGTGTTTGATAGTAGAATTTCTGTATGCAAATCTTTAAGTCGTTGCGGTGTTAATTATTTTGAACGTTTGACCTATCGACAGGTTGTTACTTAGTCCCAAGTGTTGCGTTGTGTGTTCTATTTCTTTTGTAGATTATTAGTAGTAATTTAGTTCAGAATATAGGTTATTTATATATATATTTTTATATATATATAGACATGCATGTTTCGTAATGTAGTTCTTATTTTTTAACTCTTTACCGGAACGTAGGCTAGTTTTAAGTATGTATCTTAGATTACTGATTTGATTTAATAATATAGAATGCGCACACATATATATATTTCTGACAATGTAACCTTTATTTCTTTAATAATATAATATTGTATGTTTTATGTATTCGTTAGACTATTAGTTTTTGATTTCATATACACATATATTTCATAAGTTGATAATATTGTATTTGTTGCATAGTATTGGAGGTACTGTCTCTAATATTTACTAGATTATTACATGTTTGGCATATATGTTTATACTTATATGTAACTGTCCGAGTTGTTGCGGCGTTGATTGATTAAAATATATTTATATATACATATATTCTTAGTGTTTCAATCATTTCCCTTTCTGTAGTTATTCTTATTTCCTGGTTTATTTGTTTGGTTCGTGACTCGTTCAATCCATTAGTTGGTCTATTTATTTTATTTTATACTGGTTGAGTTTATATTATATTGAACCATAGATTTCAAATGGCAAGTCGGTTATTGGTAGGTTTATTTAGAGTTGTGTGTACATGTATTTCGTTTATTGGTTGGATCTGTTAGTCGCCCTCATTTTGTCAATCCTTCCTTTCGTTTCGTAGTGCCGTGTGTTCGTTCGTGCATTCAAATCCTTATTCGCGCGTTTTGTATAGAGTAGTTTTCTTGTTCTTGTTACGGCACGTGCGGAGCGCGGGACGTGACACCCCCGCCCTTGGAGTTCAAATTTCCAGAGGAAATTTGACTGATGGTGTCTCTGAGTTCGTTCAAGGCGGATGTAGATGTCGTTGGTTGTTGAGTGACCACCGGTGTTATCGATATCCCTTGACGTTGTACTGTTTGATCATCGATATTTCGTCCTCTTTTGAGGTATAGTAGCAGGTGGGTGACTGAGCCGCATATTGCTCCTAATAGGGCGATTCCACATCCGTAAGTTTCACGCTACTGGTATCCGCGTATGGCAATATCTATTATCGCCTTGATTAATTTAAATATTACGGGGATTCCAAATATTGCTGCACTGACAGTACCAAATTCCATGAAACCAGTCCATTAGCTTGATACTGTATTTTTCGCTATTGTGGTTAATGTGTTTTCGTCCATCATTCCCAGGATGTTTACTGTTCCAGGGACGATTGTTTTTCCTGACGCTCCTCTGGCCAATGTGTGCAGTTTTTTGCGATCGTACTGAATGACGATGGTACTGAATATCGCCACGTTTGGCGCACGTCCTGGCGGAGTTCCTGTGGTGGTTCCATGGGCTTTGGTACGAATTTGTGCCAGAGTCCGTCGATGTTGTAGAACGTAGGTAGTACTGCGCTACATTCTCTATGGTATCCGTGTTACGTTAGGGTGTGTGTTTTTGGCATTAGAAATGCGGTGCGATTCCCTTGCCAAACGGGTAGTTCCGAGTAGCATTCTGTTGTTTGTCGTATCCTACCAGGCCATATGATATTTTAATGAGGGTAAGTACGATGACCAGGTGATTCATCTTCCTATTAACAATTTATTAAATCGTTTCTTACTCTCGAGTTTATTAGAAATAAGAATAACCTTTTATTAAAAAAGAAAATTTTATATTTATATATATTTTTTTTCTCTCTCCTTTTTTATTAAAACCCCCTTTTTTTTATTTTAGGTTTTACGTATATGTTATCAGTGAAAATAAATATTATGAAAGCTACTTGGGTTATAATTATATACATATATGCATACGTATTGGTAAGTAATGAGATTTGTTTTATCGTTATAAATATATATGTATATATTATCAATAGAATGGATATTACAAATATAGCTTGTTTCGAATATATATATGTGCGTGTAATGGTAAATATGACGGCTTATTTATGAGTCACTTGCATTATCAATGGAAGTGAGTGTTGTAAATATCGCCTACTTTACAACATGCGTGTGTATATATTGGTAGACATAAGTAAAAATCACATGTACAGTTATAAATGTTGTTTGTTTACAGGTGGATAGCGTAAGTATTCGGTTTTGTGCGTAGCATACAAATACTTTATGGTTCTACGGTGCGAAATGCTATTCCTTCAACTAAAAAGTGTCTTTCAATGTGAGGCGGATTATTTTAAACGATCATGTCTGGATCTAACTTGTCGAAACAGTCTTGACAAAGATAGCCGTTATCTAAACGGTGGACGGAGCGTATCAATCGAACACAGAGGCAAGATTGAGCATCCTCCGTCTCCTCCACATCGAATGCGGGAAAGGGCCCACCTGGGTTCTCTATGCCCGAGTTGAAGAACTCGCCGCCCTTTCTGTACATACATATAAAACAGTTAATTTATATAAAAAATTGTTTCGTTCGGACTTGTTCTTTTGTACGAATACTGTATATAATATAATATATATATAATATGTTATGATTATGTCAGTTGTTATTTAATATATATATATTTTCCTTATCTCTCTCTGTCTATTTTCTCTTTTTTTTTTTTCCCTTTTTTTTTTATTATTATTATTATTATTATTATTAGTACCTAACATTACTATTATGATGCTGTATTACATTGTGTTGGTTATTATTCGTATTGAGGTGTGTATGTGTGGGGTGCGCAACGAATTTTTTAACATGGCCGCTCACGTGTATCTTTGGTATGGCGTTGATTTAACGTTAACAGTGGTGTGTTGTTGAAATAACCAATTAATTATTAATCATTATGATTTTATTTAGTGGTGTTTTGTAATATTGTTTTGTGTTTCATGATATTGTGTGTGCAAATACAGTGTACTACTTTAATGTAATAGTCATGACTTGCATTTATATAAGTCTCGTTTAATTTAGTTAATGCTTTGTGTATTGTATTACCAGTCACTTTCCTGTAACATAACTTTATTTCTTTGTACTGAGTTCAGTCATGTCTTGTTGTTAACATTTAGTTAGTCTATCTTGATTAATTTCTAACCTATTTCTGTGTTTATTGACCTTTCATATTTTCCCTATTAATTTATTATTGCTTGTGCTTACTATATGTTATTATTTTATGTATGATATGTATTAGTTTCCTTATTAGTGATTAAAATTTATTTATTAGATTAACATTGTCTGTGATTCTTCGGATTCTACTCTTTCGATGCTGCGACACTTACCTGGATCATTCCCACAACATCATCCGATTCTTCGATATGCCTTGGATACTTACTACGGTTGCCTTCAATCGTCTTACATCTGTGGCCTTAAAGGTACTGTTTAATTTATTTAATTTAATACGTGTGCATTACAAAATCCGCTTCTACATGTTAGATACAATACTACGTAGATTAATACATAATGAAATATCCTTTTATTCCGGTTATATCTATTACTAACTCTGAATTAATCTATCATAATTATTTCCTAACCACTTTCTATACTTATCAGCTATTTTATTTCTCCTTTTAATCTGCGAAATTCATGCATGTACACTTCCTTGTATGGTGATTGATTGTTCACGAGGTAAGTTGCACTTTCACTGTTTTAGTTATTCGTTGAACTAACACGTTTACATTCAAACAGTAATTGGAGCACTCGTAATAATCTTCTTTTGCTTTTTCAGGTTTTTGCTGTCTGCGTTATTCGACGAACAGTGTCACGCTTCTGCAGTTTTGTTACAACATTTAATAATGTTATATTTTGCATTAAGGCCTTTGAAGTTAATTCGTTCGTTTATTTTCAGTTGGCTGTCGTACATGGTGTTCCGCAAACAGGGATCCATAACCTATTTTGCACGTAAACCTTCTTGTATGACGATTACTTGTTTACAAGGTAACTTTCACTTGCACTCTTTTAATTATTTATTGAATCAACACGTTTCATATTCAAACAGTAATTGGAGTACACATAATAAATTTTTCCATTTTCCTTTTAGGTTTCCGCTATCTGTATTATTTGACCAACAGTGTCACACCTCCTTTTGATTTAACCACAATATAGTTATAACATTTAGTAACCTTGTATTTTACACTGAGACAATTGAAACTAATTTATTCACTTATTTTAGGTAACTGTCATGCACTACGTTCCACGAACAAGGAATCATAACCTATATTTGGACATACACTTTCTTGTTCACAAGGTAACTTCCACTTTCACTAGTTAATTATTCATTGAGTTAACACATTTTATATTTAAACGATAATTAAAGCACACATAATAATTTTCCTTTTTTCTTTTAGGTTTTCGCTATCTGTATTATTCAACGAACAGCACTACAACATACACTACTGCACTACGTTGTCCACTGCAATCACTTCATTCATTGTTTATTTCGATTATGCGCTAGTTTTAACTTGTTTAAGTGCACTGTTCGCGGAATCCCTTTTACTTCAATCTTGACGTTTTGGTTCTGCAAGATTTCTAGCACCTTGTGTGGTCCAGTATATTGATCGGAAAACTTTCCTTTGCTAGGTTCCTTTAGTAGGTATACTAGATCTCCAATTTTGAAATTTTGAGGGTTAATTCGTCTGTCGTAATATTCTTTTGATCTTAGTTTGGATTTTATCAAATTTTCTCTTGCTGTTTGCTGCACGGTGTTGATTTTATCGAACAGGTCTCTGAGATATTCCGCATAAGTTGGTTCCACGTTTTCTTCGATTGGTATTTCGCCAGTGGGTTCTCTGGCCAAGTGTCCAAAGACTAATTCATGCGGAGAGAATTTCGTTCCTTCGTGTACAGAGGTGTTATAGGAAAACATGGCTAATTCCACCCATTCGTCCCAATTTCTGGAATTTTCGATATATAACTTGAGATATTCCATCAATACGTGGTGAGATCTTTCGATCGAACCGTTACTTTGTGGATGATATGCCGTCGTGGTATATTGTTTGATGCGGAATCTTTTTGCTACTTTCTTCATTAGTGAGGATGTAAAGTTCCTTCCTTGATCAGTGAGAATAGCTCTCGGTGACCCGAAACGACAAATAAATCGTTTTATAAAAGCGTCCGCTATCTCGGCTGAAGAGATTCCTCCTATTGGAATCCCGATTGAATATTTTGTTAATAGGTCTTGAATTGTTAATATGTATTCGTTTCCTTTTGCTGTCTTTGGTAGTGGACCGACGATATCCATACTAATTTTGTCGAAAGCCCTGCCCGGTGTATCAGTGAGTACCATTGGTTGCTTTGTCTTTATTCTAGTTAACTTTTTCAATTGGCATTCTTTACATGTTCTTACGTATTCCTGGATCTCCTTCTTCATATTTTCCCAATAATAACATTGTCGTATTCTTTGATACGTCTTCGTTACTCCTTTATGTCCTGCTACGGATGATTCGTGTTTTTCTCTTATTATGTTATTTCGTGCTTCCACAGGCGGGGTAATTACTTCCCCAGTGCAAATGGTGATGGTTAAGGTTTTTTCCATAAATACTTCCTTTAATTTTCTGATTGTATGTCGCCAGGGTATCTCTTCTAAATTTCCTTTGCTGATGCTAAAGGAAGTTAACTGTTTTTCATTTACTACATCTAGTAGAGATCTTAGCGAGTTTAATAAATTTTCTGGTGTTATTGGAATATTTCTATTTTCCTTTATCGGTAGGGATATGATGTATTTCCCGGAATCGTAATTCAATCTTGCTTTTTCTAACATTAAATCTTCATAACAAGGCAATTTTTCCGTCTCCTTCATTTCTAATGCTCCTTTATCTATCGCATTCCCATGTACATCTATAAATATTACTCTATGGTCATTTACTCTCGTAATTGAGTCTCGGGTTTCTGAAATTCTTAATTCCGCGATTATCGTAGGTCTCGTGTCCTTTTCTCGTTGTTGAATTAATTCTGGATTTACAATGGAGGGCTCTTCTTCGCTCGTTGTATCCGTGTCTTCCTTTTCTCGATCGAGCTCGGCTAGTGCTTCGTCAAAATATTTTACGGGTGTTTCTTCTATGGTGAGATGCTTTCGAGTAGAAGGTTTTCCCTGTTTATCGTAATGCGATAATACGCGTGGCTTAGCCTCGAATATCGGAGAGTCCTCGGTCGAGGTATCCAATTGAAATCTTTTTACATGTGGATATCGATCTGGCGAATCTTCTTCTCGTTTCCTGATTGGCAAGCACATCTCTGGCGGATTTCGGGATAATGCATCTGCGTTCGCGTTCGCTCTACCTTCTTTATATTGGATATCAAATTCAAAGTCCGACAATTTCAATTTCCATTTCCAAATTCTCGAGGTGGGATCTTTAATGGAATTCATCCATACTAACGGTTTGTGATCAGTTATTATCGTAAACTTTCTACCATACAGGTATGGTCTGAAATGCATCGTACAGTAAACGATTGCCAGACACTCCTTTTCTATGGTAGAGTAGTTTTGTTCGGCGGAATTTAATAGTCTTGAGGCATATGCAATCGGTAAATCCTTTCCGATTGGCCCTTGACTCAGTACACCGCTTATTGCGTATCCTGATGCGTCTGTAGTAAGGTTAAAGGGTTCAGAAAAGTCTGGATACTGTAAAATGGGTTTTGTCATTAGCGCTGTCTTTAAATTATTGAATGCATTTTCTTGATTTTCTGTCCATTTAAAGGGAGTATCTTTCTTTAATAGTTGTGTCAATGGTTTCGCGACCTTGGAGAAATCGGGTATAAATTTTCTGTAGTATCCTGCTAGTCCCAGAAATTGTTTGATATTTTTCACCCTTTTCGGTCGTGGAAATTTTGATACGGCTTCGATTTTCTTTGGGTCGGGTTTTACGCCATCTTCACTAATTATGTGTCCTAAGTAATTCACCTCGTGTCGTAAAAATTCGCACTTATCAGGCTGTAATCGTAATTTAGCTTTCCTCAGTCTTTCCATTAACTTATTAAATTTAATTTCGTGTTCTTGGAGAGACCTCGAATAAATCACTATGTCATCCAGATAGACGAATAATTCTATTCCTTGCAGACCAGATAACACTGAGTTCATCAAACGTTGAAACGTTGCTGGGGCATTTTTTAATCCAAAGGGCATTCTTTTGAATTGAAAATGTCCGTATGGTGTCGAAAATGCAGTTTTGTGGGCATCTTCCTGTGACATACGGATCTGGTGAAAGCCTGATGCTAAGTCAAACGTGGAAAAATATTTTGCACTTCCTAATTGATCCAATATTTCTGCAATGTTGGGTAGTGGGAAAGCATCGCCGATCGTTTTATCGTTCAACTTTCTATAATCGATAACTAATCTCCAGCGTTTATTTCCTTGCGAATCAGGTTTTTTGGGTATAATCCAAAGCGGAGAGTTATATGGAGATACCGATGGTTCCACTACGTCCGTATCTAGTAATTCTTGAATTTGCCGATTTATCTCTTCTCGATGTACTGGTGGGTATCGATACTGTTTAGTATTAATTGGTATATCATCCGTTGTGATTATTCTATGTTCCAAAACTTCAGTTGCTTCCAATATATCTCCTGGAATATGAAACCTATCTTGATTATTGCGAATCAGCCTTTTAACATTTTCCGTTTCTTCTTTGTTCAAATGTTCGAGTCGTAGTAATTCAATTATTTTATCGTATCTACTTTCTTTCGATTTTAAAACTGTATTACACGCTGTCCTAGGAAGCGGGGATGGGTTTTCGAATTCCTTAATTACCATTGTCGGTGTTGTAAATTCGTAATTTCTTGAAGTAGTATTTATTACTCTTATGTAACCTTTTCCTTTATGATTCCTCACAACTGCATTACCAAAATAGATTCCTTTGATCGGCTCGATTCTGGGAATAAATCCCTCTTTTATCTCTGGATTTGCGATATTAATTGAACACGTTACTGAACTTCGCTTCGGTATAATTATTTTTTCTCTAGTATCGAAGGGTATATAAATATTTCCCCATTTGACATGCTTTTCCTCGTAATCTAAACGAGCTTTACAACCTGCAAAAAATTCGGATCCTAGGATTCCGTCTTGATCGATTAGCAATGAATCATCAACTACATGAAAATTAACCGGATGGCCCGCAACCTGTATTACTGTCTGCCCTAGGGAGACCAGGCTCGTTGCCGTAATTCCTCGCACTTCGATTGATTCTTTCTCGTTGATGATGGCTGAATCGGGTAAAGCAGGTTTTTTGATAATGTTAATTTCCGATCCAGAGTCTAATAATAAACTCGTCTTGGTTTTTAAATCTGGGGAGACTATTCGCGCAGTTGGAGTCGTTGGGGAATCATTAAATTTTACTGAAATAATTCGGAGAGGTCGTTGTCCGAATCTGAGTCCGACTCTTGGTGATTTTCCTTCGCCGGTTGCTTGCGCTTCACTCTTTCCTTTTTGTCTTGAGATTCCGGATTCTCCGTTTGTGACCTCGTTTGGTTGTGGGATGACTCCCCCACAGTATTTAGTGGTTGTTCGTTCGACCTTACGGTCGGCATTGCGTTCGTTCTGTCTCTCGTTACGGGTGGTGGAGTCGATCTCGCGGGGGCGGCTGCCCTTGTTCTGTTTGTTGCCGTCGGCGCCGGTCTCCTCGTTGCCGCCTGTACTCTTGGGCGATTCGGCGTATCGTTCCTTCGTGGCTCGCCCCATTCTCCCGAAGGACGTGTTTGGTTTCCCGACGGTCTCGAATTATAGGGTACGATTAATCCGGCATCTACTCGGGCTTTAAATTTGTAACAGTCTTTCACTAAATGTCCGGGTTTTTTACAATAATTACATGCGATATATTGTCTCGTAGTATTCAAAAAATTCTGCGAAGGAGGTGCCGATCTTCGATCTTGGATGTTGTTCCTGGCGTAGTTATTATTAGGAGGGTTAACGTTATTTCGGTTGTTCCCGGTGTAATTGTTATTAGCAGGACGAGCGTTATTTCGGTTATTCTCGATGTAATTATTATTAGGGGGACGAACGTTGTTTCGGTTGTTATTACTTGAGAATGTCGGACGTTGGTATCGCATTCTGTCGTTTACTTGTTTTAGTTCCCGTGTCGCTTTTACGGCTTGGCGATACGCGTCTTCTAAAGATTGGTACTCGGATAACTTTACTCGTAAATATACTTCGTTCGGGAGTCCCTTGACGAAAGCCTCTCTGGTGTCCCAATCGATCGTATCTTGAACGTCTTGCGATATGGAACCGTATTGACATCTTTCTCCATCAATTATAGCCAATCTGAGATTTCTGACGCGGTCTATGTAATCTAGTATATTTTCTCCTGGTCGTTGGAATACCGTTCCCAACTCTCCCCTGTATTCGTTAACGGTTTTTCCTGGGCCGAACATATCTTTTAATTTATTCCCGAAATCGTTTAAAGTCACTACCTCATGGTCCTCTACGGCGAGAAACGCGTGTCCGCGAAGTTTATTCATTAGTAATTTTACTAACTGTGGCTCTTGATGCCTAGGAATCATATTTCGCGCTCGCTCGCATGATCTCAAAAATTGGAACACAGACGGTCTGTATCCGTCGAACACTGGTACTGATTCAATCGCGTCCTTTAATTTAATCGGCTGGTAATTATCAGTCAATCTTGTTTCTCGCGGTGTTATCGGTGATACGGGTATTTCGGTCTCGTTCGTCTGTCTGCTTACGCGCACGTCTTCTTCTAATTTAATTAGTCTTGAGCTTATGTCGGTTAATACACGGAAATTTTCGTCCCACGCTTTCAATTTTTCCGTCAACGCCAAAAGCGTATCTTCGCTTAGCGAATCCCGGGCGATCGACATTTTCCTACTTATTTTTTAGTTGATATTCGTAAGAGCTTTAATCCTCTGCGGAGCGTATCCCACCGCTGCCACCAAAAATTTATCTATCTAACTGTGTTACGTATTTATTAGTTTTAAGTCAAGTTAAGATTAAAATTCTGTAAAAATTTTTTTTTTTTATTTATTTTTGATTTATTTGTGATTTAGAGTTTAGTCGGAAGGGAAATATTGAAATGATATTATTGTGTATGAAGTATTTATTTGGATTTCCGATTAATACGGTAGTTGCTGCCACCAGAAATAGTCTAAGGACTATTTCAAAATTTTTATTTTTTTCAAACGTTACGGGTAGCGTCGACTAGAGTATAATGCTACTGGCAAAACCGATTCCGCTTTTCGGCTAACCTGCTATGTGCAGGGATACTAGCACGGGAGAGGATTAAAGCTGGATACAATATTTGAATGTCAAATTTTTCGTTGCTTGATATGAATTTATTTTTTACGTTTGCCTTCTTCTTCTCTTTTAATTTCGCTATAATAGTTCGTCGTTGGAACCAAAGCTCAGTTTATTTGCCACGATGGATTCTATCACCACGATTTTCTTGCCTTTGGGTTTGATTATCGAGGGTGATTCTAACGATCCTCTCTGTGTGGAACTTGTGTGATTTCGCAAGCCTTGCCCAAAGACGGGCAATATTTTGCCAACAATGGGAGGAGGAATGCGAAGATCGATAGGCGTTTTCGATTATCGAAAACACCGTTTGCACAAGTCAACACAGCGAACGATCCTTCGGTTAAATTTTCAAAGGAAATTGTTCTACTATTTCTCTCTCTCTTTTTTTTATAATTGCATGCAATGATGGCAAGGAAATCGGTCAACAGAAATGCCGGTATCGCTCTTAATTTTCGATCGACGTCAACGATGTATTTAATGGTCCTCTCTGTGCGGGACTTGTGTGATTTCGCAAGCCTTGCCCAAAGACGGGCAATATTTTGCCAACAATGGGAGGAGGAATGCGAAGATCAACGGGTGTTTCAGTAGCTGAAAACACCGTTTGCACAAGCCAACACAGTGAACACCCCCTTTGTTTAAAGTTTAAAATAGTGATTCTACCTTCAAACCGTTCACGGAAATAAAACGAGATTGATGATAGGTAATTCTCGAGTGCAACGAAATTATCAGAGAAGAAGGAAATTTTTTTTTTTTTTTAAATTTATTTTCTTACCTTGAGAAACCAGTGGCGTCGTGTGCCATCACTTCGTCTGCTCTGATGGTCGTCGGTGTTTTTATTTCTGGGTTTATTTCTCGAAACTCGGATATAATTTATTATCAAACTTTTACTTTATTTATTTATTTCGATACACGGTTTACAAATTACTAACCGAATTAATACCGCAATTACAATGCGCTTTTGTTTAAGCGATGGAATGAAGACTTCAAAAATATTTTATTTTTTCTAAGTCGCGACTTTCCTTTCTTGTCTGGACAACTAAAGACCGCCGAAACGCAAAGTGTTATACAAAATTTCTAAACGCACGATATAGCACGGTATAAAACGTTATAATGAACGTATTAATTATGAGCGTATTAATAATACAGAACGTATTAAAACGTATTAATGGACACTTTAATAAAAAATGAACGTTATAAAAACGAGCGTATTAATGACCACGGAATAATAATGAGCACGTAACAATAATGAGCGTATTAATTATACTGAGCGTAACAAAACGTATTAATAATAATGAGCGTATTAATTATACTGCGCGCTGCTCTATGTGCTATGCTTATTTATAATGCCATCCCCACGAGGTGGTGGTGGTGGTGGTGGTCCACTGGGGGTACCCTTCCGTGGGAATCGGGATTTTGCAGTTTTGGGCTTCCAGAATCGTACGTGACAGAATGTAAGTTCCATATCTCGACTTAGTTCCCATCGGTCCAGTGTTTCTGCTGAGCTAGCGTCTAGGAGACTTGAGGCGTTCCATGCTGGTCTAGTTTCTTCGAGAATCTTCCACGCTTGTACCGTGGGACCTATCTGTGCTTCTTCGGCACGTGCAAGGGCAAACGTTCTATGCTGGTCTAGACTCTTCGAGAAGCTTCCACGTTTGTACCGTGGGACCTATCTGTGCTTCTTCGGCACGTGCAAGGGCAAACGTTCCATGCTGGTCTAGACTCTTCACGTTTGTACCGTGGGAATTACCTGTGTTTCTTATTATTATATTTTTGTTTTGATGCAATTTTTTTTTCTTTTTTTTTTTTTTGTGTTCAATATATATATATATATATACATTTTAAACGTGATATATATTTTTTTTTTGTTTGTTAAATATATGTGTATTTATTTAATTTTGTATTTCCCCTTTTTTTTTAATTAATTATATATATATATATATATTACATTTATATTTGACAATGGTTGCGCATAGAATTTATTAAAGAAAAATGTTAATAATGTGTTTTCACGATTTGTTTCTCGCGCCTGGTTTCCATTAATCCCTAATATCCCTATAACCATAACGCCTGTTATTGCGCGTGTAAATCTAACATGGCTACTCATAAATGTCATTAGTGAGGTTATAGTGCCGGTTCTTTAGTTTTGTTTAATATCGTAGTATTTTCTGTCGGTCGTTTTTCCTTATTCTACCGCAATTAGAACATTTGTTTATTAATATTGTTATTAGTATTACTTTAACGTGACAATAGTATTGTTCGTGTGAATATACATATATATATATATATATTTATTTATATTGTGTGTGATTTTAATATGATTAATGTTTTGTAATTCTTTGATAGCTTTACTTGTTGTTTTGAGTAGTTTATTTTATAGAGTGTTCGATAATATAAGACACTCATACACACACACACACACACACACACACACACACACACACACACACATGTGTATATATACATATTTCTTCTGGCAGTGTAGTATTTATACCAAATGAAATGTTAATTGTTTATTAACTTCATTTAATAAGATAGAACACACACACACGCACGTATATATGTATATAATTTGGCAGTATGATTTTCATTTAGATTCTTTAGCGATGTAATGTTGTGTATTTGAGGTTATGTGTCAATTATTTGATTTCATATATACATATATATATCTGGTATTGTGACAACATAGTATTGAAGGTTTTATTTCTAAATTATTGTGTGTTTAATGCGTTTTTACATATTAGTGTTTGATAGTAGAATTTCTGTATGCAAATCTTCAAGTCGTTGCGGTGTTAATTATTTTGAACGTTTGACCTATCGACAGGTTGTTACTTAGTCCCAAGTGTTGCGTTGTGTGTTCTATTTCTTTTGTAGATTATTAGTAGTAATTTAGTTTAGAATATAGGTTATTTATATATATTTTTATATATAGACATGCATGTTTTTCGTAATGTAGTTCTTATTTTATAACTCTTTACCGGAACGTAGGCTAGTTTTAAGTATGTATCTTAGATTACTGATTTGATTTAATAATATAGAATGCGCACACATATATATATTTCTGACAATATAACCTTTATTTCTTTAATAATATAATATTGTATGTTTTATGTATTCGTTAGACTATTAGTTTTTGATTTCATATACACATATATTTCATAAGTTGATAATATTGTATTTGTTGCGTAATATTGGAGGTACTGTCTCTAATATTTACTAGATTATTACATGTTTGGCATATATGTTTATACTTATATGTAACTGTCCGAGTTGTTGCGGCGTTGATTGATTAAAATATATTTATATATATATACATATATTCTTAGTGTTTCAATCATTTCCCTTTCTGTAGTTATTCTTATTTCCTGGTTTATTTGTTTGGTTTGTGACTCGTTCAATCCATTAGTTGGTTCTATTTATTTTATTTTATACTGGTTGAGTTTATATTATATTGAACCATAGGCTTTCAAATGGCAAGTCGGTTATTGGTAGGTTTATTTTGAGTTGTGTGTATATGTATTTTGTTTATTGGTTGGATCTATTAGTCGCCCTCATTTTGTTAATCCTTCCTTTCGTTTCGTAGTGCCGTGTGTTCGTTTGTGCATCCAAATCCTTATTCGCGTGTTTTGTATAGAGTAGTTTTCTTGTTCTTCTTACGGCACGTGCGGAGCGCGGGACGTGACAGTACGATGCAATACTTTGGGCGCTAGTACGTCGAAATATCTCAATCGGAATGGAAGTTACGGTCATCTTTCGTCTAAATCGACGAACGATCCAGTTCTGCGAGTTGATGGCCTTGTTTCGACGCCTAATACAGCGTGCACTATGTTCTGAACGTAAGATGCAGTAATTTGGGCGCTTATACGTCGAAATATCTCAATCGGGATGGAAGTAATACGGCCATTTTTCATCGGAATCGGCAAATGATCGAGTTCTGCGAGTTGTTGGCCTTGTTTCGACGCTTAATGCAGCGTGCACTATGTTCTGACCGTAAGATGCAGTAATTTAGGCGCTTATACGTCGAAATATCTCTATCGGGATGGAAGTTACGGACATTTTTCGTCGAAGTCGACGAATTTTCGGGTTCTGCGAGTTGTTGGCCTTGTTTCGAAGCATGCTACAGTGTGCACTATGTTCTGTAGCAAAATGCAGTACTGTGGGCGTGTAAACGTCGAAATATCGCAATCGGGAAGGAAATTACGGAAATTCTTCGACTAAATCGACGAATGATCGCGTTTTGCGAGTTGTTGGGCTTGTTTCGACGCTTAATACAGCGTGCACTGTGTTCTGAACGTAAGATGCAGTAATTTGGGCGCTTATACGTCGAAATATCTCAATCGGGATGGAAGTTACGGTCATTTTTCGAAAATGTCGTAGCAGGATTGCGCTTTGCGAGGATTTGGGCTTTTTTCGAAGCATACTACGGTGTGCACTATGTTCTGACCGTAAGATGCAGTAATTTGGGCGTGTAAACGTCGAAATATCTTAATCAGGAAGGCAATTACGGTGATGTTGCGTCTAAATCGACGAACGATCGAGTTCTGCGAGTTGTTGGCCTTGTTTCAACGCTTGAGACAGCGTGCACTATGTTGTCTAGCAAAATGCAGTAATTTGGGGGCTTAAACGTTGAAATATCTCAAGCGGGAAGAAATTACTGCCATTTTTCGACAATATCGTAGAAGGATTGCGTTTTGCGAGTTGTTGGGCTTGATTCGAAGCATACTACAGTGTGCACTATGTTCTCTAGCGAAATGCAGTAATTTGGGGGCTTAAACATCGAAATATCTCAATCGGGACGAAATTACGGTCATTTTCGACAATATCGTAGAAGGATTGCGTTTTGCGAGGTTTTGGGCTTTTTTCGAAGCATACTACGGTGTGCACTATGTTCTGACCGTAAGATGCAGTAATTTGGCCGCTTATACGTCGAAATATCTCAATCGGGATGGAAGTTACGGTCATTTTTCGACAATATCGTAGAAGGATTGCGTTTCTCGAGGTTTTGGGCTTTCTTCGAAGCATACAGACGGTGTGCACTATGTTCTGACCGTAAGCTGCAGTAATTTGGGCGTGTAAACGTCGAAACATCTTCATCTGGAAGGAAAGTAGGGTCACTTTTCTTCTAAATCGACGAACGATCGAGTTCTGCGAGTTGCTGGCCTTGTTTCGACGCTTAATACAGCGTGCACTATGTTCTCACCGTAAAAAGAATTTATTTGGGCGCTTAAACAACGAAAGATCACCAACGGGAAGGAAATTACGGACATTTGACGACAATATCGTAGAAGGATTGCGTTTTGCGAGGTTTTGGGCTTTTTTCGAATCATACTACGGTGTGCACTATGTTCTGACCGTAAGATGCAGTAATTTGGGCGTGTAAACGTCGAAACAGCTTAATCAGGAAGGAAATTAGGGTCATTTTCGAGAATAGCGTAGATGGATTGCGGTTTGCGAGTGTTTGGGCTTGATTCGAAGCATACTACAGTGTGCACTATGTGCTCTAGAAAATTCAGTAATTTGGGGGCTTAAACGTCTAAATATCTCAATCGGGCAGAAATTACGGTCATTTTCGACAATATCGTAGAAGGATTGCGTTTCTCGAGGTTTTGGGCTTTCTTCGAAGCATACAGACGGTGTGCACTATGTTCTGACCGTAAGCTGCAGTAATTTGGGCGTGTAAACGTCGAAACATCTTCATCTGGAAGGAAAGTAGGGTCACTTTTCGTCTAAATCGACGAACGATCGAGTTCTGCGAGTTGCTGGCCTTGTTTCGACGCTTAATACAGCGTGCACTATGTTCTCACCGTAAAAAGAATTTATTTGGGCGCTTAAACAACGAAAGATCACCAACGGGAAGGAAATTACGGACATTTGACGACAATATCGTAGAAGGATTGCGTTTTGCGAGATTTTGGGCTTTTTTCGAAGCATACTACGGTGTGCACTATGTTCTGTAGCACAATGCAGTAATTTGGTCGTGTAAACGTCGAAATATCTCAATCGGGAAGGAAAGTACGGTCATTTTTCGTCTAAATCGACGAACGGTCGAGTTCTGCGAGTTGTTGGGCTTGTTTCGACGCTTAATACGGCGTGCCCTATGATATGCGCTTAAATAGCAGTTATTGGGGCGCTTAAACTTCGCAATATCTCAATCGGGAAGATATTACGGTCATTTTCGACAATATCGTAGAAGGATTGCGTTTTGCGTGTTGTTGGGCTTGTTTCGAAGCATACTACAGTGTGCACTATGTTCTGTAGCAAACTGCAGTAATTTGGGCGTGTCAACGTCGAAATATCTTAATCAATAAGGAAATTATGGTCATTTTGCGTCTAAATCGACGAACGATCGAGTTCTGCGAGTTGTTGGCCTTGTTTCGACGCTTAATACAGTGTGCAATATGTTCTGTAGCAAAATGCAGTTATTCGGGCTTGTAAACGTCGAAATATCTTAATCAGGAAGGCAATTACGGTCATTTTTCGTCTAAATCGACGAACGATCGAGTTCTGCGAGTTGTTGGCCTTGTTTCGAAGCACATTACAGTGTGCACTATGTTCTGTAGCAAAATGCACTAATTTGGGCGTGTATACGTCGAAATATCTTAATCAGGGCGGACATTACGGTCATTTGCGACAATATCGTAGAAGGACCGTGTTTTGCCAGTTGTTGGGCTTGTTTCGAAGCATAATACAGTGTGCACTATGTTCTGACCGTAAAAAGAATTTATTTCGGCGCTTGAGCGTCCAAAGATCTCCAACGGGAAGGAAATTACGGACATTTGTCGACAATGTCGTAGAACGATTGCGTTTTGCAAGGTTTTGGGCTTTTGCGAAGCATAATACAGCGTGCACTATGTCCTGACCGTAAAAAGAATTTACTTGGGCACTTATACGTCGAAACATCTTAATCAGGAAGGAAATTACGGTCATTTTTGTCGAAGTCGACGAATGATCGAGTTCTGCGAGTTGTTGGGATTGTTTCGACGCTTAATACGGCGTGCCCTATGATCTGCGCTAAATAGCAGTTATTTGGGCGCTTAAACGTCGTAATATCTCAATCGGGCAGAAATTACGGTCATTTTCGACAATATCGTAGAAGGATTGCGTTTTTGCGTTTTGCGTGTTGTTGGGCTTGTTTCGACGCTTAATACAGCGTGCACTATGTTCTGACCGCAAGATGCAGTAATTTGGGGGCTTATACGTCGAAAAATCTCAATCGGGATTGAAGTTACAGTCATTTTTCGACAATATCGTAAAAGGATAGGGTTTTGCGAGGTTTTGGGCTTTTTTCGAAGCATACTACGCTGTGCACTATGTTCTGACCGTAAGATGCAGTAATTTGGGCGTGTAAACGTCGAAACATCTTAATCAGGAAGGAAATTACGATCATTTTGCGTCTAAAGCGACGAATGATCGAGTACTGCGAGTTGTTGGGCTTGTTTCGAAGCATACTACGGTGTGCACTATGTTCTGCGCGCAAAATCCAGTAATCTGGGCGTGTAAACGTCGAAATATCTCAATCGAGAAGAAATTACGGTCATGTTCGACAATATCGTAGAAGGATTGCGTTTTGCGTGTTGTTGGGCTTGTTGCGAAGCATAATACAGAGTGCACTATGTTCTGACCGTAAACAGAATTTATTTGGGCGCTTAAACGTCGAAAGATCTCCAACGGGAAGGAAATTACGGACATTTGACGACAATATCGTAGAAGGATTGCGTTTCGCGAGGTTTTGGGCTTTCTTCGAAGCATACTACGGTGTGCACTATGTTCTGACCGTAAGATGCAGTAATTTGGGCGCTTATACGTCGAAATATCTCAATCTGGATGGAAGTTACGGCCATTTTTCGTCGAAGTCGACGAATGATCGGGTTCTGCGAGTTGTTGGCCTTGTTTCGAAGCATGCTACAGTGTGCACTATGTTCTGCGCGCAAAATCCAGTAATCTGGGCGTGTAAACGTCGAAATATCTTAATCAGGACGGAAATTACGGTCATTTTCGACAATATCGTAGAAGGATTGCGTTTTGCGTGTTGTTGGGCTTGTTGCGAAGCATAATACAGAGTGCACTATGTTCTGACCGTAAACAGAATTTATTTGGGCGCTTAAACGTCGAAAGATCCCCAACGGGAAGGAAATCACGGTCATTTTCGACAATATCGTAGAAGGATTGCGTTTTGCGTGTTGTTGGGCTTGTTGCGAAGCATAATACAGAGTGCACTCTGTTCTGACCGTAAACAGAATTTATTTGGGCGCTTAAACGTCGAAAGATCTCCAACGGGAAGGAAATTACGGACATTTGACGACAATATCGTAGAAGGATTGCGTTTCTCGAGGTTTTGGGCTTTCTTCGAAGCATACTACGGTGTGCACTATGTTCTGACCGTAAGATGCAGTAATTTGGGCGCTTATACGTCGAAATATCTCAATCTGGATGGAATTTACGGCCATTTTTCGTCGAAGTCGACGAATGATCGGGTTCTGCGAGTTGTTGGCCTTGTTTCGAAGCATGCTACAGTGTGCACTATGTTCTGCGCGCAAAATCCAGTAATCTGGGCGTGTAAACGTCGAAATATCTTAATCAGGACGGAAATTACGGTCATTTTCGACAATATCGTATAAGGATTGCGTTTCGCGAGGTTTTGGGCTTTTTTCGAAGCATAATACAGCGTGCACTATGTTCTGACCGTAAAAGGAATTTATTTGGGCGCTTAAACGTCGAAATATCTCAATCGGGACGGAAATTACGGTCATTTTCGACAATATCGTAGAAGGATTGCGTTTTGCGTGTTCTTGGGCTTGTTTCGAAGCGTAATACAGCGTGCACTATGTTCTGACCGTAAAAAGAATTTACTTGGGCGGTTATACGTCGAAATATCACCAATGGGAAGGAAATTACGGACATTTGACGACAATATCGTAGCAGGATTACGTTTTGCGAGGTTTTGGGCTTTTTTCGAAGCATACTACGGTGTGCACTATGTTCTGTAGCAAAATGCAGTAATTTGGTCGTGTAAACGTCGAAATATCTCAATCGGGAAGGAAAGTACGGTCATTTTTCGTCTAAATCGCCGAACGATCGGGTTCTGCGAGTTGTTGGGCTTGTTTCGACGCTTAATACGGCGTGCCCTATGACATGCGCTTAAATAGCAGTTATTGGGGCGCTTAAACGTCGAAATATCTCAATCGGGAAGATATTACGGTCATTTTCGACAATATCGTAGAAGGATTGCGTTTTGCGTGTTGTTGGCCTTGTTTCGAAGCACATTACAGTGTGCACTATGTTCTGTAGCAAAATGCACTAATTTGGGCGTGTATACGTCGAAATATCTTAATCAGGGCGGACATTACGGTCATTTGCGACAATATCGTAGAAGGACCGCGTTTTACCAGTTGTTGGGCTTGTTTCGAAGCATAATACAGTGTGCACTATGTTCTGACCGTAAAAAGAATTTATTTCGGCGCTTAAGCGTCGAAAGATCTCCAACGGGAAGGAAATTACGGACATTTGTCGACAATGTCGTAGAACGATTGCGTTTTGCAAGGTTTTGGGCTTTTGCGAAGCATAATACCGCGTGCACTATGTCCTGACCGTAAAAAGAATTTACTTGGGCACTTATACCTCGAAATATCTCAATCTGGATGGAAGTTACGGCCATTTTTCGTCGAAGTCGACGAATGATCGGGTTCTGCGAGTTGTTGGACTTGTTTCGAAGCATGCCACAGTGTGCACTATGTTCTGCGCGCAAAATCCAGTAATCTGGGCGTGTAAACGTCGAAATATCTTAATCAGGACGGAAATTACGGTCATTTTCGACAATATCGTAGAAGGATTGCGTTTTTGCGTTTTGCGTGTTGTTGGGCTTGTTTCGACGCTTAATACAGCGTGCACTATGTTCTGACCGCAAGATGCAGTAATTTGGGCGCTTATACGTCGAAAAATCTCAATCGGGATTGAAGTTACGGTCATTTTTCGACAATATCGTAAAAGGATAGGGTTTTGCGAGGTTTTGGGCTTTTTTCGAAGCATACTACGCTGTGCACTATGTTCTGACCGTAAGATGCAGTAATTTGGGCGTGTAAACGTCGAAACATCTTAATCAGGAAGGAAATTACGATCATTTTGCGTCTAAGCGACGAATGATCGAGTACTGCGAGTTGTTGGGCTTGTTTCGAAGCATACTACGGTGTGCACTATGTTCTGCGCGCAAAATCCAGTAATCTGGGCGTGTAAACGTCGAAATATCTCAATCGGGAAGAAATTACGGTCATGTTCGACAATATCGTAGAAGGATTGCGTTTTGCGTGTTGTTGGGCTTGTTGCGAAGCATAATACAGAGTGCACTATGTTCTGACCGTAAACAGAATTTATTTGGGCGCTTAAACGTCGAAAGATCTCCAACGGGAAGGAAATTACGGACATTTGACGACAATATCGTAGAAGGATTGCGTTTCTCGAGGTTTTGGGCTTTCTTCGAAGCATACTACGGTGTGCACTATGTTCTGACCGTAAGATGCAGTAATTTGGGCGCTTATACGTCGAAATATCTCAATCTGGATGGAATTTACGGCCATTTTTCGTCGAAGTCGACGAATGATCGGGTTCTGCGAGTTGTTGGCCTTGTTTCGAAGCATGCTACAGTGTGCACTATGTTCTGCGCGCAAAATCCAGTAATCTGGGCGTGTAAACGTCGAAATATCTTAATCAGGACGGAAATTACGGTCATTTTCGACAATATCGTATAAGGATTGCGTTTCGCGAGGTTTTGGGCTTTTTTCGAAGCATAATACAGCGTGCACTATGTTCTGACCGTAAAAGGAATTTATTTGGGCGCTTAAACGTCGAAATATCTCAATCGGGACGGAAATTACGGTCATTTTCGACAATATCGTAGAAGGATTGCGTTTTGCGTGTTCTTGGGCTTGTTTCGAAGCGTAATACAGCGTGCACTATGTTCTGACCGTAAAAAGAATTTACTTGGGCGGTTATACGTCGAAATATCACCAATGGGAAGGAAATTACGGACATTTGACGACAATATCGTAGCAGGATTACGTTTTGCGAGGTTTTGGGCTTTTTTCGAAGCATACTACGGTGTGCACTATGTTCTGTAGCAAAATGCAGTAATTTGGTCGTGTAAACGTCGAAATATCTCAATCGGGAAGGAAAGTACGGTCATTTTTCGTCTAAATCGACGAACGATCGGGTTCTGCGAGTTGTTGGGCTTGTTTCGACGCTTAATACGGCGTGCCCTATGACATGCGCTTAAATAGCAGTTATTGGGGCGCTTAAACGTCGAAATATCTCAATCGGGAAGATATTACGGTCATTTTCGACAATATCGTAGAAGGATTGCGTTTTGCGTGTTGTTGGCCTTGTTTCGAAGCACATTACACTGTGCACTATGTTCTGTAGCAAAATGCACTAATTTGGGCGTGTATACGTCGAAATATCTTAATCAGGGCGGACATTACGGTCATTTGCGACAATATCGTAGAAGGACCGCGTTTTGCCAGTTGTTGGGCTTGTTTCGAAGCATAATACAGTGTGCACTATGTTCTGACCGTAAAAAGAATTTATTTCGGCGCTTAAGCGTCGAAAGATCTCCAACGGGAAGGAAATTACGGACATTTGTCGACAATGTCGTAGAACGATTGCGTTTTGCAAGGTTTTGGGCTTTTGCGAAGCATAATACCGCGTGCACTATGTCCTGACCGTAAAAAGAATTTACTTGGGCACTTATACCTCGAAATATCTCAATCTGGATGGAAGTTACGGCCATTTTTCGTCGAAGTCGACGAATGATCGGGTTCTGCGAGTTGTTGGACTTGTTTCGAAGCATGCCACAGTGTGCACTATGTTCTGCGCGCAAAATCCAGTAATCTGGGCGTGTAAACGTCGAAATATCTTAATCAGGACGGAAATTACGGTCATTTTCGACAATATCGTAGAAGGATTGCGTTTTTGCGTTTTGCGTGTTGTTGGGCTTGTTTCGACGCTTAATACAGCGTGCACTATGTTCTGACCGCAAGATGCAGTAATTTGGGCGCTTATACGTCGAAAAATCTCAATCGGGAAGGAAATTACGGACATTTGACGACAATATCGTAGAAGGATTGCGTTTCGCGAGGTTTTGGGCTTTCTTCGAAGCATACTACGGTGTGCACTATGTTCTGACCGTAAGATGCAGTAATTTGGGCGCTTATACGTCGAAATATCTCAATCTGGATGGAAGTTACGGTCATTTTCGACAATATCGTAGAAGGATTGCGTTTTTGCGTTTTGCGTGTTGTTGGGCTTGTTTCGACGCTTAATACAGCGTGCACTATGTTCTGACCGCAAGATGCATGAATTTGGGCGCTTATACGTCGAAAAATCTCAATCGGGATTGAAGTTACGGTCATTTTTCGACAATATCGTAAAAGGATAGGGATTTGCGAGGTTTTGGGCTTTTTTCGAAGCATACTACGCTGTGCACTATGTTCTGACCGTAAGATGCAGTAATTTGGGCGTGTAAACGTCGAAACATCTTAATCAGGAAGGAAATTACGATCATTTTGCGTCTAAAGCGACGAATGATCGAGTACTGCGAGTTGTTGGGCTTGTTTCGAAGCATACTACGGTGTGCACTATGTTCTGCGCGCAAAATCCAGTAATCTGGGCGTGTGAACTTCGAAATATCTCAATCGGGAAGACTTTACGGTCATTTTCGACAATATCGTAGAAGGATTGCGTTTTGCGTGTTGTTGGGCTTGTTGCGAAGCATAATACAGAGTGCACTATGTTCTGACCGTAAACAGAATTTATTTGGGCGCTTAAACGTCGAAACATCTTCATAAGGAAGGAAATTAGGGTCACTTTTCGTCTAAATCGACGAACGATCGAGTTCTGCGAGTTGCTCGCCTTGTGTCGACGCTTAATACGGTGTGCACTATGTTCTGCGCGCAAAATCCAGTAATCTGGGCGTGTAAACGTCGAAATATCTCAATCGAGAAGAAATTACGGTCATGTTCGACAATATCGTAGAAGGATTGCGTTTTGCGTGTTGTTGGGCTTGTTGCGAAGCATAATACAGAGTGCACTATGTTCTGACCGTAAACAGAATTTATTTGGGCGCTTAAACGTCGAAAGATCTCCAACGGGAAGGAAATTACGGACATTTGACGACAATATCGTAGAAGGATTGCGTTTCTCGAGGTTTTGGGCTTTCTCCGAAGCATACTACGGTGTGCACTATGTTCTGACCGTAAGATGCAGTAATTTGGGCGCTTATACGTCGAAATATCTCAATCTGGATGGAATTTACGGCCATTTTTCGTCGAAGTCGACGAATGATCGGGTTCTGCGAGTTGTTGGCCTTGTTTCGAAGCATGCTACAGTGTGCACTATGTTCTGCGCGCAAAATCCAGTAATCTGGGCGTGTAAACGCCGAAATATCTCAATCGGGAAGACATTACGGTCATTTTCGACAATATCGTAGAAGGATTGCGTTTTGCGTGTTGTTGGGCTTGTTGCGAAGCATAATACAGAGTGCACTATGTTCTGACCGTAAACAGAATTTATTTGGGCGCTTAAACGTCGAAAGATCTCCAACGGGAAGGAAATTACGGACATTTGACGACAATATCGTAGAAGGATTGCGTTTCTCGAGGTTTTGGGCTTTCTTCGAAGCATACTACGGTGTGCACTATGTTCTGACCGTAAGATGCAGTAATTTGGGCGCTTATACGTCGAAATATCTCAATCTGGATGGAATTTACGGCCATTTTTCGTCGAAGTCGACGAATGATCGGATTCTGCGAGTTGTTGGCCTTGTTTCGAAGCATGCTACAGTGTGCACTATGTTCTGCGCGCAAAATCCAGTAATCTGGGCGTGTAAACGTCGAAATATCTCAATCGGGAAGACATTACGGTCATTTTCGACAATATCGTAGAAGGATTGCGTTTTGCGTGTTGTTGGGCTTGTTGCGAAGCATAATACAGAGTGCACTATGTTCTGACCGTAAACAGAATTTATTTGGGCGCTTAAACGTCGAAAGATCTCCAACGGGAAGGAAATTACGGACATTTGACGACAATATCGTAGAAGGATTGCGTTTCTCGAGGTTTTGGGCTTTCTTCGAAGCATACTACGGTGTGCACTATGTTCTGACCGTAAGATGCAGTAATTTGGGCGCTTATACGTCGAAATATCTCAATCTGGATGGAAATTACGGCCATTTTTCGTCGAAGTCGACGAATGATCGGGTTCTGCGAGTTGTTGCCCTTGTTTCGAAGCATGCTACAGTGTGCACTATGTTCTGCGCGCAAAATCCAGTAATCTGGGCGTGTAAACGTCCAAATATCTTAATCGGGAAGACATTACGGTCATTTTCGACAATATCGTAGAAGGATTGCGTTTTGCGTGTTGTTGGGCTTGTTGCGAAGCATAATACAGAGTGCACTATGTTCTGACCGTAAACAGAATTTATTTGGGCGCTTAAACGTCGAAAGATCTCCAACGGGAAGGAAATTACGGACATTTGACGACAATATCATAGAAGGATTGCGTTTCTCGATGTTTTGGGCTTTCTTCGAAGCATACTACGGTGTGCACTATGTTCTGACCGTAAGATGCAGTAATTTGGGCGCTTATACGTCGAAATATCTCAATCTGGATGGAATTTACGGCCATTTTTCGTCGAAGTCGACTAATGATCGGGTTCTGCGAGTTGTTGGCCTTGTTTCGAAGCATGCTACAGTGTGCACTATGTTCTGCGCGCAAAATCCAGTAATCTGGGCGTGTAAACGTCGAAATATCTTAATCAGGACGGAAATTACGGTCATTTTCGACAATATCGTAGAAGGATTGCGTTTTGCGTGTTGTTGGGCTTGTTTCGACGCTTAATACAGCGTGCACTATGTTCTGACCGCAAGATGCAGTAATGTGGGCGTGTAAACGTCGAAATGTCTTAATCAGGAAGGCAATTACGGTCATTTTTCGTCTAAATCGACGAACGATCGAGTTCTGCGAGTTGTTGGCCTTGTTTCAACGCTTAAGACAGCGTACACTATGTTCTCTAGCAAAATGCAGTAATTTGGGGGCTTAAACGTTGAAATATCTCAATCGGGAAGAAATTACTGTCATTTTTCGACAATATCGTATAAGGATTGCGTTTCGCGAGGTTTTGGGCTCTTTTCGAAGCATAATACAGCGTGCACTATGTTCTGACCGTAAAAGGAATTTATTTGGGCGCTTAAACGTCGAAATATCTCAATCGGGACGGAAATTACGGTCATTTTCGACAATATCGTAGAAGGATTGCGTTTTGCGTGTTCTTGGGCTTGTTTCGAAGCGTAATACAGCGTGCACTATGTTCTGACCGTAAAAAGAATTTACTTGGGCGGTTATACGTCGAAATATCACCAACGGGAAGGAAATTACGGACATTTGACGACAATATCGTAGAAGGATTGCGTTTCTCGAGGTTTTGGGCTTTCTTCGAAGCATACTACGGTGTGCACTATGTTCTGACCGTAAGATGCAGTAATTTGGGCGCTTATACGTCGAAATATCTCAATCTGGATGGAATTTACGGCCATTTTTCGTCGAAGTCGACGAATGATCGGGTTCTGCGAGTTGTTGGCCTTGTTTCGAAGCATGCTACAGTGTGCACTATGTTCTGCGCGCAAAATCCAGTAATCTGGGCGTGTAAACGTCGAAATATCTCAATCGGGAAGACATTACGGTCATTTTCGACAATATCGTAGAAGGATTGCGTTTTGCGTGTTGTTGGGCTTGTTGCGAAGCATAATACAGAGTGCACTATGTTCTGACCGTAAACAGAATTTATTTGGGCGCTTAAACGTCGAAAGATCTCCAACGGGAAGGAAATTACGGACATTTGACGACAATATCGTAGAAGGATTGCGTTTCTCGAGGTTTTGGGCTTTCTTCGAAGCATACTACGGTGTGCACTATGTTCTGACCGTAAGATGCAGTAATTTGGGCGCTTATACGTCGAAATATCTCAATCTGGATGGAAATTACGGCCATTTTTCGTCGAAGTCGACGAATGATCGGGTTCTGCGAGTTGTTGCCCTTGTTTCGAAGCATGCTACAGTGTGCACTATGTTCTGCGCGCAAAATCCAGTAATCTGGGCGTGTAAACGTCCAAATATCTTAATCGGGAAGACATTACGGTCATTTTCGACAATATCGTAGAAGGATTGCGTTTTGCGTGTTGTTGGGCTTGTTGCGAAGCATAATACAGAGTGCACTATGTTCTGACCGTAAACAGAATTTATTTGGGCGCTTAAACGTCGAAAGATCTCCAACGGGAAGGAAATTACGGACATTTGACGACAATATCATAGAAGGATTGCGTTTCTCGATGTTTTGGGCTTTCTTCGAAGCATACTACGGTGTGCACTATGTTCTGACCGTAAGATGCAGTAATTTGGGCGCTTATACGTCGAAATATCTCAATCTGGATGGAATTTACGGCCATTTTTCGTCGAAGTCGACTAATGATCGGGTTCTGCGAGTTGTTGGCCTTGTTTCGAAGCATGCTACAGTGTGCACTATGTTCTGCGCGCAAAATCCAGTAATCTGGGCGTGTAAACGTCGAAATATCTTAATCAGGACGGAAATTACGGTCATTTTCGACAATATCGTAGAAGGATTGCGTTTTGCGTGTTGTTGGGCTTGTTTCGACGCTTAATACAGCGTGCACTATGTTCTGACCGCAAGATGCAGTAATGTGGGCGTGTAAACGTCGAAATGTCTTAATCAGGAAGGCAATTACGGTCATTTTTCGTCTAAATCGACGAACGATCGAGTTCTGCGAGTTGTTGGCCTTGTTTCAACGCTTAAGACAGCGTACACTATGTTCTCTAGCAAAATGCAGTAATTTGGGGGCTTAAACGTTGAAATATCTCAATCGGGAAGAAATTACTGTCATTTTTCGACAATATCGTATAAGGATTGCGTTTCGCGAGGTTTTGGGCTTTTTTCGAAGCATAATACAGCGTGCACTATGTTCTGACCGTAAAAGGAATTTATTTGGGCGCTTAAACGTCGAAATATCTCAATCGGGACGGAAATTACGGTCATTTTCGACAATATCGTAGAAGGATTGCGTTTTGCGTGTTCTTGGGCTTGTTTCGAAGCGTAATACAGCGTGCACTATGTTCTGACCGTAAAAAGAATTTACTTGGGCGGTTATACGTCGAAATATCACCAATGGGAAGGAAATTACGGACATTTGACGACAATATCGTAGCAGGATTACGTTTTGCGAGGTTTTGGGCTTTTTTCGAAGCATACTACGGTGTGCACTATGTTCTGTAGCAAAATGCAGTAATTTGGTCGTGTAAACGTCGAAATATCTCAATCGGGAAGAAATTACGGTCATGTTCGACCATATCGTAGAAGGATTGCGTTTTGCGTGTTGTTGGGCTTGTTGCGAAGAATAATACAGAGTGCACTATGTTCTGACCGTAAACAGAATTTATTTGGGCGCTTAAACGTCGAAAGATCTCCAACGGGAAGGAAATTACGGACATTTGACGACAATATCGTAGAAGGATTGCGTTTCTCGAGGTGTTGGGCTTTCTTCGAAGCATACTACGGTGTGCACTATGTTCTGACCGCAAGATGCAGTAATTTGGGCGTGTAAACGTCGAAACATCTTAATCAGGAAGGAAATTACGATCATTTTGCGTCTAAAGCGACGAATGATCGAGTACTGCGAGTTGTTGGGCTTGTTTCGAAGCATACTACGGTGTGCACTATGTTCTGCGCGCAAAATCCAGTAATCTGGGCGTGTAAACGTCGAAATATCTCAATCGTGAAGACATTACGGTCATTTTCGACGATATCGTAGAAGGATTGCGTTTTTGCGTTTTGCGTGTTGTTGGGCTTGTTTCGACGCTTAATACAGCGTGCACTATGTTCTGACCGCAAGATGCATGAATTTGGGCGCTTATACGTCGAAAAATCTCAATCGGGATTGAAGTTACGGTCATTTTTCGACAATATCGTAAAAGGATAGGGTTTTGCGAGGTTTTGGGCTTTTTTCGAAGCATACTACGCTGTGCACTATGTTCTGACCGTAAGATGCAGTAATTTGGGCGTGTAAACGTCGAAACATCTTAATCAGGAAGGAAATTACGATCATTTTGCGTCTAAAGCGACGAATGATCGAGTACTGCGAGTTGTTGGGCTTGTTTCGAAGCATACTACGGTGTGCACTATGTTCTGCGCGCAAAATCCAGTAATCTGGGCGTGTAAACGTCGAAATATCTCAATCGGGAAGACATTACGGTCATTTTCGACAATATCGTAGAAGGATTGCGTTTTGCGTGTTGTTGGGCTTGTTGCGAAGCATAATACAGAGTGCACTATGTTCTGACCGTAAACAGAATTTATTTGGGCGCTTAAACGTCGAAAGATCTCCAACGGGAAGGAAATTACGGACATTTGACGACAATATCGTAGAAGGATTGCGTTTCTCGAGGTTTTGGGCTTTCTTCGAAGCATACTACGGTGTGCACTATGTTCTGACCGCAAGATGCAGTAATTTGGGCGTGTAAACGTCGAAATGTCTTAATCAGGAAGGCAATTACGGTCATTTTTCGTCTAAATCGACGAACGATCGAGTTCTGCGAGTTGTTGGCCTTGTTTCAACGCTTAAGACAGCGTACACTATGTTCTCTAGCAAAATGCAGTAATTTGGGGGCTTAAACGTTGAAATATCTCAATCGGGAAGAAATTACTGTCATTTTTCGACAATATCGTATAAGGATTGCGTTTCGCGAGGTTTTAGGCTTTTTTCGAAGCATAATACAGCGTGCACTATGTTCTGACCGTAAAAGGAATTTATTTGGGCGCTTAAACGTCGAAATATCTCAATCGGGACGGAAATTACGGTCATTTTCGACAATATCGTAGAAGGATTGCGTTTTGCGTGTTCTTGGGCTTGTTTCGAAGCGTAATACAGCGTGCACTATGTTCTGACCGTAAAAAGAATTTACTTGGGCGGTTATACGTCGAAATATCACCAATGGGAAGGAAATTACGGACATTTGACGACAATATCGTAGCAGGATTACGTTTTGCGAGGTTTTGGGCTTTTTTCGAAGCATACTACGGTGTGCACTATGTTCTGTAGCAAAATGCAGTAATTTGGTCGTGTAAACGTCGAAATATCTCAATCGGGAAGGAAAGTACGGTCATTTTTCGCCTAAATCTACGAACGATCGGGTTCTGCGAGTTGTTGGGCTTGTTTCGACTCTTAATACGGCGTGCCCTATGACATGCGCTTAAATAGCAGTTATTGGGGCGCTTAAACGTCGAAATATCTCAATCGGGAAGATATTACGGTCATTTTCGACAATATCGTAGAAGGATTGCGTTTTGCGTGTTGTTGGCCTTGTTTCGAAGCACATTACAGTGTGCACTATTTTCTGTAGCAAAATGCACTAATTTGGGCGTGTATACGTCGAAATATCTTAATCAGGGCGGACATTACGGTCATTTGCGACAATTTCGTAGAAAGACCGCGTTTTGCCAGTTGTTGGGCTTGTTTCGAAGCATAATACAGTGTGCACTATGTTCTGACCGTAAAAAGAATTTATTTCGGCGCTTAGGCGTCGAAAGATCTCCAACGGGAAGGAAATTACGGACATTTGTCGACAATGTCGTAGAACGATTGCGTTTTGCGAGGTTTTGGGCTTTCTTCGAAGCATACTGCGGTGTGCACTATGTTCTGACCGTAAGATGCAGTAATTTGGGCGCTTATACGTCGAAATATCTCAATCTGGATGGAAGTTACGGTCATTTTCGACAATATCGTAGAAGGATTGCGTTTTTGCGTTTTGCGTGTTGTTGGGCTTGTTGCGAAGCATAATACAGAGTGCACTATGTTCTGACCGTAAACAGAATTTATTTGGGCGCTTAAACGTCGAAAGATCTCCAACGGGAAGGAAATTACGGACATTTGACGACAATATCGTAGAAGGATTGCGTTTCTCGAGGTTTTGGGCTTTCTTCGAAGCATACTACGGTGTGCACTATGTTCTGACCGTAAGATGCAGTAATTTGGGCGCTTATACGTCGAAATATCTCAATCTGGATGGAATTTACGGCCATTTTTCGTCGAAGTCGACGAATGATCGGGTTCTGCGAGTTGTTGGCCTTGTTTCGAAGCATGCTACAGTGTGCACTATGTTCTGCGCGCAAAATCCAGTAATCTGGGCGTGTAAACGTCGAAATATCTCAATCGGGAAGACATTACGGTCATTTTCGACAATATCGTAGAAGGATTGCGTTTTGCGTGTTGTTGGGCTTGTTGCGAAGCATAATACAGAGTGCACTATGTTCTGACCGTAAACAGAATTTATTTGGGCGCTTAAACGTCGAAAGATCTCCAACGGGAAGGAAATTACGGACGTTTGACGACAATATCGTAGAAGGATTGCGTTTCTCGAGGTTTTGGGCTTTCTTCGAAGCATACTACGGTGTGCACTATGTTCTGACCGTAAGATGCAGTAATTTGGGCGCTTATACGTCGAAATATTTCAATCTGGATGGAATTTACGGCCATTTTTCGTCGAAGTCGACGAATGATCGGGTTCTGCGAGTTGTTGGCCTTGTTTCGAAGCATGCTACAGTGTGCACTATGTTCTGCGCGCAAAATCCAGTAATCTGGGCGTGTAAACGTCGAAATATCTTAATCGGGAAGACATTACGGTCATTTTCGACAATATCGTAGAAGGATTGCGTTTTGCGTGTTGTTGGGCTTGTTGCGAAGCATAATACAGAGTGCACTATGTTCTGACCGTAAACAGAATTTATTTGGGCGCTTAAACGTCGAAAGATCTCCAACGGGAAGGAAATTACGGACATTTGACGACAATATCGTAGAAGGATTGCGTTTCTCGAGGTTTTGGGCTTTCTTCGAAGCATACTACGGTGTGCACTATGTTCTGACCGTAAGATGCAGTAATTTGGGCGCTTATACGTCGAAATATCTCAATCTGGATGGAATTTACGGCCATTTTTCGTCGAAGTCGACGAATGATCGGGTTCTGCGAGTTGTTGGCCTTGTTTCGAAGCATGCTACAGTGTGCACTATGTTCTGCGCGCAAAATCCAGTAATCTGGGCGTGTAAACGTCGAAATATCTTAATCAGGACGGAAATTACGGTCATTTTCGACAATATCGTAGAAGGATTGCGTTTTGCGTGTTGTTGGGCTTGTTTCGACGCTTAATACAGCGTGCACTATGTTCTGACCGCAAGATGCAGTAATTTGGGCGTGTAAACGTCGAAATGTCTTAATCAGGAAGGCAATTACGGTCATTTTTCGTCTAAATCGACGAACGATCGAGTTCTGCGAGTTGTTGGCCTTGTTTCAACGCTTAAGACAGCGTACACTATGTTCTCTAGCAAAATGCAGTAATTTGGGGGCTTAAACGTTGAAATATCTCAATCGGGACGGAAATTACGGTCATTTTCGACAATATCGTAGAAGGATTGCGTTTTGCGTGTTCTTGGGCTTGTTTCGAAGCGTAATACAGCGTGCACTATTTTCAGACCGTAAGATGCAGTAATGTGGGCGCTTATACGTCGAAATATCTCAATCGGGATGGAAATTACGGTCAGTTTTCGTCTAAATCGACGAACGATCCAGTTCTGCGAGTTGTTGGCCTTGTTTCGGCGCTTAATACAGCGTGCACTATGTTCTGACCGTAAGATGCAGTAATGGGGGCGCTTATACGTCGAAATATCTCAATCGGGAAAAAAATCACGGTCATTCTTCGACAAAATCGACGAATGATCGCGTTTTGCGAGTCGTTGGGCTTGTTTGGATGCTTAATACAGCGTGCACTATGTTCTGACCGTACGATATAGTAATTAGTGCGCTAATACGTCGAAATATCTCAATCGGGAATGAAATCACGGTCATTCTTCGACAAAATCGACGAATGATCGCGTTTTGCGAGTCGTTGGGCTTGTTTGGATGCTTAATACAGCGTGCACTATGTTCTGACCGTACGATACAGTAATTAGTGCGCTAATACGTCGAAATATCTCAATCGGGAATGAAATCACGGTCATTCTTCGACAAAATCGACGAATGATCGCGTTTTGCGTGTTGTTGGCCTTGTTTCGAAGCACATTACAGTGTGCACTATTTTCTGTAGCAAAATGCACTAATTTGGGCGTGTATACGTCGAAATATCTTAATCAGGGCGGACATTACGGTCATTTGCGACAATTTCGTAGAAAGACCGCGTTTTGCCAGTTGTTGGGCTTGTTTCGAAGCATAATACAGTGTGCACTATGTTCTGACCGTAAAAAGAATTTATTTCGGCGCTTAAGCGTCGAAAGATCTCCAACGGGAAGGAAATTACGGACATTTGTCGACAATGTCGTAGAACGATTGCGTTTTGCGAGGTTTTGGGCTTTCTTCGAAGCATACTGCGGTGTGCACTATGTTCTGACCGTAAGATGCAGTAATTTGGGCGCTTATACGTCGAAATATCTCAATCTGGATGGAAGTTACGGTCATTTTCGACAATATCGTAGAAGGATTGCGTTTTTGCGTTTTGCGTGTTGTTGGGCTTGTTGCGAAGCATAATACAGAGTGCACTATGTTCTGACCGTAAACAGAATTTATTTGGGCGCTTAAACGTCGAAAGATCTCCAACGGGAAGGAAATTACGGACATTTGACGACAATATCGTAGAAGGATTGCGTTTCTCGAGGTTTTGGGCTTTCTTCGAAGCATACTACGGTGTGCACTATGTTCTGACCGTAAGATGCAGTAATTTGGGCGCTTATACGTCGAAATATCTCAATCTGGATGGAATTTACGGCCATTTTTCGTCGAAGTCGACGAATGATCGGGTTCTGCGAGTTGTTGGCCTTGTTTCGAAGCATGCTACAGTGTGCACTATGTTCTGCGCGCAAAATCCAGTAATCTGGGCGTGTAAACGTCGAAATATCTCAATCGGGAAGACATTACGGTCATTTTCGACAATATCGTAGAAGGATTGCGTTTTGCGTGTTGTTGGGCTTGTTGCGAAGCATAATACAGAGTGCACTATGTTCTGACCGTAAACAGAATTTATTTGGGCGCTTAAACGTCGAAAGATCTCCAACGGGAAGGAAATTACGGACGTTTGACGACAATATCGTAGAAGGATTGCGTTTCTCGAGGTTTTGGGCTTTCTTCGAAGCATACTACGGTGTGCACTATGTTCTGACCGTAAGATGCAGTAATTTGGGCGCTTATACGTCGAAATATTTCAATCTGGATGGAATTTACGGCCATTTTTCGTCGAAGTCGACGAATGATCGGGTTCTGCGAGTTGTTGGCCTTGTTTCGAAGCATGCTACAGTGTGCACTATGTTCTGCGCGCAAAATCCAGTAATCTGGGCGTGTAAACGTCGAAATATCTTAATCGGGAAGACATTACGGTCATTTTCGACAATATCGTAGAAGGATTGCGTTTTGCGTGTTGTTGGGCTTGTTGCGAAGCATAATACAGAGTGCACTATGTTCTGACCGTAAACAGAATTTATTTGGGCGCTTAAACGTCGAAAGATCTCCAACGGGAAGGAAATTACGGACATTTGACGACAATATCGTAGAAGGATTGCGTTTCTCGAGGTTTTGGGCTTTCTTCGAAGCATGCTACGGTGTGCACTATGTTCTGACCGTAAGATGCAGTAATTTGGGCGCTTATACGTCGAAATATCTCAATCTGGATGGAATTTACGGCCATTTTTCGTCGAAGTCGACGAATGATCGGGTTCTGCGAGTTGTTGGCCTTGTTTCGAAGCATGCTACAGTGTGCACTATGTTCTGCGCGCAAAATCCAGTAATCTGGGCGTGTAAACGTCGAAATATCTTAATCAGGACGGAAATTACGGTCATTTTCGACAATATCGTAGAAGGATTGCGTTTTGCGTGTTGTTGGGCTTGTTTCGACGCTTAATACAGCGTGCACTATGTTCTGACCGCAAGATGCAGTAATTTGGGCGTGTAAACGTCGAAATGTCTTAATCAGGAAGGCAATTACGGTCATTTTTCGTCTAAATCGACGAACGATCGAGTTCTGCGAGTTGTTGGCCTTGTTTCAACGCTTAAGACAGCGTACACTATGTTCTCTAGCAAAATGCAGTAATTTGGGGGCTTAAACGTTGAAATATCTCAATCGGGAAGAAATTACTGTCATTTTTCGACAATATCGTATAAGGATTGCGTTTCGCGAGGTTTTGGGCTTTTTTCGAAGCATAATACAGCGTGCACTATGTTCTGACCGTAAAAGGAATTTATTTGGGCGCTTAAACGTCGAAATATCTCAATCGGGACGGAAATTACGGTCATTTTCGACAATATCGTAGAAGGATTGCGTTTTGCGTGTTCTTGGGCTTGTTTCGAAGCGTAATACAGCGTGCACTATTTTCAGACCGTAAGATGCAGTAATGTGGGCGCTTATACGTCGAAATATCTCAATCGGGATGGAAATTACGGTCAGTTTTCGTCTAAATCGACGAACGATCCAGTTCTGCGAGTTGTTGGCCTTGTTTCGGCGCTTAATACAGCGTGCACTATGTTCTGACCGTAAGATGCAGTAATGGGGGCGCTTATACGTCGAAATATCTCAATCGGGAAAAAAATCACGGTCATTCTTCGACAAAATCGACGAATGATCGCGTTTTGCGAGTCGTTGGGCTTGTTTGGATGCTTAATACAGCGTGCACTATGTTCTGACCGTACGATATAGTAATTAGTGCGCTAATACGTCGAAATATCTCAATCGGGAATGAAATCACGGTCATTCTTCGACAAAATCGACGAATGATCGCGTTTTGCGAGTCGTTGGGCTTGTTTGGATGCTTAATACAGCGTGCACTATGTTCTGACCGTACGATACAGTAATTAGTGCGCTAATACGTCGAAATATCTCAATCGGGAATGAAATCACGGTCATTCTTCGACAAAATCGACGAATGATCGCGTTTTGCGAGTTGTTGGGCTTGTTTGGATGCTCAATACAGCGTGCACTATGTTCTGACCGTACGATGCAGTAATTAGGGCGCTAATACGTCGAAATATCTCAATCGGGATGGAAGTTACGGTCATTTATCGTCGAAATCGACGAATGATCGAGTTCTGCGAGCTGTTGGCCTTGTTTCGAAGCATACTACAGTGTGCAATATGTTCTGTAGCAAACTGCAGTAATTTGGGCGTGTAAACGTCGAAATATCTCAATCGAGAAAGAAATCACGGTCATTTTTCGTCTAAATCGACGAATGATCGCGTTTTGCGAGTTGTTGGGCTTGGTTCGACGCTTAATACAGCGTGCACTATTTTCTGACCATAAGATGCAGTAATGTGGGCGCTTATACGTCGAAATATCTCAATCGGGATGGAAATTACGGTCAGTTTTCGTCTAAATCGACGAACGATCCAGTTCTGCGAGTTGTTGGCCTTGTTTCGGCGCTTAATACAGCGTGCACTATGTTCTGACCGTAAGATGCAGTAATGCGGGCACTTATACGTCGAAATATCTCAATCGGGATGGAAGTTACGGTCTTTTTTCATGGAAACCGACGAATGATCGAGTTCTGCGAGTTGTTGGCCTTGTTTCAACGCTTAAGACAGCGTACACTATGTTCTCTAGCAAAATGCAGTAATTTGGGGGCTTAAACGTTGAAATATCTCAATCGGGAAGAAATTACTGTCATTTTTCGACAATATCGTATAAGGATTGCGTTTCGCGAGGTTTTGGGCTTTTTTCGAAGCATAATACAGCGTGCACTATGTTCTGACCGTAAAAGGAATTTATTTGGGCGCTTAAACGTCGAAATATCTCAATCGGGACGGAAATTACGGTCATTTTCGACAATATCGTAGAAGGATTGCGTTTTGCGTGTTCTTGGGCTTGTTTCGAAGCGTAATACAGCGTGCACTATTTTCAGACCGTAAGATGCAGTAATGTGGGCGTGTAAACGTCGAAATGTCTTAATCAGGAAGGCAATTACGGTCATTTTTCGTCTAAATCGACGAACGATCGAGTTCTGCGAGTTGTTGGCCTTGTTTCAACGCTTAAGACAGCGTACACTATGTTCTCTAGCAAAATGCAGTAATTTGGGGGCTTAAACGTTGAAATATCTCAATCGGGAAGAAATTACTGTCATTTTTCGACAATATCGTATAAGGATTGCGTTTCGCGAGGTTTTGGGCTTTTTTCGAAGCATAATACAGCGTGCACTATGTTCTGACCGTAAAAGGAATTTATTTGGGCGCTTAAACGTCGAAATATCTCAATCGGGACGGAAATTACGGTCATTTTCGACAATATCGTAGAAGGATTGCGTTTTGCGTGTTCTTGGGCTTGTTTCGAAGCGTAATACAGCGTGCACTATTTTCAGACCGTAAGATGCAGTAATGTGGGCGTGTAAACGTCGAAATGTCTTAATCAGGAAGGCAATTACGGTCATTTTTCGTCTAAATCGACGAACGATCGAGTTCTGCGAGTTGTTGGCCTTGTTTCAACGCTTAAGACAGCGTACACTATGTTCTCTAGCAAAATGCAGTAATTTGGGGGCTTAAACGTTGAAATATCTCAATCGGGAAGAAATTACTGTCATTTTTCGACAATATCGTATAAGGATTGCGTTTCGCGAGGTTTTGGGCTCTTTTCGAAGCATAATACAGCGTGCACTATGTTCTGACCGTATGTCACGTCCCGCGCTCCGCACGTGCCGTAACAAGAACAAGAAAACTACTCTATACAAAACACGCGAAAGGAAGGATTAACAAAATGAGGGCGACTAATAGATCCAACCAATAAACAAAATACATATACACACAACTCAAAATAAACCTACCAATAACCGACTTGCCATTTGAAAACCTATGGTTCAATATAATATAAACTCAACCAGTATAAAATAAAATAAATAGAACCAACTAATGGATTGAACGAGTCACGAACCAAACAAATAAACCAGGAAATAAGAATAACTACAGAAAGGGAAATGATTGAAACACTAGAATATATGTATATATATAAATATATTTTAATCAATCAACGCCGCAATAACTCGGACAGTTACATATAAGTATAAACATATATGCCAAACATGTAATAATCTAGTAAATATTAGAGACAGTACCTCCAATACTATGCAACAAATACAATATTATCAACTTATGAAATATATGTGTATATGAAATCAAAAACTAATAGTCTAACGAATACATAAAACATACAATATTATATTATTAAAGAAATAAAGGTTACATTGTCAGAAATATATATATGTGTGCGCATTCTATATTATTAAATCAAATCAGTAATCTAAGATACATACTTAAAACTAGCCTATGTTCCGGTAAAGAGTTATAAAATAAGAACTATACTACAAAACATGCATGTCTATATATAAAATATATATAAATAACCTATATTCTAAACTAAATTACTACTAATAATCTACAAAAGAAATAGAACACACAACGCAACACTTGGGACTAAGTAACAACCTGTCGATAGGTCAAACGTTCAAAATAATTGACACCGCAACGACTTGAAGGTTTGCATACAGAAATTCTACCATCAAACACTAATATGTAAAAACGTATTAAACACACAATAATTTAGAAATAAAACCTTCAATACTATGTTGTCACAATACCAGATATATATATGTATATATGAAATCAAATAATTGACACATAACCTCAAATACACAACATTACATCGCTAAAGAATCGAAATGAAAATCACACTGCCAAAATTATATACATATATACGTGCGTGTGTGTGTGTTCTATCTTATTAAATGAAGTTAATAAACAATTAACATTTCATCTGGTATAAATACTACACTGCCAGAAGAAATATATACATATACATATATATATATTGTGTGTATATGAGTTTGTCTTATATTATCAAATACTCTATAAAATAAACTACTCAAAACAATAAATAAAGCTATCGAAGAATTACAAAACATTAATCATATTAAAATCACACACAATATAAATAAATAAATATATATATATGTATATTCACACGAACAATACTATTGTCACTTTAAAGTAATAATAACGATATTAATGTTCTAATTGCGGAAAAACAAGCGATAGAAAATTACTTCGATACTTCGGAACAACTAACACAATAACACGCGTTACGGTGATAGGAATATTAGGGATTAATGGAAATCAGGCGTGAGGAACAAATCATGAAAACACATCGTTAACGTTTTTCTTTAATAAATTCTATGCGCAACTACATTGTCAAATATAAATATAAAAATATATATATATATAATTAACAAAGAAAAAAGGGGGGAATATAAAATTAAATACACATATATTTAACAAACAAAAAGAACTAAATAAAATAACCTTACACTATCACGTTTAAAAAAAGTATATATATATATATATTGAACACACACAAAAAAAAAGAGAGAAGAAAAAAACAAAATGCATCAAAACAAAATATAATAATAAGGAACACGCGATCACCAAACAACGAACCAACGAAGCACCTACACCAAATCAAAATCGAAGCAAGGAGCTCCAGGATAAAGTTCGCTGAACTCACGCATACGTTTGATGGGCCTTCCCAAATCGCCCATGGGTTCTTCGGAATCCCTCTTTCGCTTGCGCTGAAACAATACAATATAGTTTAAATAAAACGAAACAGAACGAATCAAGCGGATTAAAAATAAGACAAAGTACGCACCATAGAAGTCTGGATAGGAACCCCTGATGGAAATGCCTCCGCAAACATTGTTTAAACGTCGATCACCGAAGCCTAGAGAAACAACAAGAAAAGGAAAAAGGATCAAAATCACAAAAACAACCATAATATACAAATATCTATCTAAATCAAACTTACGCAAACTAATTCGAAGGAGGAGGCCCTTGTTGTGGGAGAGCAGCGGATCGCGCGTGTTGCCCGAGCAAACATCGAAATGATAATGATGCTGCAGCCGCCAGCCCTTGCACGTGCCGAAGAAACACAGATAAATCCCACGGTACAAACATGGAAGATTCTCGGAAAAGACAAGACCAGCATGGAACGTCTCAAGTCTCCTAGACGCTAGCTCAGCAGAAACACTGGACCGAGTGGAACTAAGTCGAAATATGAAACTTACATTCTCTCACGTACGATCTCTGGAAGCCAAAACTGCAAAATCCCGATTCCCACGGAAGGGTACTCCCAGTGGACCACCACCACAACCACCACCTCGTGGGGATGGCATTATAAATAAGCATAGCACATAGAGCAGCGCGCAGTATAATTAATACGTTCATTATAACGTCTTATACCGTGCTATATCGTGCGTTTAGAAATCTTGTATAACACTTTGCGTTTCGGCGGTCTTTAGTTGTCTAGACAAGAAAGGAAAGTCGCGACTTAGGAAAAATAAAATATTTTGAAGTCTTCATTTCATCGCTTAAACAAAAGCGCATTGTAATTGCGGTATTAATTCGGTTAGTAATTTGTAAACCGTGTATCGAAACAAATAAATAAAGTAAAAGTTTGATAATAAATTATATCCGAGTTTCGAGAAATAAACCCAGAAATTAAAACACCAACGACCATCAGAGCAGACGAAGTGATGGCACCCGACGCCACTGGTTTCTCAAGGTAAGAAAATAAATTTTAAAAATATTTCCTTCTTCTCTGATAATTTCGTTGCACTCGAGAATTACCTATCATCAATCTCGTTTTATTTCCGTGAACGGTTTGAAGATAGAATCATTATTTTAAACTTTAAACAAAAGGGGGTGTTCGCTGTGTTGGCTTGTGCAAACGGTGTTTTCAGCTACTGAAACACCCGTTGATCTTCGCATTCCTCCTCCCATTGTTGGCAAAATATTGCCCGTCTTTGGGCAAGGCTTGCGAAATCACACAAGTCCCGCACAGAGAGGACCATTAAATACATCGTTGACGTCGATCGAATATTAAGAGCGATACCGGCATTTCTATTGACCAATTTCCTTGCCATCATTGCATGCAATTATACAAAAAGGAGAGAGAAATAGTAGAACAATTTCCTTTAAAAATTTAACCGAAGGATCGTTCGCTGTGTTGACTTGTGCAAACGGTGTTTTCAATAATCGAAAACGCCTATCGATCTTCGCATTCCTCCTCCCATTGTTGGCAAAATATTGCCCGTCTTTGGGCAAGGCTTGCGAAATCACACAAGTTCCACACAGAGAGGATCGTTAGAATCACCCTCGATAATCAAACTCAAAGGCAAGAAAATCGTGGTGATAGAATCCATCGTGGCAAATAAACTGAGCTTTGGTTCCAACGACAAACTATTATAGCGAAATTAAAAGAGAAGAAGAAGGCAAAACGTAAAAAAAATAAATTCATATCAAGCAACGAAAAATTTGACATTCAAATATTGTATCCAGCTTTAATCCTCTCCCGTGCTAGTATCCCTGCACATAGCAGGTTAGCCAAAAAGCGGAATCGGTTTTGCCAGTAGCATTATACTCTAGTCGACGCTACCCGTAACGTTTGAAATAAATAAAATTTTTGAAATAGTCCTTAGACTATTTCTGGTGGCAGCAACTACCGTATTAATCGGAAATCCAAATAAATACTTCATACACAATAATATCATTTCAATATTTCCCTTCCGACTAAACTCTAAATCACAAATAAATCAAAAATAAATAAAAAAAAAAAAAAAAAATTTTACAGAATTTTAATCTTAACTTGACTTAAAACTAATAAATACGTAACACGTAAAAGGAATTTATTTGGGCGCTTAAACGTCGAAATATCTCAATCGGGACGGAAATTACGGTCATTTTCGACAATATCGTAGAAGGATTGCGTTTTGCGTGTTCTTGGGCTTGTTTCGAAGCGTAATACAGCGTGCACTATGTTCTGACCGTAAAAAGAATTTACTTGGGCGGTTATACGTCGAAATATCACCAATGGGAAGGAAATTACGGACATTTGACGACAATATCGTAGCAGGATTACGTTTTGCGAGGTTTTGGGCTTTTTTCGAAGCATACTACGGTGTGCACTATGTTCTGTAGCAAAATGCAGTAATTTGGTCGTGTAAACGTCGAAATATCTCAATCGGGAAGGAAAGTACGGTCATTTTTCGTCTAAATCGCCGAACGATCGGGTTCTGCGAGTTGTTGGGCTTGTTTCGACGCTTAATACGGCGTGCCCTATGACATGCGCTTAAATAGCAGTTATTGGGGCGCTTAAACGTCGAAATATCTCAATCGGGAAGATATTACGGTCATTTTCGACAATATCGTAGAAGGATTGCGTTTTGCGTGTTGTTGGCCTTGTTTCGAAGCACATTACAGTGAGCACTATGTTCTGTAGCAAAATGCACTAATTTGGGCGTGTATACGTCGAAATATCTTAATCAGGGCGGACATTGCGGTCATTTGCGACAATATCGTAGAAGGACCGCGTTTTGCCAGTTGTTGGGCTTGTTTCGAAGCATAATACAGTGTGCACTATGTCCTGACCGTAAAAAGAATTTACTTGGGCACTTATACCTCGAAATATCTCAATCTGGATGGAAGTTACGGCCATTTTTCGTCGAAGTCGACGAATGATCGGGTTCTGCGAGTTGTTGGACTTGTTTCGAAGCATGCCACAGTGTGCACTATGTTCTGCGCGCAAAATCCAGTAATCTGGGCGTGTAAACGTCGAAATATCTCAATCGGGAAGAAATTACGGTCATGTTCGACCATATCGTAGAAGGATTGCGTTTTGCGTGTTGTTGGGCTTGTTGCGAAGAATAATACAGAGTGCACTATGTTCTGACCGTAAACAGAATTTATTTGGGCGCTTAAACGTCGAAAGATCTCCAACGGGAAGGAAATTACGGACATTTGACGACAATATCGTAGAAGGATTGCGTTTCTCGAGGTGTTGGGCTTTCTTCGAAGCATACTACGGTGTGCACTATGTTCTGACCGCAAGATGCAGTAATTTGGGCGTGTAAACGTCGAAACATCTTAATCAGGAAGGAAATTACGATCATTTTGCGTCTAAAGCGACGAATGATCGAGTACTGCGAGTTGTTGGGCTTGTTTCGAAGCATACTACGGTGTGCACTATGTTCTGCGCGCAAAATCCAGTAATCTGGGCGTGTAAACGTCGAAATATCTCAATCGTGAAGACATTACGGTCATTTTCGACGATATCGTAGAAGGATTGCGTTTTTGCGTTTTGCGTGTTGTTGGGCTTGTTTCGACGCTTAATACAGCGTGCACTATGTTCTGACCGCAAGATGCATGAATTTGGGCGCTTATACGTCGAAAAATCTCAATCGGGATTGAAGTTACGGTCATTTTTCGACAATATCGTAAAAGGATAGGGTTTTGCGAGGTTTTGGGCTTTTTTCGAAGCATACTACGCTGTGCACTATGTTCTGACCGTAAGATGCAGTAATTTGGGCGTGTAAACGTCGAAACATCTTAATCAGGAAGGAAATTACGATCATTTTGCGTCTAAAGCGACGAATGATCGAGTACTGCGAGTTGTTGGGCTTGTTTCGAAGCATACTACGGTGTGCACTATGTTCTGCGCGCAAAATCCAGTAATCTGGGCGTGTAAACGTCGAAATATCTCAATCGGGAAGACATTACGGTCATTTTCGACAATATCGTAGAAGGATTGCGTTTTGCGTGTTGTTGGGCTTGTTGCGAAGCATAATACAGAGTGCACTATGTTCTGACCGTAAACAGAATTTATTTGGGCGCTTAAACGTCGAAAGATCTCCAACGGGAAGGAAATTACGGACATTTGACGACAATATCGTAGAAGGATTGCGTTTCTCGAGGTTTTGGGCTTTCTTCGAAGCATACTACGGTGTGCACTATGTTCTGACCGCAAGATGCAGTAATTTGGGCGTGTAAACGTCGAAATGTCTTAATCAGGAAGGCAATTACGGTCATTTTTCGTCTAAATCGACGAACGATCGAGTTCTGCGAGTTGTTGGCCTTGTTTCAACGCTTAAGACAGCGTACACTATGTTCTCTAGCAAAATGCAGTAATTTGGGGGCTTAAACGTTGAAATATCTCAATCGGGAAGAAATTACTGTCATTTTTCGACAATATCGTATAAGGATTGCGTTTCGCGAGGTTTTGGGCTTTTTTCGAAGCATAATACAGCGTGCACTATGTTCTGACCGTAAAAGGAATTTATTTGGGCGCTTAAACGTCGAAATATCTCAATCGGGACGGAAATTACGGTCATTTTCGACAATATCGTAGAAGGATTGCGTTTTGCGTGTTCTTGGGCTTGTTTCGAAGCGTAATACAGCGTGCACTATGTTCTGACCGTAAAAAGAATTTACTTGGGCGGTTATACGTCGAAATATCACCAATGGGAAGGAAATTACGGACATTTGACGACAATATCGTAGCAGGATTACGTTTTGCGAGGTTTTGGGCTTTTTTCGAAGCATACTACGGTGTGCACTATGTTCTGTAGCAAAATGCAGTAATTTGGTCGTGTAAACGTCGAAATATCTCAATCGGGAAGGAAAGTACGGTCATTTTTCGCCTAAATCTACGAACGATCGGGTTCTGCGAGTTGTTGGGCTTGTTTCGACGCTTAATACGGCGTGCCCTATGACATGCGCTTAAATAGCAGTTATTGGGGCGCTTAAACGTCGAAATATCTCAATCGGGAAGATATTACGGTCATTTTCGACAATATCGTAGAAGGATTGCGTTTTGCGTGTTGTTGGCCTTGTTTCGAAGCACATTACAGTGTGCACTATTTTCTGTAGCAAAATGCACTAATTTGGGCGTGTATACGTCGAAATATCTTAATCAGGGCGGACATTACGGTCATTTGCGACAATTTCGTAGAAAGACCGCGTTTTGCCAGTTGTTGGGCTTGTTTCGAAGCATAATACAGTGTGCACTATGTTCTGACCGTAAAAAGAATTTATTTCGGCGCTTAAGCGTCGAAAGATCTCCAACGGGAAGGAAATTACGGACATTTGTCGACAATGTCGTAGAACGATTGCGTTTTGCGAGGTTTTGGGCTTTCTTCGAAGCATACTGCGGTGTGCACTATGTTCTGACCGTAAGATGCAGTAATTTGGGCGCTTATACGTCGAAATATCTCAATCTGGATGGAAGTTACGGTCATTTTCGACAATATCGTAGAAGGATTGCGTTTTTGCGTTTTGCGTGTTGTTGGGCTTGTTGCGAAGCATAATACAGAGTGCACTATGTTCTGACCGTAAACAGAATTTATTTGGGCGCTTAAACGTCGAAAGATCTCCAACGGGAAGGAAATTACGGACATTTGACGACAATATCGTAGAAGGATTGCGTTTCTCGAGGTTTTGGGCTTTCTTCGAAGCATACTACGGTGTGCACTATGTTCTGACCGTAAGATGCAGTAATTTGGGCGCTTATACGTCGAAATATCTCAATCTGGATGGAATTTACGGCCATTTTTCGTCGAAGTCGACGAATGATCGGGTTCTGCGAGTTGTTGGCCTTGTTTCGAAGCATGCTACAGTGTGCACTATGTTCTGCGCGCAAAATCCAGTAATCTGGGCGTGTAAACGTCGAAATATCTCAATCGGGAAGACATTACGGTCATTTTCGACAATATCGTAGAAGGATTGCGTTTTGCGTGTTGTTGGGCTTGTTGCGAAGCATAATACAGAGTGCACTATGTTCTGACCGTAAACAGAATTTATTTGGGCGCTTAAACGTCGAAAGATCTCCAACGGGAAGGAAATTACGGACGTTTGACGACAATATCGTAGAAGGATTGCGTTTCTCGAGGTTTTGGGCTTTCTTCGAAGCATACTACGGTGTGCACTATGTTCTGACCGTAAGATGCAGTAATTTGGGCGCTTATACGTCGAAATATTTCAATCTGGATGGAATTTACGGCCATTTTTCGTCGAAGTCGACGAATGATCGGGTTCTGCGAGTTGTTGGCCTTGTTTCGAAGCATGCTACAGTGTGCACTATGTTCTGCGCGCAAAATCCAGTAATCTGGGCGTGTAAACGTCGAAATATCTTAATCGGGAAGACATTACGGTCATTTTCGACAATATCGTAGAAGGATTGCGTTTTGCGTGTTGTTGGGCTTGTTGCGAAGCATAATACAGAGTGCACTATGTTCTGACCGTAAACAGAATTTATTTGGGCGCTTAAACGTCGAAAGATCTCCAACGGGAAGGAAATTACGGACATTTGACGACAATATCGTAGAAGGATTGCGTTTCTCGAGGTTTTGGGCTTTCTTCGAAGCATGCTACGGTGTGCACTATGTTCTGACCGTAAGATGCAGTAATTTGGGCGCTTATACGTCGAAATATCTCAATCTGGATGGAATTTACGGCCATTTTTCGTCGAAGTCGACGAATGATCGGGTTCTGCGAGTTGTTGGCCTTGTTTCGAAGCATGCTACAGTGTGCACTATGTTCTGCGCGCAAAATCCAGTAATCTGGGCGTGTAAACGTCGAAATATCTTAATCAGGACGGAAATTACGGTCATTTTCGACAATATCGTAGAAGGATTGCGTTTTGCGTGTTGTTGGGCTTGTTTCGACGCTTAATACAGCGTGCACTATGTTCTGACCGCAAGATGCAGTAATTTGGGCGTGTAAACGTCGAAATGTCTTAATCAGGAAGGCAATTACGGTCATTTTTCGTCTAAATCGACGAACGATCGAGTTCTGCGAGTTGTTGGCCTTGTTTCAACGCTTAAGACAGCGTACACTATGTTCTCTAGCAAAATGCAGTAATTTGGGGGCTTAAACGTTGAAATATCTCAATCGGGAAGAAATTACTGTCATTTTTCGACAATATCGTATAAGGATTGCGTTTCGCGAGGTTTTGGGCTTTTTTCGAAGCATAATACAGCGTGCACTATGTTCTGACCGTAAAAGGAATTTATTTGGGCGCTTAAACGTCGAAATATCTCAATCGGGACGGAAATTACGGTCATTTTCGACAATATCGTAGAAGGATTGCGTTTTGCGTGTTCTTGGGCTTGTTTCGAAGCGTAATACAGCGTGCACTATTTTCAGACCGTAAGATGCAGTAATGTGGGCGCTTATACGTCGAAATATCTCAATCGGGATGGAAATTACGGTCAGTTTTCGTCTAAATCGACGAACGATCCAGTTCTGCGAGTTGTTGGCCTTGTTTCGGCGCTTAATACAGCGTGCACTATGTTCTGACCGTAAGATGCAGTAATGGGGGCGCTTATACGTCGAAATATCTCAATCGGGAAAAAAATCACGGTCATTCTTCGACAAAATCGACGAATGATCGCGTTTTGCGAGTCGTTGGGCTTGTTTGGATGCTTAATACAGCGTGCACTATGTTCTGACCGTACGATATAGTAATTAGTGCGCTAATACGTCGAAATATCTCAATCGGGAATGAAATCACGGTCATTCTTCGACAAAATCGACGAATGATCGCGTTTTGCGAGTCGTTGGGCTTGTTTGGATGCTTAATACAGCGTGCACTATGTTCTGACCGTACGATACAGTAATTAGTGCGCTAATACGTCGAAATATCTCAATCGGGAATGAAATCACGGTCATTCTTCGACAAAATCGACGAATGATCGCGTTTTGCGTGTTGTTGGCCTTGTTTCGAAGCACATTACAGTGTGCACTATTTTCTGTAGCAAAATGCACTAATTTGGGCGTGTATACGTCGAAATATCTTAATCAGGGCGGACATTACGGTCATTTGCGACAATTTCGTAGAAAGACCGCGTTTTGCCAGTTGTTGGGCTTGTTTCGAAGCATAATACAGTGTGCACTATGTTCTGACCGTAAAAAGAATTTATTTCGGCGCTTAAGCGTCGAAAGATCTCCAACGGGAAGGAAATTACGGACATTTGTCGACAATGTCGTAGAACGATTGCGTTTTGCGAGGTTTTGGGCTTTCTTCGAAGCATACTGCGGTGTGCACTATGTTCTGACCGTAAGATGCAGTAATTTGGGCGCTTATACGTCGAAATATCTCAATCTGGATGGAAGTTACGGTCATTTTCGACAATATCGTAGAAGGATTGCGTTTTTGCGTTTTGCGTGTTGTTGGGCTTGTTGCGAAGCATAATACAGAGTGCACTATGTTCTGACCGTAAACAGAATTTATTTGGGCGCTTAAACGTCGAAAGATCTCCAACGGGAAGGAAATTACGGACATTTGACGACAATATCGTAGAAGGATTGCGTTTCTCGAGGTTTTGGGCTTTCTTCGAAGCATACTACGGTGTGCACTATGTTCTGACCGTAAGATGCAGTAATTTGGGCGCTTATACGTCGAAATATCTCAATCTGGATGGAATTTACGGCCATTTTTCGTCGAAGTCGACGAATGATCGGGTTCTGCGAGTTGTTGGCCTTGTTTCGAAGCATGCTACAGTGTGCACTATGTTCTGCGCGCAAAATCCAGTAATCTGGGCGTGTAAACGTCGAAATATCTCAATCGGGAAGACATTACGGTCATTTTCGACAATATCGTAGAAGGATTGCGTTTTGCGTGTTGTTGGGCTTGTTGCGAAGCATAATACAGAGTGCACTATGTTCTGACCGTAAACAGAATTTATTTGGGCGCTTAAACGTCGAAAGATCTCCAACGGGAAGGAAATTACGGACGTTTGACGACAATATCGTAGAAGGATTGCGTTTCTCGAGGTTTTGGGCTTTCTTCGAAGCATACTACGGTGTGCACTATGTTCTGACCGTAAGATGCAGTAATTTGGGCGCTTATACGTCGAAATATTTCAATCTGGATGGAATTTACGGCCATTTTTCGTCGAAGTCGACGAATGATCGGGTTCTGCGAGTTGTTGGCCTTGTTTCGAAGCATGCTACAGTGTGCACTATGTTCTGCGCGCAAAATCCAGTAATCTGGGCGTGTAAACGTCGAAATATCTTAATCGGGAAGACATTACGGTCATTTTCGACAATATCGTAGAAGGATTGCGTTTTGCGTGTTGTTGGGCTTGTTGCGAAGCATAATACAGAGTGCACTATGTTCTGACCGTAAACAGAATTTATTTGGGCGCTTAAACGTCGAAAGATCTCCAACGGGAAGGAAATTACGGACATTTGACGACAATATCGTAGAAGGATTGCGTTTCTCGAGGTTTTGGGCTTTCTTCGAAGCATACTACGGTGTGCACTATGTTCTGACCGTAAGATGCAGTAATTTGGGCGCTTATACGTCGAAATATCTCAATCTGGATGGAATTTACGGCCATTTTTCGTCGAAGTCGACGAATGATCGGGTTCTGCGAGTTGTTGGCCTTGTTTCGAAGCATGCTACAGTGTGCACTATGTTCTGCGCGCAAAATCCAGTAATCTGGGCGTGTAAACGTCGAAATATCTCAATCGGGAAGACATTACGGTCATTTTCGACAATATCGTAGAAGGATTGCGTTTTGCGTGTTGTTGGGCTTGTTGCGAAGCATAATACAGAGTGCACTATGTTCTGACCGTAAACAGAATTTATTTGGGCGCTTAAACGTCGAAAGATCTCCAACGGGAAGGAAATTACGGACGTTTGACGACAATATCGTAGAAGGATTGCGTTTCTCGAGGTTTTGGGCTTTCTTCGAAGCATACTACGGTGTGCACTATGTTCTGACCGTAAGATGCAGTAATTTGGGCGCTTATACGTCGAAATATTTCAATCTGGATGGAATTTACGGCCATTTTTCGTCGAAGTCGACGAATGATCGGGTTCTGCGAGTTGTTGGCCTTGTTTCGAAGCATGCTACAGTGTGCACTATGTTCTGCGCGCAAAATCCAGTAATCTGGGCGTGTAAACGTCGAAATATCTTAATCGGGAAGACATTACGGTCATTTTCGACAATATCGTAGAAGGATTGCGTTTTGCGTGTTGTTGGGCTTGTTGCGAAGCATAATACAGAGTGCACTATGTTCTGACCGTAAACAGAATTTATTTGGGCGCTTAAACGTCGAAAGATCTCCAACGGGAAGGAAATTACGGACATTTGACGACAATATCGTAGAAGGATTGCGTTTCTCGAGGTTTTGGGCTTTCTTCGAAGCATGCTACGGTGTGCACTATGTTCTGACCGTAAGATGCAGTAATTTGGGCGCTTATACGTCGAAATATCTCAATCTGGATGGAATTTACGGCCATTTTTCGTCGAAGTCGACGAATGATCGGGTTCTGCGAGTTGTTGGCCTTGTTTCGAAGCATGCTACAGTGTGCACTATGTTCTGCGCGCAAAATCCAGTAATCTGGGCGTGTAAACGTCGAAATATCTCAATCGGGAAGACATTACGGTCATTTTCGACAATATCGTAGAAGGATTGCGTTTTGCGTGTTGTTGGGCTTGTTGCGAAGCATAATACAGAGTGCACTATGTTCTGACCGTAAACAGAATTTATTTGGGCGCTTAAACGTCGAAAGATCTCCAACGGGAAGGAAATTACGGACATTTGACGACAATATCGTAGAAGGATTGCGTTTCTCGAGGTTTTGGGCTTTCTTCGAAGCATACTACGGTGTGCACTATGTTCTGACCGTAAGATGCAGTAATTTGGGCGCTTATACGTCGAAATATCTCAATCTGGATGGAATTTACGGCCATTTTTCGTCGAAGTCGACGAATGATCGGGTTCTGCGAGTTGTTGGCCTTGTTTCGAAGCATGCTACAGTGTGCACTATGTTCTGCGCGCAAAATCCAGTAATCTGGGCGTGTAAACGTCGAAATATCTCAATCGGGAAGACATTACGGTCATTTTCGACAATATCGTAGAAGGATTGCGTTTTGCGTGTTGTTGGGCTTGTTGCGAAGCATAATACAGAGTGCACTATGTTCTGACCGTAAACAGAATTTATTTGGGCGCTTAAACGTCGAAAGATCTCCAACGGGAAGGAAATTACGGACGTTTGACGACAATATCGTAGAAGGATTGCGTTTCTCGAGGTTTTGGGCTTTCTTCGAAGCATACTACGGTGTGCACTATGTTCTGACCGTAAGATGCAGTAATTTGGGCGCTTATACGTCGAAATATTTCAATCTGGATGGAATTTACGGCCATTTTTCGTCGAAGTCGACGAATGATCGGGTTCTGCGAGTTGTTGGCCTTGTTTCGAAGCATGCTACAGTGTGCACTATGTTCTGCGCGCAAAATCCAGTAATCTGGGCGTGTAAACGTCGAAATATCTTAATCGGGAAGACATTACGGTCATTTTCGACAATATCGTAGAAGGATTGCGTTTTGCGTGTTGTTGGGCTTGTTGCGAAGCATAATACAGAGTGCACTATGTTCTGACCGTAAACAGAATTTATTTGGGCGCTTAAACGTCGAAAGATCTCCAACGGGAAGGAAATTACGGACATTTGACGACAATATCGTAGAAGGATTGCGTTTCTCGAGGTTTTGGGCTTTCTTCGAAGCATGCTACGGTGTGCACTATGTTCTGACCGTAAGATGCAGTAATTTGGGCGCTTATACGTCGAAATATCTCAATCTGGATGGAATTTACGGCCATTTTTCGTCGAAGTCGACGAATGATCGGGTTCTGCGAGTTGTTGGCCTTGTTTCGAAGCATGCTACAGTGTGCACTATGTTCTGCGCGCAAAATCCAGTAATCTGGGCGTGTAAACGTCGAAATATCTTAATCAGGACGGAAATTACGGTCATTTTCGACAATATCGTAGAAGGATTGCGTTTTGCGTGTTGTTGGGCTTGTTTCGACGCTTAATACAGCGTGCACTATGTTCTGACCGCAAGATGCAGTAATTTGGGCGTGTAAACGTCGAAATGTCTTAATCAGGAAGGCAATTACGGTCATTTTTCGTCTAAATCGACGAACGATCGAGTTCTGCGAGTTGTTGGCCTTGTTTCAACGCTTAAGACAGCGTACACTATGTTCTCTAGCAAAATGCAGTAATTTGGGGGCTTAAACGTTGAAATATCTCAATCGGGAAGAAATTACTGTCATTTTTCGACAATATCGTATAAGGATTGCGTTTCGCGAGGTTTTGGGCTTTTTTCGAAGCATAATACAGCGTGCACTATGTTCTGACCGTAAAAGGAATTTATTTGGGCGCTTAAACGTCGAAATATCTCAATCGGGACGGAAATTACGGTCATTTTCGACAATATCGTAGAAGGATTGCGTTTTGCGTGTTCTTGGGCTTGTTTCGAAGCGTAATACAGCGTGCACTATTTTCAGACCGTAAGATGCAGTAATGTGGGCGCTTATACGTCGAAATATCTCAATCGGGATGGAAATTACGGTCAGTTTTCGTCTAAATCGACGAACGATCCAGTTCTGCGAGTTGTTGGCCTTGTTTCGGCGCTTAATACAGCGTGCACTATGTTCTGACCGTAAGATGCAGTAATGGGGGCGCTTATACGTCGAAATATCTCAATCGGGAAAAAAATCACGGTCATTCTTCGACAAAATCGACGAATGATCGCGTTTTGCGAGTCGTTGGGCTTGTTTGGATGCTTAATACAGCGTGCACTATGTTCTGACCGTACGATATAGTAATTAGTGCGCTAATACGTCGAAATATCTCAATCGGGAATGAAATCACGGTCATTCTTCGACAAAATCGACGAATGATCGCGTTTTGCGAGTCGTTGGGCTTGTTTGGATGCTTAATACAGCGTGCACTATGTTCTGACCGTACGATACAGTAATTAGTGCGCTAATACGTCGAAATATCTCAATCGGGAATGAAATCACGGTCATTCTTCGACAAAATCGACGAATGATCGCGTTTTGCGTGTTGTTGGCCTTGTTTCGAAGCACATTACAGTGTGCACTATTTTCTGTAGCAAAATGCACTAATTTGGGCGTGTATACGTCGAAATATCTTAATCAGGGCGGACATTACGGTCATTTGCGACAATTTCGTAGAAAGACCGCGTTTTGCCAGTTGTTGGGCTTGTTTCGAAGCATAATACAGTGTGCACTATGTTCTGACCGTAAAAAGAATTTATTTCGGCGCTTAAGCGTCGAAAGATCTCCAACGGGAAGGAAATTACGGACATTTGTCGACAATGTCGTAGAACGATTGCGTTTTGCGAGGTTTTGGGCTTTCTTCGAAGCATACTGCGGTGTGCACTATGTTCTGACCGTAAGATGCAGTAATTTGGGCGCTTATACGTCGAAATATCTCAATCTGGATGGAAGTTACGGTCATTTTCGACAATATCGTAGAAGGATTGCGTTTTTGCGTTTTGCGTGTTGTTGGGCTTGTTGCGAAGCATAATACAGAGTGCACTATGTTCTGACCGTAAACAGAATTTATTTGGGCGCTTAAACGTCGAAAGATCTCCAACGGGAAGGAAATTACGGACATTTGACGACAATATCGTAGAAGGATTGCGTTTCTCGAGGTTTTGGGCTTTCTTCGAAGCATACTACGGTGTGCACTATGTTCTGACCGTAAGATGCAGTAATTTGGGCGCTTATACGTCGAAATATCTCAATCTGGATGGAATTTACGGCCATTTTTCGTCGAAGTCGACGAATGATCGGGTTCTGCGAGTTGTTGGCCTTGTTTCGAAGCATGCTACAGTGTGCACTATGTTCTGCGCGCAAAATCCAGTAATCTGGGCGTGTAAACGTCGAAATATCTCAATCGGGAAGACATTACGGTCATTTTCGACAATATCGTAGAAGGATTGCGTTTTGCGTGTTGTTGGGCTTGTTGCGAAGCATAATACAGAGTGCACTATGTTCTGACCGTAAACAGAATTTATTTGGGCGCTTAAACGTCGAAAGATCTCCAACGGGAAGGAAATTACGGACGTTTGACGACAATATCGTAGAAGGATTGCGTTTCTCGAGGTTTTGGGCTTTCTTCGAAGCATACTACGGTGTGCACTATGTTCTGACCGTAAGATGCAGTAATTTGGGCGCTTATACGTCGAAATATTTCAATCTGGATGGAATTTACGGCCATTTTTCGTCGAAGTCGACGAATGATCGGGTTCTGCGAGTTGTTGGCCTTGTTTCGAAGCATGCTACAGTGTGCACTATGTTCTGCGCGCAAAATCCAGTAATCTGGGCGTGTAAACGTCGAAATATCTTAATCGGGAAGACATTACGGTCATTTTCGACAATATCGTAGAAGGATTGCGTTTTGCGTGTTGTTGGGCTTGTTGCGAAGCATAATACAGAGTGCACTATGTTCTGACCGTAAACAGAATTTATTTGGGCGCTTAAACGTCGAAAGATCTCCAACGGGAAGGAAATTACGGACATTTGACGACAATATCGTAGAAGGATTGCGTTTCTCGAGGTTTTGGGCTTTCTTCGAAGCATGCTACGGTGTGCACTATGTTCTGACCGTAAGATGCAGTAATTTGGGCGCTTATACGTCGAAATATCTCAATCTGGATGGAATTTACGGCCATTTTTCGTCGAAGTCGACGAATGATCGGGTTCTGCGAGTTGTTGGCCTTGTTTCGAAGCATGCTACAGTGTGCACTATGTTCTGCGCGCAAAATCCAGTAATCTGGGCGTGTAAACGTCGAAATATCTTAATCAGGACGGAAATTACGGTCATTTTCGACAATATCGTAGAAGGATTGCGTTTTGCGTGTTGTTGGGCTTGTTTCGACGCTTAATACAGCGTGCACTATGTTCTGACCGCAAGATGCAGTAATTTGGGCGTGTAAACGTCGAAATGTCTTAATCAGGAAGGCAATTACGGTCATTTTTCGTCTAAATCGACGAACGATCGAGTTCTGCGAGTTGTTGGCCTTGTTTCAACGCTTAAGACAGCGTACACTATGTTCTCTAGCAAAATGCAGTAATTTGGGGGCTTAAACGTTGAAATATCTCAATCGGGAAGAAATTACTGTCATTTTTCGACAATATCGTATAAGGATTGCGTTTCGCGAGGTTTTGGGCTTTTTTCGAAGCATAATACAGCGTGCACTATGTTCTGACCGTAAAAGGAATTTATTTGGGCGCTTAAACGTCGAAATATCTCAATCGGGACGGAAATTACGGTCATTTTCGACAATATCGTTGTCACGTCCCGCGCTCCGCACGTGCCGTAAGAAGAACAAGAAACCTACTCTATACAAAACACGCGAATAAGGATTTGGATGCACAAACGAACACACGGCACTACGAAACGAAAGGAAGGATTAACAAAATGAGAGCGACTAACAGATCCAACCAATAAACGAAATACATATACACACAACTCTAAATAAACCTACCAATAACCGACTTGCCATTTGAAAACCTATGGTTCAATATAATATAAACTCAACCAGCATAAAATAAAATAAATAGAACCAACTAATGGATTGAACGAGTCACGAACCAAACAAATAAACCAGGAAATAAGAATAACTACAGAAAGGGAAATGATTGAAACACTAGGAATATATGTATATATAAATATATTTTAATCAATCAACGCCGCAACAACTCGGACAGTTACATATAAGTATAAACATATATGCCAAACATGTAATAATCTAGTAAATATTAGAGACAGTACCTCCAATACTATGCAACAAATACAATATTATCAACTTATGAAATATATGTGTATATGAAATCAAAAACTAATAATCTAACTAATACATAAAACATACAATATTATATTACTAAAAAAATAAAGCTTACATTGTCAGAAATATATATATGTGTGCGCATTCTATATTATTAAATCAAATCAGTAATCTAAGATACATACTTAAAACTAGCCTACGTTCCGGTAAAGAGTTATAAAATAAGAACTACATTACGAAACATGCATGTCTATATATAAAAATATATATAAATAACCTATATTCTAAACTAAATTACTACTAATAATCTACAAAAGAAATAGAACACACAACGCAACACTTGGGACTAAGTAACAACCTGTCGATAGGTCAAACGTTCAAAATAATTGACACCGCAACGACTTGAAGGTTTGCATACAGAAATTCTACCATCAAACACTAATATGTAAAAACGCATTAAACACACAATAATTTAGAAATAAAACCTTCAATACTATGTTGTCACAATACCAGATATATATATGTATATATGAAATCAAATAATTGACACATAACCTCAAATACACAACATTACATCGCTAAAGAATCGAAATGAAAATCACACTGCCAAAATTATATACATATATACGTGCGTGTGTGTGTTCTATCTTATTAAATGAAGTTAATAAACAATTAACATTTCATCTGGTATAAATACTACACTGCCAGAAGAAATATATACATATACATATATATATATTGTGTGTATATGAGTTTGTCTTATATTATCAAATACTCTATAAAATAAACTACTCAAAACAATAAATAAAGCTATCGAAGAATTACAAAACATTAATCATATTAAAATCACACACAATATAAATAAATAAATATATATATATGTATATTCACACGAACAATACTATTGTCACTTTAAAGTAATACGAATAACACTATTAATAAACAAATGTTCTAATTGCGGTAAAATAAGGAAACACGACCGACAGAAAATACTTCGATATTAAACAAAACTAAAGACCCGCCACTATAACCTCACTTATGAGCAGCCATGTTAGATTTACACGCGCATCGGAACACGCGTTATGGTTATAGGGATATTAGGGATTAATGGAAACCAGACGCGAGAAACAAATCATGAAAACACATTATTAACATTTTTCTTTAATAAATTCTATGCGCAACTACATTGTCAAATATGAATATATATATATAATTAATTAAAAAAGGGAAATATAAAGTTAAACACTATTGATGAATTACAAAACATTAGTCATATTAAAATGACACACAACCTAAATTTATATATATATATTCACACCAACAATACTATTGTCACTTTAAAGTAATAATAACGATATTAATGTTCTAATTGCGGAAAAACAAGCGATAGAAAATTACTTCGATACTTCGGAACAACTAACACAATAACACGCGTTACGGTGATAGGAATATTAGGGATTAATGGAAATCAGGCGTGAGGAACAAATCATGAAAACACATCGTTAACGTTTTTCTTTAATAAATTCTATGCGCAACTACATTGTCAAATATAAATATAAAAATATATATATATATAATTAACAAAGAAAAAAGGGGGGAATATAAAATTAAATACACATATATTTAACAAACAAAAAAAAACTAAATAAAATAACCTTACACTATCACGTTTAAAAAAAAGTATATATATATATATATTGAACACACACAAAAAAAAAAAGAGAAGAAAAAAACAAAATGCATCAAAACAAAATATAATAATAAGGAACACGCGATCACCAAACAACGAACCAACGAAGCACCTACACCAAATCAAAATCGAAGCAAGGAGCTCCAAGATAAAGTTCGCTGAACTCACGCATACACCAATAACGCACAACAGGGGAAATTCCCTTTCTCCCAGAAGCATGGTGACGAAGATGTGCCTTCTAAACCTCTCCAGGAATTTCGTTTGGAAAATAAACTTTTACACAACGATCTGTATCAACGACTTCAACCAGAGGGGGCTCCCACTCCAGCACGACGGTCTCTGCATCGAAGAAACTTTCATCAACAGCAACAAAATTGTCAAAACTCAACTCCGACGAGAAATCCACGGCCTCGGCATCAATGTCGAATACTCTCTCCGACCACTCTGGTTCATCACAGCGCCGCATACGTTTGATGGGCCTTCCCAAATCGCCCATGGGTTCTTCGGAATCCCTCTTTCGCTTGCGCTGAAACAATACAATATAGTTTAAATAAAACGAAACAGAACGAATCAAGCGGATTAAAAATAAGACAAAGTACGCACCATAGAAGTCTGGATAGGAACCCCTGATGGAAATGCCTCCGCAAACATTGTTTAAACGTCGATCACCGAAGCCTAGAGAAACAACAAGAAAAGGAAAAAGGATCAAAATCACGAAAACAACCATAATATACAAATATCTATCTAAATCAAACTTACGCAAACTAATTCGAAGGAGGAGGCCCTTGTTGTGGGAGAGCAGCGGATCGCGCGTGTTGCCCGAGCAAACATCGAAATGATAATGATGCTGCAGCCGCCAGCCCTTGCACGTGCCGAAGAAACACAGATAAATCCCACGGTACAAACATGGAAGATTCTCGGAAAAGACAAGACCAGCATGGAACGTCTCAAGTCTCCTAGACGCTAGCTCAGCAGAAACACTGGACCGAGTGGAACTAAGTCGAAATATGAAACTTACATTCTCTCACGTACGATCTCTGGAAGCCAAAACTGCAAAATCCCGATTCCCACGGAAGGGTACTCCCAGTGGACCACCACCACAACCACCACCTCGTGGGGATGGCATTATAAATAAGCATAGCACATAGAGCAGCGCGCAGTATAATTAATACGTTCATTATAACGTCTTATACCGTGCTATATCGTGCGTTTAGAAATCTTGTATAACACTTTGCGTTTCGGCGGTCTTTAGTTGTCTAGACAAGAAAGGAAAGTCGCGACTTAGGAAAAATAAAATATTTTGAAGTCTTCATTTCATCGCTTAAACAAAAGCGCATTGTAATTGCGGTATTAATTCGGTTAGTAATTTGTAAACCGTGTATCGAAACAAATAAATAAAGTAAAAGTTTGATAATAAATTATATCCGAGTTTCGAGAAATAAACCCAGAAATTAAAACACCAACGACCATCAGAGCAGACGAAGTGATGGCACCCGACGCCACTGGTTTCTCAAGGTAAGAAAATAAATTTTAAAAATATTTCCTTCTTCTCTGATAATTTCGTTGCACTCGAGAATTACCTATCATCAATCTCGTTTTATTTCCGTGAACGGTTTGAAGATAGAATCATTATTTTAAACTTTAAACAAAAGGGGGTGTTCGCTGTGTTGGCTTGTGCAAACGGTGTTTTCAGCTACTGAAACACCCGTTGATCTTCGCATTCCTCCTCCCATTGTTGGCAAAATATTGCCCGTCTTTGGGCAAGGCTTGCGAAATCACACAAGTCCCGCACAGAGAGGACCATTAAATACATCGTTGACGTCGATCGAATATTAAGAGCGATACCGGCATTTCTATTGACCAATTTCCTTGCCATCATTGCATGCAATTATACAAAAAGGAGAGAGAAATAGTAGAACAATTTCCTTTAAAAATTTAACCGAAGGATCGTTCGCTGTGTTGACTTGTGCAAACGGTGTTTTCAATAATCGAAAACGCCTATCGATCTTCGCATTCCTCCTCCCATTGTTGGCAAAATATTGCCCGTCTTTGGGCAAGGCTTGCGAAATCACACAAGTTCCACACAGAGAGGATCGTTAGAATCACCCTCGATAATCAAACTCAAAGGCAAGAAAATCGTGGTGATAGAATCCATCGTGGCAAATAAACTGAGCTTTGGTTCCAACGACAAACTATTATAGCGAAATTAAAAGAGAAGAAGAAGGCAAAACGTAAAAAAAATAAATTCATATCAAGCAACGAAAAATTTGACATTCAAATATTGTATCCAGCTTTAATCCTCTCCCGTGCTAGTATCCCTGCACATAGCAGGTTAGCCAAAAAGCGGAATCGGTTTTGCCAGTAGCATTATACTCTAGTCGACGCTACCCGTAACGTTTGAAATAAATAAAATTTTTGAAATAGTCCTTAGACTATTTCTGGTGGCAGCAACTACCGTATTAATCGGAAATCCAAATAAATACTTCATACACAATAATATCATTTCAATATTTCCCTTCCGACTAAACTCTAAATCACAAATAAATCAAAAATAAATAAAAAAAAAAAAAAAAAAAAATTTTACAGAATTTTAATCTTAACTTGACTTAAAACTAATAAATACGTAACATCGTAGAAGGATTGCGTTTTGCGTGTTCTTGGGCTTGTTTCGAAGCGTAATACAGCGTGCACTATTTTCAGACCGTAAGATGCAGTAATGTGGGCGCTTATACGTCGAAATATCTCAATCGGGATGGAAATTACGGTCAGTTTTCGTCTAAATCGACGAACGATCCAGTTCTGCGAGTTGTTGGCCTTGTTTCGGCGCTTAATACAGCGTGCACTATGTTCTGACCGTAAGATGCAGTAATGGGGGCGCTTATACGTCGAAATATCTCAATCGGGAAAAAAATCACGGTCATTCTTCGACAAAATCGACGAATGATCGCGTTTTGCGAGTCGTTGGGCTTGTTTGGATGCTTAATACAGCGTGCACTATGTTCTGACCGTACGATATAGTAATTAGTGCGCTAATACGTCGAAATATCTCAATCGGGAATGAAATCACGGTCATTCTTCGACAAAATCGACGAATGATCGCGTTTTGCGAGTCGTTGGGCTTGTTTGGATGCTTAATACAGCGTGCACTATGTTCTGACCGTACGATACAGTAATTAGTGCGCTAATACGTCGAAATATCTCAATCGGGAATGAAATCACGGTCATTCTTCGACAAAATCGACGAATGATCGCGTTTTGCGAGTTGTTGGGCTTGTTTGGATGCTCAATACAGCGTGCACTATGTTCTGACCGTACGATGCAGTAATTAGGGCGCTAATACATCGAAATATCTCAATCGGGATGGAAGTTACGGTCATTTATCGTCGAAATCGACGAATGATCGAGTTCTGCGAGCTGTTGGCCTTGTTTCGAAGCATACTACAGTGTGCAATATGTTCTGTAGCAAACTGCAGTAATTTGGGCGTGTAAACGTCGAAATATCTCAATCGAGAAAGAAATCACGGTCATTTTTCGTCTAAATCGACGAATGATCGCGTTTTGCGAGTTGTTGGGCTTGGTTCGACGCTTAATACAGCGTGCACTATTTTCTGACCGTAAGATGCAGTAATGTGGGCGCTTATACGTCGAAATATCTCAATCGGGATGGAAATTACGGTCAGTTTTCGTCTAAATCGACGAACGATCCAGTTCTGCGAGTTGTTGGCCTTGTTTCGGCGCTTAATACAGCGTGCACTATATTCTGTAGCAAAATGCAGTAATTTGGGCGTGTAAGCGTCGAAATATCTCAATAGGGAAGGAACTTACGGTCATTTTTCGTCGAAATCGACGAATGATCGATTGCTGCGAGTTGTTGGCCTTGTTTCGGCGCTTAATACAGCGTGCACTATGTTCTGACCGTAAGATGCAGTAATGTGGGCACTTATACGTCGAAATATCTCAATCGGGATGGAAGTTACGGTCTTTTTTCATGGAAACCGACGAATGATCGAGTTCTGCGAGTTGTTGGCCTTGTTTCAACGCTTAAGACAGCGTACACTATGTTCTCTAGCAAAATGCAGTAATTTGGGGGCTTAAACGTTGAAATATCTCAATCGGGAAGAAATTACTGTCATTTTTCGACAATATCGTATAAGGATTGCGTTTCGCGAGGTTTTGGGCTTTTTTCGAAGCATAATACAGCGTGCACTATGTTCTGACCGTAAAAGGAATTTATTTGGGCGCTTAAACGTCGAAATATCTCAATCGGGACGGAAATTACGGTCATTTTCGACAATATCGTAGAAGGATTGCGTTTTGCATGTTCTTGGGCTTGTTTCGAAGCGTAATACAGCGTGCACTATTTTCAGACCGTAAGATGCAGTAATGTGGGCGCTTATACGTCGAAATATCTCAATCGGGATGGAAATTACGGTCAGTTTTCGTCTAAATCGACGAACGATCCAGTTCTGCGAGTTGTTGGCCTTGTTTCGGCGCTTAATACAGCGTGCACTATGTTCTGACCGTAAGATGCAGTAATGGGGGCGCTTATACGTCGAAATATCTCAATCGGGAAAAAAATCACGGTCATTCTTCGACAAAATCGACGAATGATCGCGTTTTGCGAGTCGTTGGGCTTGTTTGGATGCTTAATACAGCGTGCACTATGTTCTGACCGTACGATATAGTAATTAGTGCGCTAATACGTCGAAATATCTCAATCGGGAATGAAATCACGGTCATTCTTCGACAAAATCGACGAATGATCGCGTTTTGCGAGTCGTTGGGCTTGTTTGGATGCTTAATACAGCGTGCACTATGTTCTGACCGTACGATACAGTAATTAGTGCGCTAATACGTCGAAATATCTCAATCGGGAATGAAATCACGGTCATTCTTCGACAAAATCGACGAATGATCGCGTTTTGCGAGTTGTTGGGCTTGTTTGGATGCTCAATACAGCGTGCACTATGTTCTGACCGTACGATGCAGTAATTAGGGCGCTAATACGTCGAAATATCTCAATCGGGATGGAAGTTACGGTCATTTATCGTCGAAATCGACGAATGATCGAGTTCTGCGAGCTGTTGGCCTTGTTTCGAAGCATACTACAGTGTGCAATATGTTCTGTAGCAAACTGCAGTAATTTGGGCGTGTAAACGTCGAAATATCTCAATCGAGAAAGAAATCACGGTCATTTTTCGTCTAAATCGACGAATGATCGCGTTTTGCGAGTTGTTGGGCTTGGTTCGACGCTTAATACAGCGTGCACTATTTTCTGACCGTAAGATGCAGTAATGTGGGCGCTTATACGTCGAAATATCTCAATCGGGATGGAAATTACGGTCAGTTTTCGTCTAAATCGACGAACGATCCAGTTCTGCGAGTTGTTGGCCTTGTTTCGGCGCTTAATACAGCGTGCACTATATTCTGTAGCAAAATGCAGTAATTTGGGCGTGTAAGCGTCGAAATATCTCAATAGGGAAGGAACTTACGGTCATTTTTCGTCTAAATCGACGATCGATCGAGTTCTGCGAGTTGTTGGCCTTGTTTCGACGCATAGTACAGCGTGCACTATGTTCTGACCGTACGAGGCAATCATTAGGGCGCTAATACGTCGACATATCTCAATCGGGATGGATGTTACGGTCATTTTTCGTCGAAATCGACGAATGATCGATTGCTGCGAGTTGTTGGCCTTGTTTCGAAGCATAATACAGCGTGCACTATGTTCTGACCGTAAAAGGAATTTATTTGGGCGCTTAAACGTCGAAATATCTCAATCGGGACGGAAATTACGGTCATTTTCGACAATATCGTAGAAGGATTGCGTTTTGCGTGTTCTTGGGCTTGTTTCGAAGCGTAATACAGCGTGCACTATTTTCAGACCGTAAGATGCAGTAATGTGGGCGCTTATACGTCGAAATATCTCAATCGGGATGGAAATTACGGTCAGTTTTCGTCTAAATCGACGAACGATCCAGTTCTGCGAGTTGTTGGCCTTGTTTCGGCGCTTAATACAGCGTGCACTATGTTCTGACCGTAAGATGCAGTAATGGGGGCGCTTATACGTCGAAATATCTCAATCGGGAAAAAAATCACGGTCATTCTTCGACAAAATCGACGAATGATCGCGTTTTGCGAGTCGTTGGGCTTGTTTGGATGCTTAATACAGCGTGCACTATGTTCTGACCGTACGATATAGTAATTAGTGCGCTAATACGTCGAAATATCTCAATCGGGAATGAAATCACGGTCATTCTTCGACAAAATCGACGAATGATCGCGTTTTGCGAGTCGTTGGGCTTGTTTGGATGCTTAATACAGCGTGCACTATGTTCTGACCGTACGATACAGTAATTAGTGCGCTAATACGTCGAAATATCTCAATCGGGAATGAAATCACGGTCATTCTTCGACAAAATCGACGAATGATCGCGTTTTGCGAGTTGTTGGGCTTGTTTGGATGCTCAATACAGCGTGCACTATGTTCTGACCGTACGATGCAGTAATTAGGGCGCTAATACATCGAAATATCTCAATCGGGATGGAAGTTACGGTCATTTATCGTCGAAATCGACGAATGATCGAGTTCTGCGAGCTGTTGGCCTTGTTTCGAAGCATACTACAGTGTGCAATATGTTCTGTAGCAAACTGCAGTAATTTGGGCGTGTAAACGTCGAAATATCTCAATCGAGAAAGAAATCACGGTCATTTTTCGTCTAAATCGACGAATGATCGCGTTTTGCGAGTTGTTGGGCTTGGTTCGACGCTTAATACAGCGTGCACTATTTTCTGACCGTAAGATGCAGTAATGTGGGCGCTTATACGTCGAAATATCTCAATCGGGATGGAAATTACGGTCAGTTTTCGTCTAAATCGACGAACGATCCAGTTCTGCGAGTTGTTGGCCTTGTTTCGGCGCTTAATACAGCGTGCACTATATTCTGTAGCAAAATGCAGTAATTTGGGCGTGTAAGCGTCGAAATATCTCAATAGGGAAGGAACTTACGGTCATTTTTCGTCGAAATCGACGAATGATCGATTGCTGCGAGTTGTTGGCCTTGTTTCGGCGCTTAATACAGCGTGCACTATGTTCTGACCGTAAGATGCAGTAATGTGGGCACTTATACGTCGAAATATCTCAATCGGGATGGAAGTTACGGTCTTTTTTCATGGAAACCGACGAATGATCGAGTTCTGCGAGTTGTTGGCCTTGTTTCAACGCTTAAGACAGCGTACACTATGTTCTCTAGCAAAATGCAGTAATTTGGGGGCTTAAACGTTGAAATATCTCAATCGGGAAGAAATTACTGTCATTTTTCGACAATATCGTATAAGGATTGCGTTTCGCGAGGTTTTGGGCTTTTTTCGAAGCATAATACAGCGTGCACTATGTTCTGACCGTAAAAGGAATTTATTTGGGCGCTTAAACGTCGAAATATCTCAATCGGGACGGAAATTACGGTCATTTTCGACAATATCGTAGAAGGATTGCGTTTTGCGTGTTCTTGGGCTTGTTTCGAAGCGTAATACAGCGTGCACTATTTTCAGACCGTAAGATGCAGTAATGTGGGCGCTTATACGTCGAAATATCTCAATCGGGATGGAAATTACGGTCAGTTTTCGTCTAAATCGACGAACGATCCAGTTCTGCGAGTTGTTGGCCTTGTTTCGGCGCTTAATACAGCGTGCACTATGTTCTGACCGTAAGATGCAGTAATGGGGGCGCTTATACGTCGAAATATCTCAATCGGGAAAAAAATCACGGTCATTCTTCGACAAAATCGACGAATGATCGCGTTTTGCGAGTCGTTGGGCTTGTTTGGATGCTTAATACAGCGTGCACTATGTTCTGACCGTACGATATAGTAATTAGTGCGCTAATACGTCGAAATATCTCAATCGGGAATGAAATCACGGTCATTCTTCGACAAAATCGACGAATGATCGCGTTTTGCGAGTCGTTGGGCTTGTTTGGATGCTTAATACAGCGTGCACTATGTTCTGACCGTACGATACAGTAATTAGTGCGCTAATACGTCGAAATATCTCAATCGGGAATGAAATCACGGTCATTCTTCGACAAAATCGACGAATGATCGCGTTTTGCGAGTTGTTGGGCTTGTTTGGATGCTCAATACAGCGTGCACTATGTTCTGACCGTACGATGCAGTAATTAGGGCGCTAATACGTCGAAATATCTCAATCGGGATGGAAGTTACGGTCATTTATCGTCGAAATCGACGAATGATCGAGTTCTGCGAGCTGTTGGCCTTGTTTCGAAGCATACTACAGTGTGCAATATGTTCTGTAGCAAACTGCAGTAATTTGGGCGTGTAAACGTCGAAATATCTCAATCGAGAAAGAAATCACGGTCATTTTTCGTCTAAATCGACGAATGATCGCGTTTTGCGAGTTGTTGGGCTTGGTTCGACGCTTAATACAGCGTGCACTATTTTCTGACCGTAAGATGCAGTAATGTGGGCGCTTATACGTCGAAATATCTCAATCGGGATGGAAATTACGGTCAGTTTTCGTCTAAATCGACGAACGATCCAGTTCTGCGAGTTGTTGGCCTTGTTTCGGCGCTTAATACAGCGTGCACTATATTCTGTAGCAAAATGCAGTAATTTGGGCGTGTAAGCGTCGAAATATCTCAATAGGGAAGGAACTTACGGTCATTTTTCGTCTAAATCGACGATCGATCGAGTTCTGCGAGTTGTTGGCCTTGTTTCGACGCATAGTACAGCGTGCACTATGTTCTGACCGTACGAGGCAATCATTAGGGCGCTAATACGTCGACATATCTCAATCGGGATGGATGTTACGGTCATTTTTCGTCGAAATCGACGAATGATCGATTGCTGCGAGTTGTTGGCCTTGTTTCGACGCATAATACAGCGTGCACTATGTTCTGACCGTACGAGGCAGTCATTATGGCGCTAATACGTCGAAATATCTCAATCGGGATGGATGTTACGGTCATTTTTCGTCGAAATCGACGAATGATCAATTGCTGCGTGTTGTTGGCCTTGTTTCGGCGCTTAATACAGCGTGCACTATGTTCTGACCGTAAGATGCAGTAATGTGGGCACTTATACGTCGAAATATCTCAATCGGGATGGAAGTTACGGTCTTTTTTCATGGAAATCGACGAATGATCGAGTTCTGCGAGTTGTTGGCCTTGTTTCGAAGCATACTACAGTGTGCACTATGTTCTGTAGCAAAATGCAGTAATTTGGGCGTGTAAACGTCGAAATATCTCAATCGGGAAAGAAGTCACGGTCATTCTTCGACAAAATCGACGAATGATCACGTTTTGCGAGTCGTTGGGCTTGTTTGGATGCTTAATACAGCGTGCACTATGTTCTGACCGTACGATACAGTAAGTAGTGCGCTAATACGTCGAAATATCTCAATCGGGATGGAAATTACGGACATTTTTCGTCTAAATCGACGAACGATCCAGTTCTGCGAGTTGTTGGCCTTGTTTCGGCGCTTAATACAGCGTGCACTATGTTCTGACCGTAAGATGCAGTAATGTGGGCGCTTATACGTCGAAATATCTCAATCGGGAAAAAAATCACAGTCATTCTTCGACAAAATCGACGAATGATCGCGTTTTGCGAGTTGTTGGGCTAGTTTCGACGCTTAATACAACGTGCACTATGTTCTGACCGTAAGATGCAGTAATGTGGGCGCTTATACGTCGAAATATCTCAATCGGGAATGAAATCACGGTCATTCTTCGACAAAATCGACGAATGATCGCGTTTTGCGAGTTGTTGGGGCTTGTTTGGATGCTCAATACAGCGTGCACTATGTTCTGACCGTACGATGCAGTAATTAGGGCGCTAATACGTCGAAATATCTCAATCGGGATGGAAGTTACGGTCATTTATCGTCGAAATCGACGAATGATCGAGTTCTGCGAGCTGTTGGCCTTGTTTCGAAGCATACTACAGTGTGCAATATGTTCTGTAGCAAACTGCAGTAATTTGGGCGTGTAAACGTCGAAATATCTCAATCGAGAAAGAAATCACGGTCATTTTTCGTCTAAATCGACGAATGATCGCGTTTTGCGAGTTGTTGGGCTTGGTTCGACGCTTAATACAGCGTGCACTATTTTCAGACCGTAAGATGCAGTAATGTGGGCGCTTATACGTCGAAATATCTCAATGGGGATGGAAATTACGTTCAGTTTTCGTCTAAATCGACGAACGATCCAGTTCTGCGAGTTGTTGGCCTTGTTTCGGCGCTTAATACAGCGTGCACTATGTTCTGACCGTAAGATGCAGTAATGTGGGCACTTATACGTCGAAATATCTCAATCGGGATGGATGTTACGGTCATTTTTCGTCGAAATCGACGAATGATCAATTGCTGCGTGTTGTTGGCCTTGTTTCGGCGCTTAATACAGCGTGCACTATGTTCTGACCGTAAGATGCAGTAATGTGGACGCTTATACGTCGAAATATCTCAATCGGGATGGAAGTTACGGTCTTTTTTCATGGAAATCGACGAATGATCGAGTTCTGCGAGTTGTTGGCCTTGTTTCGAAGCATACTACAGTGTGCACTATGTTCTGTAGCAAAATGCAGTAATTTGGGCGTGTAAACGTCGAAATATCTCAATCGGGAAAGAAGTCACGGTCATTCTTCGACAAAATCGACGAATGATCGCGTTTTGCGAGTCGTTGGGCTTGTTTGGATGCTTAATACAGCGTGCACTATGTTCTGACCGTACGATACAGTAAGTAGTGCGCTAATACGTCGAAATATCTCAATCGGGATGGAAATTACGGACATTTTGCGTCTAAATCGACGAACGATCCAGTTCTGCGAGTTGTTGGCCTTGTTTCGGCGCTTAATACAGCGTGCACTATGTTCTGACCGTAAGATGCAGTAATGGGGGCGCTTATACGTCGAAATATCTCAATCGGGAAAAAAATCACGGTCATTCTTCGACAAAATCGACGAATGATCGCGTTTTGCGAGTCGTTGGGCTTGTTTGGATGCTTAATACAGCGTGCACTATGTTCTGACCGTACGATACAGTAATTAGTGCGCTAATACGTCGAAATATCTCAATCGGGAATGAAATCACGGTCATTCTTCGACAAAATCGACGAATGATCGCGTTTTGCGAGTTGTTGGGCTTGTTGGGATGCTCAATACAGCGTGCACTATGTTCTGACCGTACGATGCAGTAATTAGGGCGCTAATACGTCGAAATATCTCAATCGGGATGGAAGTTACGGTCATTTATCGTCGAAATCGACGAATGATCGAGTTCTGCGAGCTGTTGGCCTTGTTTCGAAGCATACTACAGTGTGCAATATGTTCTGTAGCAAACTGCAGTAATTTGGGCGTGTAAACGTCGAAATATCTCAATCGAGAAAGAAATCACGGTCATTTTTCGTCTAAATCGACGAATGATCGCGTTTTGCGAGTTGTTGGGCTTGGTTCGACGCTTAATACAGCGTGCACTATTTTCTGACCGTAAGATGCAGTAATGTGGGCGCTTATACGTCGAAATATCTCAATCGGGATGGAAATTACGGTCAGTTTTCGTCTAAATCGACGAACGATCCAGTTCTGCGAGTTGTTGGCCTTGTTTCGGCGCTTAATACTGCGTGCACTATGTTCTGACCGTAAGATGCAGTAATGTGGGCACTTATACGTCGAAATATCTCAATCGGGATGGAAGTTACGGTCTTTTTTCATGGAAATCGACGAATGATCGAGTTCTGCGAGTTGTTGGCCTTGTTTCGAAGCATACTACAGTGTGCACTATATTCTGTAGCAAAATGCAGTAATTTGGGCGTGTAAGCGTCGAAATATCTCAATAGGGAAGGAACTTACGGTCATTTTTCGTCTACATCGACGATCGATCGAGTTCTGCGAGTTGTTGGGCTTGGTTCGACGCTTAATACAGCGTGCACTATTTTCTGACCGTAAGATGCAGTAATGTGGGCGCTTATACGTCGAAATATCTCAATCGGGATGGAAATTACGGTCAGTTTTCGTCTAAATCGACGAACGATCCAGTTCTGCGAGTTGTTGGCCTTGTTTCGGCGCTTAATACTGCGTGCACTATGTTCTGACCGTAAGATGCAGTAATTTGAGCGCTTAAACGTTGAAAGATATCCAACGGAAAGGAATTTGCGGACATTTGTCGACAATATCGTAGAATGATTGCGTTTTGCGTGTTGTTGGACTCGTTTCGAAGCATACTACGGTGGGCACTTTGTCCTGCGCGCAAAGTGCAGTAATGTGGGCGTGTAAACATCGAAATATCTTACTCAGGAAGGAAATTACGGTCATTTTTCGTCGAAGTCGACGAATGATCGAGTTCTGCGAGTTGTTGCGCTTGTTTCCACGCTTAATACAGCGTGCACTAAGTTCTGACCGTAAGATGCAGTAATTTGAGCGCTTAAACGTTGAAAGATATCCAACGGAAAGGAATTTGCGGACATTTGTCGACAATATCGTAGAATGATTGCGTTTTGCGTGTTCTTGGGCTCGTTTCGAAGCATAATACAGCGTGCACTATGATCTGTCCGTAAAAAGAATTTATTGGGGCGCTTAAACGTCGAAAGATCTCCAACGGGAAGGAAATTACGGTCATTTCCGACGATATAGTAGAAGGATTGCGTCTTGCGTGTTGTTGGTCTTGCTTCGAAGCATACTACGGTGTGCCCTAAGATCTGAGCTTAAAATGCAGTTATTTGGGAGTTTAAACTCCGAAATATCTCAAACGGGAAGGAAATTACGGTCATTTTTCGTCGAAATCGACGATTGATCTATTTGTGCGAGTTGCTGGGCTTGTAGCGAATCATAATATGGCTTGCACTATTTTCTGCGCGCAAAATGAATTAATTTGGGCGCTTATACGTCGAAATATATAAATCGGGAAGGAAAGTACGTGTTACGTATTTATTAGTTTTAAGTCAAGTTAAGATTAAAATTCTGTAAAATTTTTTTTTTTTTTTTTATTTATTTTTGATTTATTTGTGATTTAGAGTTTAGTCGGAAGGGAAATATTGAAATGATATTATTGTGTATGAAGTATTTATTTGGATTTCCGATTAATACGGTAGTTGCTGCCACCAGAAATAGTCTAAGGACTATTTCAAAAATTTTATTTATTTCAAACGTTACGGGTAGCGTCGACTAGAGTATAATGCTACTGGCAAAACCGATTCCGCTTTTTGGCTAACCTGCTATGTGCAGGGATACTAGCACGGGAGAGGATTAAAGCTGGATACAATATTTGAATGTCAAATTTTTCGTTGCTTGATATGAATTTATTTTTTTTACGTTTTGCCTTCTTCTTCTCTTTTAATTTCGCTATAATAGTTTGTCGTTGGAACCAAAGCTCAGTTTATTTGCCACGATGGATTCTATCACCACGATTTTCTTGCCTTTGAGTTTGATTATCGAGGGTGATTCTAACGATCCTCTCTGTGTGGAACTTGTGTGATTTCGCAAGCCTTGCCCAAAGACGGGCAATATTTTGCCAACAATGGGAGGAGGAATGCGAAGATCGATAGGCGTTTTCGATTATTGAAAACACCGTTTGCACAAGTCAACACAGCGAACGATCCTTCGGTTAAATTTTTAAAGGAAATTGTTCTACTATTTCTCTCTCCTTTTTGTATAATTGCATGCAATGATGGCAAGGAAATTGGTCAATAGAAATGCCGGTATCGCTCTTAATATTCGATCGACGTCAACGATGTATTTAATGGTCCTCTCTGTGCGGGACTTGTGTGATTTCGCAAGCCTTGCCCAAAGACGGGCAATATTTTGCCAACAATGGGAGGAGGAATGCGAAGATCAACGGGTGTTTCAGTAGCTGAAAACACCGTTTGCACAAGCCAACACAGCGAACACCCCCTTTTGTTTAAAGTTTAAAATAATGATTCTATCTTCAAACCGTTCACGGAAATAAAACGAGATTGATGATAGGTAATTCTCGAGTGCAACGAAATTATCAGAGAAGAAGGAAATATTTTTAAAATTTATTTTCTTACCTTGAGAAACCAGTGGCGTCGGGTGCCATCACTTCGTCTGCTCTGATGGTCGTTGGTGTTTTAATTTCTGGGTTTATTTCTCGAAACTCGGATATAATTTATTATCAAACTTTTACTTTATTTATTTGTTTCGATACACGGTTTACAAATTACTAACCGAATTAATACCGCAATTACAATGCGCTTTTGTTTAAGCGATGAAATGAAGACTTCAAAATATTTTATTTTTCCTAAGTCGCGACTTTCCTTTCTTGTCTAGACAACTAAAGACCGCCGAAACGCAAAGTGTTATACAAGATTTCTAAACGCACGATATAGCACGGTATAAGACGTTATAATGAACGTATTAATTATACTGCGCGCTGCTCTATGTGCTATGCTTATTTATAATGCCATCCCCACGAGGTGGTGGTTGTGGTGGTGGTCCACTGGGAGTACCCTTCCGTGGGAATCGGGATTTTGCAGTTTTGGCTTCCAGAGATCGTACGTGAGAGAATGTAAGTTTCATATTTCGACTTAGTTCCACTCGGTCCAGTGTTTCTGCTGAGCTAGCGTCTAGGAGACTTGAGACGTTCCATGCTGGTCTTGTCTTTTCCGAGAATCTTCCATGTTTGTACCGTGGGATTTATCTGTGTTTCTTCGGCACGTGCAAGGGCTGGCGGCTGCAGCATCATTATCATTTCGATGTTTGCTCGGGCAACACGCGCGATCCGCTGCTCTCCCTCCTTCGAATTAGTTTGCGTAAGTTTGATTTAGATAGATATTTGTATATTATGGTTGTTTTCGTGATTTTGATCCTTTTTCCTTTTCTTGTTGTTTCTCTAGGCTTCGGTGATCGACGTTTAAACAATGTTTGCGGAGGCATTTCCATCAGGGGTTCCTATCCAGACTTCTATGGTGCGTACTTTGTCTTATTTTTAATCCGCTTGATTCGTTCTGTTTCGTTTTATTTAAACTATATTGTATTGTTTCAGCGCAAGCGAAAGAGGGATTCCGAAGAACCCATGGGCGATTTGGGAAGGCCCATCAAACGTATGCGGCGCTGTGATGAACCAGAGTGGTCGGAGAGAGTATTCGACATTGATGCCGAGGCCGTGGATTTCTCGTCGGAGTTGAGTTTTGACAATTTTGTTGCTGTTGATGAAAGTTTCTTCGATGCAGAGACCGTCGTGCTGGAGTGGGAGCCCCCTCTGGTTGAAGTCGTTGATACAGATCGTTGTGTAAAAGTTTATTTTCCAAACGAAATTCCTGGAGAGGTTTAGAAGGCACATCTTCGTCACCATGCTTCTGGGAGAAAGGGAATTTCCCCTGTTGTGCGTTATTGGTGTATGCGTGAGTTCAGCGAACTTTATCTTGGAGCTCCTTGCTTCGATTTTGATTTGGTGTAGGTGCTTCGTTGGTTCGTTGTTTGGTGATCGCGTGTTCCTTATTATTATATTTTGTTTTGATGCATTTTGTTTTTTTCTTCTCTTTTTTTTTTTGTGTGTGTTCAATATATATATATATATACTTTTTTTTAAACGTGATAGTGTAAGGTTATTTTATTTAGTTTTTTTTGTTTGTTAAATATATGTGTATTTAATTTTATATTCCCCCCTTTTTTCTTTGTTAATTATATATATATATATTTTTATATTTATGTATATTTATGACAATGTAGTTGCGCATAGAATTTATTAAAGAAAAACGTTAACGATGTGTTTTCATGATTTGTTCCTCACGCCTGATTTCCATTAATCCCTAATATTCCTATCACCGTAACGCGTGTTATTGTGTTAGTTGTTCCGAAGTATCGAAGTAATTTTCTATCGCTTGTTTTTCCGCAATTAGAACATTAATATCGTTATTATTACTTTAAAGTGACAATAGTATTGTTGGTGTGAATATATATATATAAATTTAGGTTGTGTGTCATTTTAATATGACTAATGTTTTGTAATTCATCAATAGTGTTTAACTTTATATTTCCCTTTTTTAATTAATTATATATATATATTCATATTTGACAATGTAGTTGCGCATAGAATTTATTAAAGAAAAATGTTAATAATGTGTTTTCATGATTTGTTTCTCGCGTCTGGTTTCCATTAATCCCTAATATCCCTATAACCATAACGCGTGTTCCGATGCGCGTGTAAATCTAACATGGCTGCTCATAAGTGAGGTTATAGTGGCGGGTCTTTAGTTTTGTTTAATATCGAAGTATTTTCTGTCGGTCGTGTTTCCTTATTTTACCGCAATTAGAACATTTGTTTATTAATAGTGTTATTCGTATTACTTTAAAGTGACAATAGTATTGTTCGTGTGAATATACATATATATATATTTATTTATTTATATTGTGTGTGATTTTAATATGATTAATGTTTTGTAATTCTTCGATAGCTTTATTTATTGTTTTGAGTAGTTTATTTTATAGAGTATTTGATAATATAAGACAAACTCATATACACACAATATATATATATGTATATGTATATATTTCTTCTGGCAGTGTAGTATTTATACCAGATGAAATGTTAATTGTTTATTAACTTCATTTAATAAGATAGAACACACACACACGCACGTATATATGTATATAATTTTGGCAGTGTGATTTTCATTTCGATTCTTTAGCGATGTAATGTTGTGTATTTGAGGTTATGTGTCAATTATTTGATTTCATATATACATATATATATCTGGTATTGTGACAACATAGTATTGAAGGTTTTATTTCTAAATTATTGTGTGTTTAATGCGTTTTTACATATTAGTGTTTGATGGTAGAATTTCTGTATGCAAACCTTCAAGTCGTTGCGGTGTCAATTATTTTGAACGTTTGACCTATCGACAGGTTGTTACTTAGTCCCAAGTGTTGCGTTGTGTGTTCTATTTCTTTTGTAGATTATTAGTAGTAATTTAGTTTAGAATATAGGTTATTTATATATATTTTTATATATAGACATGCATGTTTCGTAATGTAGTTCTTATTTTATAACTCTTTACCGGAACGTAGGCTAGTTTTAAGTATGTATCTTAGATTACTGATTTGATTTAATAATATAGAATGCGCACACATATATATATTTCTGACAATGTAAGCTTTATTTTTTTAGTAATATAATATTGTATGTTTTATGTATTAGTTAGATTATTAGTTTTTGATTTCATATACACATATATTTCATAAGTTGATAATATTGTATTTGTTGCATAGTATTGGAGGTACTGTCTCTAATATTTACTAGATTATTACATGTTTGGCATATATGTTTATACTTATATGTAACTGTCCGAGTTGTTGCGGCGTTGATTGATTAAAATATATTTATATATACATATATTCCTAGTGTTTCAATCATTTCCCTTTCTGTAGTTATTCTTATTTCCTGGTTTATTTGTTTGGTTCGTGACTCGTTCAATCCATTAGTTGGTTCTATTTATTTTATTTTATGCTGGTTGAGTTTATATTATATTGAACCATAGGTTTTCAAATGGCAAGTCGGTTATTGGTAGGTTTATTTAGAGTTGTGTGTATATGTATTTCGTTTATTGGTTGGATCTGTTAGTCGCTCTCATTTTGTTAATCCTTCCTTTCGTTTCGTAGTGCCGTGTGTTCGTTTGTGCATCCAAATCCTTATTCGCGTGTTTTGTATAGAGTAGGTTTCTTGTTCTTCTTACGGCACGTGCGGAGCGCGGGACGTGACATACGGTCATTTTTCGAGAACATCGACGAATGAGCAAGTTTTGAGAGTTGTTGGTGTTGTTTCAAAGCTGAATACGGTGTGCACCATGTTCTGCGTGCAAAAGGCAGTGGTTTGGGTCTTCAAACGTCGAAATAGCTCAAACGGGAAGGAAATTATGGTCATTTTTCGTCGAAATCGACGAATGATCCAGTTTTGCGTGTTGTTGGGCTTGTTTCGAAGCATAATACGGCGTGCACTAAGATCCTGCTCTTAAAATGCTGTTATTTGCGCGCTTAAACGTCAAAATATCTGCAACAGGAAGGAAATTACGGTCATTTTTCGACAATATCGACGAATGATCGAGTTTTAAGAGTTGTTGGTCTAGATTCAAAGCTTAATACAGCGTGCACTAACATCTGCGCACAAAATGCGGTAATTTCGACGTTGAAACGTCGAAATAACTCAATCGGAATGGAAGTTAGTGTCATCTTTCGACAAGAATACCATATAACGTTATTGGTTATAACGTAATACTATATAACGTTATACGTTACATGGTAATAGTAAATAGCGTTATACGTTATAACGTAATGCAACATAACGTTATACGTTATAAGGTAGTGGTATATAGCGTGATACGTTACATGGAAAGAGTAAGTAACGTAACACGTTATAACGTAATAGCCGACAACGTTACACGTTATAACGTAATAACATATAACGTATTACGTTATAACGTAATACCATATAACGTTATTCGTTATAACCTAATACTATATAACGTTATACGTTATAATGTAATACTATATAACGTTATACGTTATAAGGTAATACTATATAACGTTATACGTTATAACGTAATACCATATATCGTTATACGTTATAACCTAATACTATATAACGTTATACGTTTTAACGTAATACTATATAACGTTATACGTTATAAGGTAATACTATATAACGTTATACGTTATAACTTAATACTATATAACGTTAGACGTTATAACGTAATACCATATAACGTTATACGTTATAACGTAATACCATATGACGTTATACGTTATAACGTATTACCATATAACGTTATACGTTATAAGGTAATAGTATATAACGTTATACGCTACATGGCAATGGTATATAAGGTTATATGTTATAACGTTATACCTTATAACGTAATACCATATGACGTTATACGTTACAACGTAATAGTACATAACGTTATACGCTACATGGCAATGGTATATAAGGTTATATGTTATAACTTTATACCTTATAACGGAATACCATATGACGTTATACGTTATAGCGTAATACTATATAACGTTATACGTCCAATGATAATAGTAATTAGCGTTATACGTTATGACGAAGAGCTACATAACATTATACGTTATAGCGAAACACCATATAACGTTATACGTTATAACGTAATACTATATAACGTTATACGTTACATGGTAATAGTATATAAGGTTATACGTGATAACGTTATACGTTATAACGTGATGCTACATAACGTTATACGTTATAACGTAATGCTACATAACGTTATACGTTATAACGTAATGCTACGTCATGGTATACGTTATAACGTAACACCATATAACGATATACGTTATTACGTAGTACCACATAACGTTACACGTTATAACGTTAAAGTATATAACGTTATACGTTACATGGAAAGTGTAAGTAACGTAACACGTTATAACGTAATAGCCGACAACGTTACACGTTATAACGTAATGCTACATAACATTATACGTTATAGCGTAATACCATATAACGTTACACGTTATAACGTAATACTATATAACGTTATACTTTATAACGTAATACCATACAACGTTACACGTTATAACGCACAAGTATATAACGTTATACGTTACAAGGTAATAGTAAATAACGTTCTACGTTATAACGTAATGCAACATAACGTTATACGTTATAACGTAATACCATATAACGCTACACGTTATAACGTAAAAGTATATAACGTTATACGTTACATGGTAACAGGAAATAACGTTATACATTAAAACGCAATGCTACATAACGTTATACGTTATAACGTAATACCATATAACGTTACACGTTAGAACGTAATACCATATAACGTTATACGTTATAACGTAATACTATATAACGTTATACGTTATAACTTAATACTATATAACATTATACGTTATAACGTAATGTCATATATCGTTATACGTTGTAACGTAATAATAAATAACGTTATACTTTATAATGTAATACTACATAACGTTATACGTTATAGGGAAATGCTATAGTACGTTACTCGTTATAACGTAATGTTATATAATGTTATACGTTACAACGTAATACCATGCAACGTTATACGTTATAACGTAATACTATATAACGTTATACGTTATAACGTAATACTATATAACGTTATACGTTATAGGGAAATGCTATGGTATGTTACTCGTTATAACGTAATGCTACATAACGTTATACGTTACAATGTAATTCTAAATAACGTTACACGTTATAACGTAGTGCTACATAACGTTATACGTTATAACGTAATACCATATAACGTTATGCGTTATAACGTAATTATATATAACGTTATACGTTATAACGTACTGCTATATATCGTTACACGTTATAATGTAAACGTATATAACGTTATACATTACATGATAATAGTAAATAACGTTCTACTTTATAACGTAATGCAAAATAACGTTATACATTGTAACGTAATAACATTTAACGTTACACGTTATAACGTAAAAGTATATAACGTTATACGTTACATGGTAATAGTAAATAACGTTTTACGTTATAACGTATAGCAATGTAACGTTATACATTATAAAGTAATACCATACGAGTAAGTAATACCATATCACCGTAAGAGTATATAACGTTATACGTAACATGGTAATAGTAAATAACTTTATACGTTCTAACGTAATGCTACATAACGTTATACGTTATAACATAATGCCATATAACGATATTCGTTATATCGTTATACTATATAACGTTATACGTTATAAGGAAATGCGATAGTACGTTACACGTTATAACGTAATACTATATAACGCTATACGTTATAAGGAAATGCTATAGTACGTTACACGTTCTAACATAATACTATATAATGTTATACGTTACAACGTAATACCATATAACGTTATTCGTTATAACGGAATTATCTATAACGTTATACGGTATAACGTTGTACTATATAACGTTATACGTTATAAGGAAGTGCTATAGTACGTTACGCGTTGTAACGAAATGCTATATAACGTTATACGTTACAACGTAACACCAAATAACGTTATACGTTATAACGTAATAGCATATCACGTTATACGTTATAACGTAAAAGTATATAACGTCATACGTTATAACGTAAAAGTATATAACGTTATACGTTATAACGTAGTGCTACATAACGATATACGTTAGAACGTAATACCATATAACGTTAAACGTTATAACGTAATAGCATATGACGTTATACGTTATAACGTAATACTATATAACGTTATACGTTATAACGTAATACTATATAACGTTATACGTTATAGGGAAATGCTATAGTATGTTACTCGTTATAACGTAATGCTACATAACGTTATACGTTACAATGTAATTCTAAATAACGTTACACGTTATAACGTAGTGCTACATAACGTTATACGTTATAACGTAATACCATATAACGTTATGCGTTATAACGTAATTATATATAACGTTATACGTTATAACGTACTGCTATATATCGTTACACGTTATAATGTAAACGTATATAACGTTATACATTACATGATAATAGTAAATAACGTTCTACTTTATAACGTAATGCAAAATAACGTTATACATTGTAACGTAATAACATATAACGTTACTCGTTATAACGTAAAAGTATATAACGTTATACGTTACATGGTAATAGTAAATAACGTTTTACGTTATAACGTATAGCAATGTAACGTTATACATTAAAAAGTAATACCATACGAGTAAGTAATACCATATCACCGTAAGAGTATATAACGTTATACGTAACATGGTAATAGTAAATAACTTTATACATTCTAACGTAATGCTACATAACGTTATACGTTATAACATAATGCCATATAACGATATTCGTTATATCGTTATACTATATAACGTTATACGTTATAAGGAAATGCTATAGTACGTTACACGTTCTAACATAATACTATATAATGTTATACGTTACAACGTAATACCATATAACGTTATTCGTTATAACGTAATTATCTATAACGTTCTACGTTATAACGTAATGCAACATAACGTTATACATTATAAAGTAATACCATACAACGTTACACGTTATAACGTAAGAGTATATAACGTTATACGTTACATGGCAATAGTAAATAACGTTATACATTATAACGTAATGCTACATAACGTTTTACGTTATAACGTAATGCCATATAGCGTTATACGTTATAGGGAAATTTTATAGTACGTTACTCGTTATAACGTAATGCTACATAACGTTATACGTTACAACGTAATACTAAATAACGTTACACGTTATAACGTAATTATATATAACGTAATACGTTATAACGTAATGCTATATATCGTTACACGTTATAACGTAAAAGTATATAACGTTATACGTTACATGGTAATAAAAAATAACGTTCTACGTTATAACGTATACTATATAACGTTATACATTATAAAGCAATACCATATAAAGTTACACGTTATAACGTAAGAGTATATAACGTTATACGTTACATGGTAGTAGTAAATAACGTTAAACATTCTAACGTAATGCTACATAACGTTATACGTTATAACGTAATGCCATATTACGTTATACGTTATAACGTTATACTATATAACGTTATACGATATAAGGCAATGCTATAGTACGTTACTCGTTATAACGTAATGCCATATAACGTTATACGTTACAACGTAATATCAATTAACGTTACACGTTATAACGTAATACTGTATAACGTTATACGTCATAACGTAATCCTATATAACATTATACTTTATAATGTAATACTATATAACGTTATACGTTATAGGAAAATGCTATAGTAATGTTACACGTTATAACGTAATACTATAGAACGTTATACGTTACAACGTAAACCATATAACGTTACACGTTATAACGTAATACTATATAACGTTATACGTTATAACGTAATACCATATAACGTTATACGTTATAACGTAGTACCACATAACGTTACACGTTATAACGTAAAAGTATATAACGTTATACGTTACATGGTAAGGGTAAATATCGTTATACATTATAACGTATTGCTACATAACGTTATACATTATAACGTAATACCATATAACGGTATACGTTATAACGTAATTATATATAACGTTACACGTTACAACGTAATACTAAATAACGTTACACATTATAACGTAATACTATATAACGTTATACGTTATAACGTAATACCATGTAGCGTTATACGTCATAACGTAATACTATATAACGTTATACATTGTAACGTAATACCATGTAACGTTATATGTTATAACGTAAAAGTATATAACGTTATACGTTACATGGTAATAGTAAGTAACGTTAAACATTCTAACGTAATGCTACATAACGTTATACGTTATAACGTAATGCCATATAACGTTATACGTTATAACGTTATACTATATAACGTTATACGATATAAGGTAATGCTATAGTACGTTACTCGTTATAACGTAATACCATATAACGTTATACGTTACAACGTAATATCAATTAACGTTACACGTTATAACGTAATACTATATAACGTTATACGTTATAACGTAATCCTATATAACATTATACTTTATAATGTGATACTATATAACGTTATACGTTATAGGGAAATGCTATAGCTCGTTACACGTTATAACGTAATACTATATAACGTTATACGTTATAACGTAAACCATATAACGTAACACGTTATAACGTAATACTATATAACGTTATACGTTATAACGTAATACCATATAACGTTATACGTTATAACGTAGGACCACATAACGTTACACGTTATAACGTAAAAGTATATAACGTTATACGTTACATGGTAATAGTAAATAACGCTTTACGTTATAACGTATAGCAATATAACGTTATACATTATAAAGCAATACCATATAAAGTTACACGTTATAACGTAAGAGTATATAACGTTATACGTTACATGGTAATAGTAAATAACGTTAAACATTCTAACGTAATGCTACATAACGTTATACGTTAAAACGTAATGCCAGATAACGTTATACGGTATAACGTTGTACTATATAACGTTATACGTTATAAGGAAGTGCTATAGTACGTTACGCGTTGTAACGTAATGCTATATAACGTTATACGTTACAACGTGACACCAAATAACGTTATACGTTATAACGTAATAGCATATCACGTTATACGTTATAACGTAAAAGTATATAACGTCATACGTTATAACGTAAAAGTATATAACGTTATACGTTATAACGTAGTGCTACATAACGTTATACGTTAGAACGTAATACCATATAACGTTAAACGTTATAACGTAATAGCATATGACGTTATACGTTATAACGTAAAAGTATATAACGTTATACGTTATAAGGTAATACTATATAACGTTGTACGTTATAACGTAATACCATATTACGTTACACGTTATAACGTAATACCATATAACGTTATACGTTATAACGTAATACTATATAACGTTATACGTTATAACGGAATAGCATATGACGTTATACGTTATAACGTAAAAGTATATAACGTTATACGTTATAACGTAGTGCTACATAACGTTACACGTTATAACGTAATACTATATAACGTTATACGTTACAACGTAAACCATATAACGTTATACGTTATAACGTAATACTATATAACGTTATACGTTATAACGTAATACCATATAACGTTATACGTTATAGCGTAGTACCACATAACGTTACACGTTATAACGTAAAAGTATATAACGTTATACGTTACATGGTAAGGGTAAATAACGTTATACATTATAACGTAATACTATATAACGTTATACGTTATAACGCAATACCATATAACGTTATACGTTATAACGTAGTACCACGTAACGTTACACGTTATAACGTATAAGTATATAACGTTATACGTTACATGGTAAGGGTAAATAACGTTATACATTATAACGTAATGCTACATAACGTTACACGTTATAACGTAAAAGTATATAACGTTATACGTTACATGGTAATAGTAAATAACGTTCTACGTTATAACGTAACGCAACATAACGTTATACATTGTAACGTAATGCCATATAACGTTACACGTTATAACGTATGAGTATATATCGTTATACGCTACATGGTATTAGTAAATAACGTTATACATTATAACGTAATGCTACATAACGCTATACGTTAAAACGTAATGCCAGATAACGTTATACGTAATAACGTAATAGCATATGACGTTATACGTTATAACGTAATACTAAATAACGTTATACTTTATAACGTAATACTATATAACGTTATACGTTATAACGTAATACCATATTACGTTACACGTTATAACGTAGTGCTACATAACGTTATACGTTAGAACGTAATACCATATAACATTATACGTTATAACGTAATAGCATATGACGTTATACGTTATAACGTAAAAGCATATAACGTTATACGTTATAACGTAATACTATATATCGTTATACGTTATAACGTAATAACATATTACGTTACACGTTATAACGTAATACCATATAACGTTATACGTTATAGCGTAGTACCACATAACGTTACACGTTATAACGTAAAAGTATATAACGTTATACGTTACATGGTAAGGGTAAATAACGTTATACATTATAACGTAATACTATATAACGTTATACGTTATAACGTAATACCATATAACGTTATACGTTATAGCGTAGTACCACATAACGTTACACGTTATAACGTAAAAGTATTTAACGTTATACGTTACATGGTAAGGGTAAATAACGTTATACATTATGACGTAATACTATATAACGTTATACGTTATAACGTAATACCATATAACGTTATACGTTATAACGTAGTACCACATAACGTTACACGTTATAACGTAAAAGTATATAACGTTATACGTTACATGGTAAGGGTAAATAACGTTATACATTATAACGTAATGCTACATAACGCTATACGTTAAAACGTAATGCCAGATAACGTTATACGTAATAACGTAATAGCATATGACGTTATACGTTATAACGTAATACTAAATAACGTTATACGTTATAACATAATACCATATAACGTTATACGTTATAACGTAATACTATATAACGTTATACGTTATAACGTAATACTATATAACGTTACACGTTATAACGTAAACGTATATAACGTTATACGTTACATGGTAATAGTAAATAACGTTCTACGTTATAACGTAATGCAACATAACGTTATACATTGTAACGTAATACCATATAACGTTACACGTTATGACGTAGGAGTATATAGCGTTATACGTTACATGGTAATAGTAAATAGCGTTATACGTTAGAACGTAATACCATATAACGTTATACGTAGTAACGTAATACTATTTAACTCTATACGTTATAAGGTAATGCTATATAACGAGATACGTCATAGGGAAATGCTATAGTACGTTACACGTTATGACGTAATACCATATAACGTTATACGTTATAACGTAAAAGTATATAACGTTATACGTTACATGGTAAGGGTAAATATCGTTATACATTATAACGTATTGCTACATAACGTTATACATTATAACGTAATACCATATAACGGTATACGTTATAACGTAATTATATATAACGTTACACGATACAACGTAATACTAAATAACGTTACACATTATAACGTAATAATATATAACGTTATACGTTATAACGTAATACCATGTAGCGTTATACGTCATAACGTAATACTATATAACGTTATACATTGTAACGTAATACCATGTAACGTTACATGTTATAACGTAAAAGTATATAACGTTATACGTTACATGGTAATAGTAAGTAACGTTAAACATTCTAACGTAATGCTACATAACGTTATACGTTATAACGTAATGCCATATAACGTTATACGTTATAACGTTATGCTATATAACGTTGTACGATATAAGGTAATGCTATAGTACGTTACTCGTTATAACGTAATACCATATAACGTTATACGTTACAACGTAATATCAATTAACGTTACACGTTATAACGTAATACTATATAACGTTATACGTTATAACGTAATCCTATATAACATTATACTTTATAATGTGATACTATATAACGTTATACGTTATAGGGAAATGCTATAGCTCGTTACACGTTATAACGTAATACTATATAACGTTATACGTTATAACGTAAACCATATAACGTTACACGTTATAACGTAATACTATATAACGTTATACGTTATAACGTAATACCATATAACGTTATACGTTATAACGTAGGACCACATAACGTTACACGTTATAACGTAAAAGTATATAACGTTATACGTTACATGGTAATAGTAAATAACGCTTTACGTTATAACGTATAGCAATATAACGTTATACATTATAAAGCAATACCATATAAAGTTACACGTTATAACGTAAGAGTATATAACGTTATACGTTACATGGTAATAGTAAATAACGTTAAACATTCTAACGTAATGCTACATAACGTTATACGTTAAAACGTAATGCCAGATAACGTTATACGGTATAACGTTGTACTATATAACGTTATACGTTATAAGGGAGTGCTATAGTACGTTACGCGTTGTAACGTAATGCTATATAACGTTATACGTTACAACGTAACACCAAATAACGTTATACGTTATAACGTAATAGCATATCACGTTATACGTTATAACGTAAAAGTATATAACGTCATACGTTATAACGTAAAAGTATATAACGTTATACGTTATAACGTAGTGCTACATAACGTTATACGTTAGAACGTAATACCATATAACGTTAAACGTTATAACGTAATAGCATATGACGTTATACGTTATAACGTAAAAGTATATAACGTTATACGTTATAAGGTAATACTATATAACGTTATACGTTATAACGTAATACCATATAACGTTATACGTTATAGCGTAGTACCACATAACGTTACACGTTATAACGTAAAAGTATATAACGTTATACGTTACATGGTAAGGGTAAATAACGTTATACATTATAACGTAATACTATATAACGTTATACGTTATAACGCAATACCATATAACGTTATACGTTATAACGTAGTACCACGTAACGTTACACGTTATAACGTAAAAGTATATAACGTTATACGTTACATGGTAAGGGTAAATAACGTTATACATTATAACGTAATGCTACATAACGTTACACGTTATAACGTAAAAGTATATAACGTTATACGTTACATGGTAATAGTAAATAACGTTCTACGTTATAACGTAACGCAACATAACGTTATACATTGTAACGTAATGCCATATAACGTTACACGTTATAGCGTATGAGTATATATCGTTATACGCTACATGGTAATAGTAAATAACGTTATACATTATAACGTAATGCTACATAACGCTATACGTTAAAACGTAATGCCAGATAACGTTATACGTAATAACGTAATAGCATATGACGTTATACGTTATAACGTAATACTAAATAACGTTATACTTTATAACGTAATACTATATAACGTTATACGTTATAACGTAATACCATATTACGTTACACGTTATAACGTAGTGCTACATAACGTTATACGTTAGAACGTAATACCATATAACATTATACGTTATAACGTAATAGCATATGACGTTATACGTTATAACGTAATACTATATATCGTTATACGTTATAACGTAATAACATATTACGTTACACGTTATAACGTAATACCATATAACGTTATACGTTATAGCGTAGTACCACATAACGTTACACGTTATAACGTAAAAGTATATAACGTTATACGTTACATGGTAAGGGTAAATAACGTTATACATTATAACGTAATACTATATAACGTTATACGTTATAACGTAATACCATATAACGTTATACGTTATAGCGTAGTACCACATAACGTTACACGTTATAACGTAAAAGTATATAACGTTATACGTTACATGGTAAGGGTAAATAACGTTATACATTATGACGTAATACTATATAACGTTATACGTTATAATGTAATACCATATAACGTTATACGTTATAACGTAGTACCACATAACGTTACACGTTCTAACGTAAAAGTATATAACGTTATACGTTACATGGTAAGGGTAAATAACGTTATACATTATAACGTAATGCTACATAACGTTACACGTTATAACGTAAAAGTATATAACGTTATACGTTACATGGTAATAGTAAATAACGTTCTACGTTATAACGTAATGCAACATAACGTTATACATTGTAACGTAATGCCATATAACGTTACACGTTATAGCGTATGAGTATATATCGTTATACGCTACATGGTAATAGTAAATAACGTTATACATTATAACGTAATGCTACATAACGCTATACGTTAAAACGTAATGCCAGATAACGTTATACGTAATAACGTAATAGCATATGACGTTATACGTTATAACGTAATACTAAATAACGTTATACTTTATAACGTAATACTATATAACGTTATACGTTATAACGTAATACCATATTACGTTACACGTTATAACGAAGTGCTACATAACGTTATACGTTAGAACGTAATACCATATAACATTATACGTTATAACGTAATAGCATATGACGTTATACGTTATAACGTAAAAGCATATAACGTTATACGTTATAACGTAATACTATATATCGTTATACGTTATAACGTAATAACATATTACGTTACACGTTATAACGTAATACCATATAACGTTATACATTATAACGTAATGCTACATAACGTTATACGTTATAACATAATACCATATAACGTTATACGTTATAACGTAATACTATATAACGTTATACGTTATAACGTAATACTATATAACGTTACACGTTATAACGTAAACGTATATAACGTTATACGTTACATGGTAATAGTAAATAACGTTCTACGTTATAACGTAATGCAACATAACGTTATACATTGTAACGTAATACCATATAACGTTACACGTTATGACGTAGGAGTATATAGCGTTATACGTTACATGGTAATAGTAAATAGCGTTATACATTAGAACGTAATACCATATAACGTTATACGTTATAACGTAATACTATTTAACTCTATACGTTGTAAGGTAATGCTATATAACGAGATACGTCATAGGGAAATGCTATAGTACGTTACACGTTATGACGTAATACCATATAACGTTATACGTTATAACGTAAAAGTATATAACGTTATACGTTACATGGTAATAGTAAATAAGGTTCTACGTTATAACGTAATGCAACATAACGTTATACATTATAACGTAATAACATATAACGTTACACGTTATGACGTAGGAGTATATAGCGTTGCACATTACATGGTAATAGTAAACAGCGTTATACATTAGAACTTAATGCAACATAACGTTATACATTATAACGTAATACCATATAACGTTACACGTTATAACGTAAGAGTATATAACGTTATACGTTACATGGTAATCGTAAATAACCTTTTACGTTATAACGTAATGCAACATAACGTTATACATTATAACGTAATACTATATAACGTTACACGTTATGACGTAGGAGTATATTGCGTTATACGTTATAACGTAATACTATATAACGTTATACGTTATAACGTAATACTATATAACGTTATACTTTATAACGTAATACTATATAACGTTATACGTTACAACATAGCACCACATAACGTTACACGTTATGACGTAGGAGTATATAGCGTTATACGTTATAACGTAATACTATATAACGCTATACGTTATAACGTAATACTATATAACGCTATATATTTATAACTTAATACTATATAACGTTATACGTTATAAGGTAACACTATATAACGTTATACGTTATAGGGAAATGCTATAGAACGTTACACGTTATAACGTAAAACTATATAACGGTATACGTTACAACGTAATACCATATAACGTTACAGGTTATGACGTAATACTATATAACGTTATACGTTATAACGTAATACCATATACGGTTATACGTTATAACGTAATACCATATAACGTTATACGTTATAACGTAATTATATATAACGTTATACGTTATAACGTAATGGTATATATCGTTACACGTTATAACGTAAAAGCATATAACGTTATACGTTACAAGGTAATACCATATAACGTTATACGTTACAAGGTAATTTTATATAACTTTATACGTTATAACCTAATGCTACATAATGTTATACGTTATAACGTAATACCATATAATGTTACACGTTATAACGTAAAAGTATATAACGTTATACGTTACATGGTAATAGCAAACTAGGATCTACGTTATAACGTAATGCAACATAACGTTATACATTATAACGTAATACCATATAACGTTACACGTTATGACGTAGGAGTATATAGCGTTGTACATTACATGGTAATAGTAAATAGCGTTGTACATTAGAGCGTAATGCAACATAAAGTTATCCATTATAACGTAATACGATATAACGTTACACGTTATAACGTAAGAGTATATAACGTTATACGTTACATCGTAATAGTAAATAACCTTTTACGTTATAACGTAATGCAACATAACGTTATACATTATAACGTAATACTATATAACGTTACACGTTATGACGTAGGAGTATATAGCGTTATACGTTACATGGTAATAGTAAATAGCGTTATACATTAGAACGTAATGCTACATAACGTTATACGTTATAACGTAATTCCATATAACGTTATACGTTATAACGTTATACTATATAACGTTATACGTTATAACGTAATACCATATAACGATATACGTTATAATGTAAAACCATAAGACGATATACGTTATAACGTAAAAGTATATAACGTTATACGTTACATGGTAATAGTATATAACGTTTTACGTTATAACGTAAAGCGACATAACGTTATACGTTATAACGTAGTACCACATAACGTTACACGTTATAACGTAATAATATATAACGTTATACTTTACATGGTAATAGTATATAACTTTATACGTTATAACGTAATGCTACATAACGTTCTCCGTTATAATGTAGTACCATATAACGTTATACGTTATAACGTAATACTATATAACGTTATACGTTATAACGTAATACCATATAACGTTATCCGTTATAACGTAATACTATATAACGTTATACGTTATAACGTAATGCTATATATCGTTACACGTTATAACGTAAAAGTATATAACGTTATACGTTACATGGTAAGGGTAAATAACGTTATACATTATAACGTAATACTATATAACGTTATACGTTATAACGCAATACCATATAACGTTATACGTTATAACGTAGTACCACGTAACGTTACACGTTATAACGTATAAGTATATAACGTTATACGTTACATGGTAAGGGTAAATAACGTTATACATTATAACGTAATGCTACATAACGTTACACGTTATAACGTAAAAGTATATAACGTTATACGTTACATGGTAATAGTAAATAACGTTCTACGTTATAACGTAACGCAACATAACGTTATACATTGTAACGTAATGCCATATAACGTTACACGTTATAACGTATGAGTATATATCGTTATACGCTACATGGTATTAGTAAATAACGTTATACATTATAACGTAATGCTACATAACGCTATACGTTAAAACGTAATGCCAGATAACGTTATACGTAATAACGTAATAGCATATGACGTTATACGTTATAACGTAATACTAAATAACGTTATACTTTATAACGTAATACTATATAACGTTATACGTTATAACGTAATACCATATTACGTTACACGTTATAACGTAGTGCTACATAACGTTATACGTTAGAACGTAATACCATATAACATTATACGTTATAACGTAATAGCATATGACGTTATACGTTATAACGTAAAAGCATATAACGTTATACGTTATAACGTAATACTATATATCGTTATACGTTATAACGTAATAACATATTACGTTACACGTTATAACGTAATACCATATAACGTTATACGTTATAGCGTAGTACCACATAACGTTACACGTTATAACGTAAAAGTATATAACGTTATACGTTACATGGTAAGGGTAAATAACGTTATACATTATAACGTAATACTATATAACGTTATACGTTATAACGTAATACCATATAACGTTATACGTTATAGCGTAGTACCACATAACGTTACACGTTATAACGTAAAAGTATTTAACGTTATACGTTACATGGTAAGGGTAAATAACGTTATACATTATGACGTAATACTATATAACGTTATACGTTATAACGTAATACCATATAACGTTATACGTTATAACGTAGTACCACATAACGTTACACGTTATAACGTAAAAGTATATAACGTTATACGTTACATGGTAAGGGTAAATAACGTTATACATTATAACGTAATGCTACATAACGCTATACGTTAAAACGTAATGCCAGATAACGTTATACGTAATAACGTAATAGCATATGACGTTATACGTTATAACGTAATACTAAATAACGTTATACGTTATAACATAATACCATATAACGTTATACGTTATAACGTAATACTATATAACGTTATACGTTATAACGTAATACTATATAACGTTACACGTTATAACGTAAACGTATATAACGTTATACGTTACATGGTAATAGTAAATAACGTTCTACGTTATAACGTAATGCAACATAACGTTATACATTGTAACGTAATACCATATAACGTTACACGTTATGACGTAGGAGTATATAGCGTTATACGTTACATGGTAATAGTAAATAGCGTTATACGTTAGAACGTAATACCATATAACGTTATACGTAGTAACGTAATACTATTTAACTCTATACGTTATAAGGTAATGCTATATAACGAGATACGTCATAGGGAAATGCTATAGTACGTTACACGTTATGACGTAATACCATATAACGTTATACGTTATAACGTAAAAGTATATAACGTTATACGTTACATGGTAAGGGTAAATATCGTTATACATTATAACGTATTGCTACATAACGTTATACATTATAACGTAATACCATATAACGGTATACGTTATAACGTAATTATATATAACGTTACACGATACAACGTAATACTAAATAACGTTACACATTATAACGTAATAATATATAACGTTATACGTTATAACGTAATACCATGTAGCGTTATACGTCATAACGTAATACTATATAACGTTATACATTGTAACGTAATACCATGTAACGTTACATGTTATAACGTAAAAGTATATAACGTTATACGTTACATGGTAATAGTAAGTAACGTTAAACATTCTAACGTAATGCTACATAACGTTATACGTTATAACGTAATGCCATATAACGTTATACGTTATAACGTTATGCTATATAACGTTGTACGATATAAGGTAATGCTATAGTACGTTACTCGTTATAACGTAATACCATATAACGTTATACGTTACAACGTAATATCAATTAACGTTACACGTTATAACGTAATACTATATAACGTTATACGTTATAACGTAATCCTATATAACATTATACTTTATAATGTGATACTATATAACGTTATACGTTATAGGGAAATGCTATAGCTCGTTACACGTTATAACGTAATACTATATAACGTTATACGTTATAACGTAAACCATATAACGTTACACGTTATAACGTAATACTATATAACGTTATACGTTATAACGTAATACCATATAACGTTATACGTTATAACGTAGGACCACATAACGTTACACGTTATAACGTAAAAGTATATAACGTTATACGTTACATGGTAATAGTAAATAACGCTTTACGTTATAACGTATAGCAATATAACGTTATACATTATAAAGCAATACCATATAAAGTTACACGTTATAACGTAAGAGTATATAACGTTATACGTTACATGGTAATAGTAAATAACGTTAAACATTCTAACGTAATGCTACATAACGTTATACGTTAAAACGTAATGCCAGATAACGTTATACGGTATAACGTTGTACTATATAACGTTATACGTTATAAGGGAGTGCTATAGTACGTTACGCGTTGTAACGTAATGCTATATAACGTTATACGTTACAACGTAACACCAAATAACGTTATACGTTATAACGTAATAGCATATCACGTTATACGTTATAACGTAAAAGTATATAACGTCATACGTTATAACGTAAAAGTATATAACGTTATACGTTATAACGTAGTGCTACATAACGTTATACGTTAGAACGTAATACCATATAACGTTAAACGTTATAACGTAATAGCATATGACGTTATACGTTATAACGTAAAAGTATATAACGTTATACGTTATAAGGTAATACTATATAACGTTATACGTTATAACGTAATACCATATAACGTTATACGTTATAGCGTAGTACCACATAACGTTACACGTTATAACGTAAAAGTATATAACGTTATACGTTACATGGTAAGGGTAAATAACGTTATACATTATAACGTAATACTATATAACGTTATACGTTATAACGCAATACCATATAACGTTATACGTTATAACGTAGTACCACGTAACGTTACACGTTATAACGTAAAAGTATATAACGTTATACGTTACATGGTAAGGGTAAATAACGTTATACATTATAACGTAATGCTACATAACGTTACACGTTATAACGTAAAAGTATATAACGTTATACGTTACATGGTAATAGTAAATAACGTTCTACGTTATAACGTAACGCAACATAACGTTATACATTGTAACGTAATGCCATATAACGTTACACGTTATAGCGTATGAGTATATATCGTTATACGCTACATGGTAATAGTAAATAACGTTATACATTATAACGTAATGCTACATAACGCTATACGTTAAAACGTAATGCCAGATAACGTTATACGTAATAACGTAATAGCATATGACGTTATACGTTATAACGTAATACTAAATAACGTTATACTTTATAACGTAATACTATATAACGTTATACGTTATAACGTAATACCATATTACGTTACACGTTATAACGTAGTGCTACATAACGTTATACGTTAGAACGTAATACCATATAACATTATACGTTATAACGTAATAGCATATGACGTTATACGTTATAACGTAATACTATATATCGTTATACGTTATAACGTAATAACATATTACGTTACACGTTATAACGTAATACCATATAACGTTATACGTTATAGCGTAGTACCACATAACGTTACACGTTATAACGTAAAAGTATATAACGTTATACGTTACATGGTAAGGGTAAATAACGTTATACATTATAACGTAATACTATATAACGTTATACGTTATAACGTAATACCATATAACGTTATACGTTATAGCGTAGTACCACATAACGTTACACGTTATAACGTAAAAGTATATAACGTTATACGTTACATGGTAAGGGTAAATAACGTTATACATTATGACGTAATACTATATAACGTTATACGTTATAATGTAATACCATATAACGTTATACGTTATAACGTAGTACCACATAACGTTACACGTTCTAACGTAAAAGTATATAACGTTATACGTTACATGGTAAGGGTAAATAACGTTATACATTATAACGTAATGCTACATAACGTTACACGTTATAACGTAAAAGTATATAACGTTATACGTTACATGGTAATAGTAAATAACGTTCTACGTTATAACGTAATGCAACATAACGTTATACATTGTAACGTAATGCCATATAACGTTACACGTTATAGCGTATGAGTATATATCGTTATACGCTACATGGTAATAGTAAATAACGTTATACATTATAACGTAATGCTACATAACGCTATACGTTAAAACGTAATGCCAGATAACGTTATACGTAATAACGTAATAGCATATGACGTTATACGTTATAACGTAATACTAAATAACGTTATACTTTATAACGTAATACTATATAACGTTATACGTTATAACGTAATACCATATTACGTTACACGTTATAACGAAGTGCTACATAACGTTATACGTTAGAACGTAATACCATATAACATTATACGTTATAACGTAATAGCATATGACGTTATACGTTATAACGTAAAAGCATATAACGTTATACGTTATAACGTAATACTATATATCGTTATACGTTATAACGTAATAACATATTACGTTACACGTTATAACGTAATACCATATAACGTTATACATTATAACGTAATGCTACATAACGTTATACGTTATAACATAATACCATATAACGTTATACGTTATAACGTAATACTATATAACGTTATACGTTATAACGTAATACTATATAACGTTACACGTTATAACGTAAACGTATATAACGTTATACGTTACATGGTAATAGTAAATAACGTTCTACGTTATAACGTAATGCAACATAACGTTATACATTGTAACGTAATACCATATAACGTTACACGTTATGACGTAGGAGTATATAGCGTTATACGTTACATGGTAATAGTAAATAGCGTTATACATTAGAACGTAATACCATATAACGTTATACGTTATAACGTAATACTATTTAACTCTATACGTTGTAAGGTAATGCTATATAACGAGATACGTCATAGGGAAATGCTATAGTACGTTACACGTTATGACGTAATACCATATAACGTTATACGTTATAACGTAAAAGTATATAACGTTATACGTTACATGGTAATAGTAAATAAGGTTCTACGTTATAACGTAATGCAACATAACGTTATACATTATAACGTAATAACATATAACGTTACACGTTATGACGTAGGAGTATATAGCGTTGCACATTACATGGTAATAGTAAACAGCGTTATACATTAGAACTTAATGCAACATAACGTTATACATTATAACGTAATACCATATAACGTTACACGTTATAACGTAAGAGTATATAACGTTATACGTTACATGGTAATCGTAAATAACCTTTTACGTTATAACGTAATGCAACATAACGTTATACATTATAACGTAATACTATATAACGTTACACGTTATGACGTAGGAGTATATTGCGTTATACGTTATAACGTAATACTATATAACGTTATACGTTATAACGTAATACTATATAACGTTATACTTTATAACGTAATACTATATAACGTTATACGTTACAACATAGCACCACATAACGTTACACGTTATGACGTAGGAGTATATAGCGTTATACGTTATAACGTAATACTATATAACGCTATACGTTATAACGTAATACTATATAACGCTATATATTTATAACTTAATACTATATAACGTTATACGTTATAAGGTAACACTATATAACGTTATACGTTATAGGGAAATGCTATAGAACGTTACACGTTATAACGTAAAACTATATAACGGTATACGTTACAACGTAATACCATATAACGTTACAGGTTATGACGTAATACTATATAACGTTATACGTTATAACGTAATACCATATACGGTTATACGTTATAACGTAATACCATATAACGTTATACGTTATAACGTAATTATATATAACGTTATACGTTATAACGTAATGGTATATATCGTTACACGTTATAACGTAAAAGCATATAACGTTATACGTTACAAGGTAATACCATATAACGTTATACGTTACAAGGTAATTTTATATAACTTTATACGTTATAACCTAATGCTACATAATGTTATACGTTATAACGTAATACCATATAATGTTACACGTTATAACGTAAAAGTATATAACGTTATACGTTACATGGTAATAGCAAACTAGGATCTACGTTATAACGTAATGCAACATAACGTTATACATTATAACGTAATACCATATAACGTTACACGTTATGACGTAGGAGTATATAGCGTTGTACATTACATGGTAATAGTAAATAGCGTTGTACATTAGAGCGTAATGCAACATAAAGTTATCCATTATAACGTAATACGATATAACGTTACACGTTATAACGTAAGAGTATATAACGTTATACGTTACATCGTAATAGTAAATAACCTTTTACGTTATAACGTAATGCAACATAACGTTATACATTATAACGTAATACTATATAACGTTACACGTTATGACGTAGGAGTATATAGCGTTATACGTTACATGGTAATAGTAAATAGCGTTATACATTAGAACGTAATGCTACATAACGTTATACGTTATAACGTAATTCCATATAACGTTATACGTTATAACGTTATACTATATAACGTTATACGTTATAACGTAATACCATATAACGATATACGTTATAATGTAAAACCATAAGACGATATACGTTATAACGTAAAAGTATATAACGTTATACGTTACATGGTAATAGTATATAACGTTTTACGTTATAACGTAAAGCGACATAACGTTATACGTTATAACGTAGTACCACATAACGTTACACGTTATAACGTAATAATATATAACGTTATACTTTACATGGTAATAGTATATAACTTTATACGTTATAACGTAATGCTACATAACGTTCTCCGTTATAATGTAGTACCATATAACGTTATACGTTATAACGTAATACTATATAACGTTATACGTTATAACGTAATACCATATAACGTTATCCGTTATAACGTAATACTATATAACGTTATACGTTATAACGTAATGCTATATATCGTTACACGTTATAACGTAAAAGTATATAACGTTAGACGTTACAGGGGTAACAGTATATAACTTTATACGTTATAATCTAATGCTACATAATGTTATACGTTATAACGTAATACCATATAACGTTATCCGTTATAACGTAATACTATATAACGTTATACGTTATAACGTAATACTATATAACGTTATACGTTATAACGTAATACCATATAACGTTATCCGTTATAACGTAATACTATATAACGTTATACGTTATAACGTAATGCTATATATCGTTACACGTTATAACGTAAAAGTATATAACGTTAGACGTTACAGGGGTAACAGTATATAACTTCATACGTTATAACCTAATGCTACATAATGTTATACGTTATAACGTAATACCATATAACGTTACACGTTATAACGTAAAAATATATAACGTTATACGTTACATGGTAGTAGTATATAACTTTATACGTTATAACGTAATGCTACATAACGTTCTACGTTATCACGTAATGCAACATAACGTTATACATTATAACGTAATACCATATAACGTTACACGTTATAACGTAATACTATATAACGTTATACGTTCTAACGTAATACCATATAACGTTATATGATATAACGTTATACTATATAACGTTATACGTTATGAGGAAATGCTGTAGCACGTTACACGTTATAACGTAAGAGTATATAACGTTATACGTTACATGGTAATAGAAAATGACGTTATACGTTATAACGTAATGCTACATAACGTTATACGTGATAACGTAATACCATATAACGTTATACGTTATAACGTTATACTATAAAACGTTATACATTATAACGAAATGCTATAGTACGTTACACGTTATAACGTAAAAGTATATAACGTTATACGTTACATGGTAAGGGTAAATAACGTTATACATTATAACGTAATACTATATAACGTTATACGTTATAACGTAATACCATATAACGTTATACGTTATAGCGTAGTACCACATAACGTTACACGTTATAACGTAAAAGTATATAACGTTATACGTTACATGGTAAGGGTAAATAACGTTATACATTATAACGTAATACTATATAACGTTATACGTTATAACATAATACCATATAACGTTATACGTTATAACGTAGTACCACATAACGTTACACGTTATAACGTAAAAGTATATAACGTTATACGTTACATGGTAAGGGTAAATAACGTTATACATTATGACGTAATGCTACATAACGTTACACGTTATAACGTAAAAGTATATAACGTTATACGTTACATGGTAATAGTAAATAACGTTCTACGTTATAACGTAATGCAACATAACGTTATACATTGTAACGTAATGCCATATAACGTTACACGTTATAACGTATGAGTATATATCGTTATACGCTACATGGTAATAGTAAATAACGTTATACATTATAACGTAATGCTACATAACGCTATACGTTAAAACGTAATGCCAGATAACGTTATACGTAATAACGTAATAGCATATGACGCTATACGTTATAACGTAATACTAAATAACGTTATACTTTATAACGTAATACTATATAACGTTATACGTTATAACGTAATACCATATTACGTTACACGTTATAACGTAGTGCTACATAACGTTATACGTTAGAACGTAATACCATATAACATTATACGTTATAACGTAATAGCATATGACGTTATACGTTAAAACGTAAAAGCATATAACGTTATACGTTATAACGTAATACTATATATCGTTATACGTTATAACGTAATAACATATTACGTTACACGTTATAACGTAATACCATATAACGTTATACGTTATAACGTAGTGCTACATAACGTTATACGTTAGAACGTAATACCATATAACATTATGCGTTATAGCGTAATAGCATATGACGTTGTACGTTATAACGTAAAAGTATATAACGTTATACGTTATAACGTAATTCTAAATAACGTTATACTTTATAACGTAATACTATATAACGTTATACGTTATAACGTAATACCATATTACGTTACACGTTATAACGTAGTGCTACATAACGTTATACGTTAGAACGTAATACCATATAACATTATACATTATAATGTAATACTATATAACGTTATACGTTATAGGGAAATGCTATAGTACGTTACACGTTATAACGTAATACTATATATCGTTATACGTTATAACGTAATAACATATTACGTTACACGTTATAACGTAATACCATATAACGTTATACGTTATAACGTAGTGCTACAAAACGTTATACGTTAGAACGTAATACCATATAACATTATGCGTTATAGCGTAATAGCATATGACGTTGTACGTTATAACGTAAAAGTATATAACGTTATACGTTATAACGTAATTCTAAATAACGTTATACTTTATAACGTAATACTATATAACGTTATACGTTATAACGTAATACCATATTACGTTACACGTTATAACGTAGTGCTACATAACGTTATACGTTAGAACGTAATACCATATAACATTATACATTATAATGTAATACTATATAACGTTATACGTTATAGGGAAATGCTATAGTACGTTACACGTTATAACGTAATACTATAGAACGTTATACGTTACAACGTAAACCATATAACGTTATACGTTATAACGTAATACTATTTAACTCTATACGTTATAAGGTAATGCTATATAACGAGATACGTCATAGGGAAATGCTATAGTACGTTACACGTTATGACGTAATACCATATAACGTTATACGTTATAACGTAAAAGTATATAACGTTATACGTTACATGGTAATAGTAAATAAGGTTCTACGTTATAACGTAATGCAACATAACGTTATACATTATAACGTAATAACATATAACGTTACACGTTATGACGTAGGAGTATATAGCGTTGCACATTACATGGTAATAGTAAACAGCGTTATACATTAGAACTTAATGCAACATAACGTTATACATTATAACGTAATACCATATAACGTTACACGTTATAACGTAAGAGTATATAACGTTATACGTTACATGGTAATCGTAAATAACCTTTTACGTTATAACGTAATGCAACATAACGTTATACATTATAACGTAATACTATATAACGTTACACGTTATGACGTAGGAGTATATTGCGTTATACGTTATAACGTAATACTATATAACGTTATACGTTATAACGTAATACTATATAACGTTATACTTTATAACGTAATACTATATAACGTTATACGTTACAACATAGCACCACATAACGTTACACGTTATGACGTAGGAGTATATAGCGTTATACGTTATAACGTAATACTATATAACGCTATACGTTATAACGTAATACTATATAACGCTATATATTTATAACTTAATACTATATAACGTTATACGTTATAAGGTAACACTATATAACGTTATACGTTATAGGGAAATGCTATAGAACGTTACACGTTATAACGTAAAACTATATAACGGTATACGTTACAACGTAATACCATATAACGTTACAGGTTATGACGTAATATTATATAACGTTATACGTTATAACGTAATACCATATACGGTTATACGTTATAACGTAATACCATATAACGTTATACGTTATAACGTAATTATATATAACGTTATACGTTATAACGTAATGGTATATATCGTTACACGTTATAACGTAAAAGCATACAACGTTATACGTTACAAGGTAATACCATATAACGTTATACGTTACAAGGTAATTTTATATAACTTTATACGTTATAACCTAATGCTACATAATGTTATACGTTATAACGTAATACCATATAATGTTACACGTTATAACGTAAAAGTATATAACGTTATACGTTACATGGTAATAGCAAACTAGGATCTACGTTATAACGTAATGCAACATAACGTTATACATTATAACGTAATACCATATAACGTTACACGTTATGACGTAGGAGTATATAGCGTTGTACATTACATGGTAATAGTAAATAGCGTTGTACATTAGAGCGTAATGCAACATAAAGTTATCCATTATAACGTAATACCATATAACGTTACACGTTATAACGTAAGAGTATATAACGTTATACGTTACATCGTAATAGTAAATAACCTTTTACGTTATAACGTAATGCAACATAACGTTATACATTATAACGTAATACTATATAACGTTACACGTTATGACGTAGGAGTATATAGCGTTATACGTTACATGGTAATAGTAAATAGCGTTATACATTAGAACGTAATGCTACATAACGTTATACGTTATAACGTAATTCCATATAACGTTATACGTTATAACGTTATACTATATAACGTTATACGTTATAACGTAATACCATATAACGATATACGTTATAATGTAAAACCATAAGACGATATACGTTATAACGTAAAAGTATATAACGTTATACGTTACATGGTAATAGTATATAACGTTTTACGTTATAACGTAAAGCGACATAACGTTATACGTTATAACGTAGTACCACATAACGTTACACGTTATAACGTAATAATATATAACGTTATACTTTACATGGTAATAGTATATAACTTTATACGTTATAACGTAATGCTACATAACGTTCTCCGTTATAATGTAGTACCATATAACGTTATACGTTATAACGTAATACTATATAACGTTATACGTTATAACGTAATACCATATAACGTTATCCGTTATAGCGTAATACTATATAACGTTATACGTTATAACGTAATGCTATATATCGTTACACGTTATAACGTAAAAGTATATAACGTTAGACGTTACAGGGGTAACAGTATATAACTTTATACGTTATAATCTAATGCTACATAATGTTATACGTTATAACGTAATACCATATAACGTTATCCGTTATAACGTAATACTATATAACGTTATACGTTATAACGTAATACTATATAACGTTATACGTTATAACGTAATACCATATAACGTTATCCGTTATAACGTAATACTATATAACGTTATACGTTATAACGTAATGCTATATATCGTTACACGTTATAACGTAAAAGTATATAACGTTAGACGTTACAGGGGTAACAGTATATAACTTCATACGTTACAACCTAATGCTACATAATGTTATACGTTATAACGTAATACCATATAACGTTACACGTTATAACGTAAAAATATATAACGTTATACGTTACATGGTAGTAGTATATAACTTTATACGTTATAACGTAATGCTACATAACGTTCTACGTTATATCGTAATGCAACATAACGTTATACATTATAACGTAATACCATATAACGTTACACGTTATAACGTAATACTATATAACGTTATACGTTCTAACGTAATACCATATAACGTTATATGATATAACGTTATACTATATAACGTTATACGTTATGAGGAAATGCTGTAGCACGTTACACGTTATAACGTAAGAGTATATAACGTTATACGTTACATGGTAATAGAAAATGACGTTATACGTTATAACGTAATGCTACATAACGTTATACGTGATAACGTAATACCATATAACGTTATACGTTATAACGTTATACTATAAAACGTTATACATTATAACGAAATGCTATAGTACGTTACACGTTATAACGTAAAAGTATATAACGTTATACGTTACATGGTAAGGGTAAATAACGTTATACATTATAACGTAATACTATATAACGTTATACGTTATAACGTAATACCATATAACGTTATACGTTATAGCGTAGTACCACATAACGTTACACGTTATAACGTAAAAGTATATAACGTTATACGTTACATGGTAAGGGTAAATAACGTTATACATTATAACGTAATACTATATAACGTTATACGTTATAACATAATACCATATAACGTTATACGTTATAACGTAGTACCACATAACGTTACACGTTATAACGTAAAAGTATATAACGTTATACGTTACATGGTAAGGGTAAATAACGTTATACATTATGACGTAATGCTACATAACGTTACACGTTATAACGTAAAAGTATATAACGTTATACGTTACATGGTAATAGTAAATAACGTTCTACGTTATAACGTAATGCAACATAACGTTATACATTGTAACGTAATGCCATATAACGTTACACGTTATAACGTATGAGTATATATCGTTATACGCTACATGGTAATAGTAAATAACGTTATACATTATAACGTAATGCTACATAACGCTATACGTTAAAACGTAATGCCAGATAACGTTATACGTAATAACGTAATAGCATATGACGCTATACGTTATAACGTAATACTAAATAACGTTATACTTTATAACGTAATACTATATAACGTTATACGTTATAACGTAATACCATATTACGTTACACGTTATAACGTAGTGCTACATAACGTTATACGTTAGAACGTAATACCATATAACATTATACGTTATAACGTAATAGCATATGACGTTATACGTTATAACGTAAAAGCATATAACGTTATACGTTATAACGTAATACTATATATCGTTATACGTTATAACGTAATAACATATTACGTTACACGTTATAACGTAATACCATATAACGTTATACGTTATAACGTAGTGCTACATAACGTTATACGTTAGAACGTAATACCATATAACATTATGCGTTATAGCGTAATAGCATATGACGTTGTACGTTATAACGTAAAAGTATATAACGTTATACGTTATAACGTAATTCTAAATAACGTTATACTTTATAACGTAATACTATATAACGTTATACGTTATAACGTAATACCATATTACGTTACACGTTATAACGTAGTGCTACATAACGTTATACGTTAGAACGTAATACCATATAACATTATACATTATAATGTAATACTATATAACGTTATACGTTATAGGGAAATGCTATAGTACGTTACACGTTATAACGTAATACTATAGAACGTTATACGTTACAACGTAAACCATATAACGTTACACGTTATAACGTAATACTATATAACGTTATACGTTATAACGTAATACAATATAACGTTATACGTTATAACATAGTACCACATAACGTTACACGTTATAACGTAAATGAATATAACGTTATACGTTACATGGTAAGGGTAAATAACGTTATACATTATAACGTAATACTATATAACGTTATACGTTATAACGTAATACCATATAACGTTATACGTTATAACGTTGTACCACATAACGTTACACGTTATAACGTTAAAGTATATAACGTTATACGTTACATGGTAATAGTAAATAACGTTCTACGTTATAACGTAATGCAACATAACGTTATACATTGTAACGTAATGCCATATAACGTTACACGTTATAACATAAGAGTATATATCGTTATACGCTACATGGTGATAGTAAATAACGTTATACATTATAACGTAATGCTACATAATGTTATACGTTAAAACGTAATGCCAGATAACGTTATACGTTATAACGTAATAGCATATGACGTTGTACGTTATAACGTAAAAGTATATAAAGTTATACGTTACATGGTAATAGTAAATAACGTTATACGTTATAACGTAATGCAACATAACGTTATACATTATAAAGTAATACCATATAACGTTACACGTTATAACGTAAGAGTATATAACGTTATCAGTTACATGGTAATACTAAATAACGTTATGCATTATAACGTAATGCTACATAACGATATACGTTATAACGTAATACCATATATCGTTACACGTTATAACGTAAAAGTATATAACGTTATATGTTACATGGTAATAGTAAGTAACGTTTTACGTTATAACGAATTGCAACATAACGTTATACATTATAAAGTAATACCATATAACGTTACACTTTATAGCGTAAGACTATATAACGTTATACGTTACATGGTAATAGTATATAAAGTTTTACGTTATAACGTAATGCTACATAACGTTATACGTTATAACGTAATGCTACATAACGTTATACGTTATAACGAATTGCAACATAACGTTATACATTATAAAGTAATACCATATGTCGTTACACGTTATAACGTAATACTATATAACGTTATACGTTATAACGTAATACTATATAACGTTATCCGTTATAACGTAATACTATATAACGTTATACGTTATAAGGAAATGCTATAGTACATTACACGTTATAAGGTAACAGTATATAACGTTATACGTTACATGGTAATAGTATATAAAGTTTTACGTTATAACGTAATGCTACATAACGTTATACGTTATAACGTAATGCCTTAAAACGTTATACGTTATAACGTAATACTATATAACGTTATACGTTATAACGTAATACTATATAACGTTATAGCTTATAAGGAAATGCTATAGTACGTTACACGTTATAAGGTAACAGTATATAACGTTATACGTTACATGGTAATAGTAAATAACGTTTTACGTTATAACTTATTGCAACATAACGTTATACATTATAAAGTAATACCATATATCGTTACACGTTATAACGTAATACTATATAACGTTATACGTTACATGGTAATAGTATATAAAGTTTTACGTTATAACGTAATGCTACATAACGTTATACGTTATAACGTAATGCCATAAAACGTTATACGTTATAACGTATTACTATATAACGTTACACGTTATTACCTAATGCTACATAATGTTATACGTTATAACGTAATACCATCTAACGTTACACGTTATAACGTAAAAATATATAGCGTTATACGTTACATGGTAATAGTGTATAACGTTACACATTATAACGTAATGCTACATAACGTTATACGTTATAACGTAATGCCATAAAACGTTATACGTTATAACGTATTACTATATAACGTTACACGTTATTACCTAATGCTACATAATGTTATCCGTTATAACGTAATACTATATAACGTTATACGTTATACCGTAATTATATATAACGTTATACGTTATAACGTAATGCTACATAACGTTCTACGTTATAACGTAATGCAACATAACGTTATACATTATAACGTAATACCATATAACGTTACACGGTATAACGTAAAAGTATATAACGTTGTACGTTACATGGTAATAGTAAATAACGTTACACATTATAACGTAATGCTACATAACGTTATACGTTATAGCGTAATACAATATAACGTTATAGGTTCTAACATTATACTATATAACGTTATACGTTATAAGGAAATGCTATAGTACGTCACACGTTATCACTTAATGCTATATAACGTTATACGTTATCACGTAATACTATATAACTTTATACGTTATAAGGTAATGCTATATACCGTTATACGTTATAGGGAAATGCTATAGTACGTTACAAGTTATAACGTAATACTATATAACGTTATACGTTATAGCGTATTACCATATAACGTTATGCGTAATAACGTAATACTATATAACGTTATACGTTATAACGTATTACCATATAACGTTATGCGTAATAACGTAATACTATATAACGTTGTACGTTATAACGTATTACTATATAACGTTATACGTTATAACGTAATACTATATAACGATATACGTTATAACGTAATACCATATGACGTTATACGTTATAACGCAAGAGTGTATAACGTTATACGTTACATGATAATAGTAAATAGCGTTATACATTATAACGTAATGCAACATAACGTTATACCTTATAACATAATACCATCTAACGTTACACGTTATTTACGTAAAAGTATATAACGCTATACGTTATAACGTAATAGCAATTAACGTTACACGTTATAACGTAATACTATACAACGTTATACGTTATAACGTAGTATATCGTTACACGTTATAACGTAAAAGTATATAACGTTATACGTTATAAGGAAATGGTATAGTACGTTACACGTTATAAGGAAACAGTATATAACGTTATACGTTACATGGTAATACTAAATAACGTTATACATTATAACGTAATGCTACATTATACGTTATAACGTTATACCATAAAACGTTATACGTTATAACGTAATACCATAAAAGGTTATACGTTATAACGTAATACTATATAACGATATACGTTATAACGTAATACCATATGACGTTATACGTTATAACGCAAGAGTGTATAACGTTATACGTTACATGATAATAGTAAATAGCGTTATACATTATAACGTAATGCAACATAACGTTATACATTATAACGTAATACTATATAACGTTACACGTTATAACGTAAGAGTATATAACGTTATACGTTACATGGTAATAGTAAATAGCGTTATACATTATAACGAAATGCTACATAACGTTATACGTTACAACGTAATACCATATAACGTTACACGTTATAACGTAATACTATATAACGATATACGTTATAACGTAATACTATATAACGTTATACGTTACAACGTAATACCATATAACGTTACACGTTATAACGTAAGAGTATATAACGTTATACGTTACATGGTAATAGTAAATAGCGTTATACATTATAACGAAATGCTACATAACGTCATACGTTATAACGTAATTCCATATAACGTTATACGTTATCACGTAATACTATATAACGATATACGTTATAACGTAATACTATATAACGTTATACGTTACAACGTAATACCATATAACGTTACACGTTATAACGTAAGAGTATATAACGTTATACGTTATAACGTAATACTATATAACGTTATACGTTACAACGTAATACCATATAACGTTATATGTTATAACATAATTATATATAACGTTACACGTTATAACGTAATACTATATAACGTTATACGTTATCACTTTATACTATATAACTTTTTACGTTATAAGGTAATGCTATATACCGTTATACGTTATAGGGAAATGCCTTAGTGCGTTAGACGTTATAACGTAATGCTACATAACGTTATCCGTTATAACGTAATACTATATAACGTTATACGTTACAACGTAATACCATATAACGTCATACGTTATAGCGTAATACTATATAACGTTATACTTTATATGGTAATACTATATAACGTTATACGTTATAACGCAGTACCACATAACGTTACACCTTATAACGTAAAAGTATATAACGTTATACGTTACATGGTAATAGTAAATAACGTACTACGTTATGACGTAATGCTACATAACGTCATACGTTATAACGTAATTCCATATAACGTTATACGTTATCACGTAATACTATATAACGATATACGTTATAACGTAATACTATATAACGTTATACGTTACAACGTAATACCATATAACGTTATACGTTATAACATAATTATATATAACGTTATACGTTATAACGTAATGCTATATATCGTTACACGTTATAACGTAATAGTATATAACGTTATACGTTACAAGGTAATAGTATATAACTTTATACGTTATAACGTAATGCTACATAACGTTCTACGTTATAACGTAATGCAACATAACATTATACATTATATCGTAATACCATATAACGTTACACGTTATAACGCAATACTATATAACGTTATACGTTATTACTTTATACTATATAACTTTATACCTTATAAGGTAATGCTATATACCGTTATACGTTATAGGGAAATGCTATAGTACGTTACACGTTATAAGGTAACAGTATACAACGTTATACGTTACATGGTAATAGTAAATAACGTTTTACGTTATAACTTATTGCAACATAACGTTATACATTATAAAGTAATACCATATAACGTTACACGTTATAACGTAAGAGTATATAACGTTATCAGTTACATGGTAATACTAAATAACGTTATGCATTATAACGTAATGCTACATAACGATATACGTTATAACGTAATACCATATATCGTTACACGTTATAACGTAAAAGTATATAACGTTATATGTTACATGGTAATAGTAAGTAACGTTTTACGTTATAACGAATTGCAACATAACGTTATACATTATAAAGTAATACCATATAACGTTACACTTTATAGCGTAAGACTATATAACGTTATACGTTACATGGTAATAGTATATAAAGTTTTACGTTATAACGTAATGCTACATAACGTTATACGTTATAACGTAATGCTACATAACGTTATACGTTATAACGAATTGCAACATAACGTTATACATTATAAAGTAATACCATATGTCGTTACACGTTGTAACGTAATACTATATAACGTTATACGTTATAACGTAATACTATATAACGTTATCCGTTATAACGTAATACTATATAACGTTATACGTTATAAGGAAATGCTATAGTACGTTACACGTTATAAGGTAACAGTATATAACGTTATACGTTACATGGTAATAGTATATAAAGTTTTACGTTATAACGTAATGCTACATAACGTTATACGTTATAACGTAATGCCTTAAAACGTTATACGTTATAACGTAATACTATATAACGTTATACGTTATAACGTAATGCTATATAACGTTATAGGTTATAAGGAAATGCTATAGTACGTTACACGTTATAAGGTAACAGTATATAACGTTATACGTTACATGGTAATAGTAAATAACGTTTTACGTTATAACTTATTGCAACATAACGTTATACATTATAAAGTAATACCATATATCGTTACACGTTATAACGTAATACTATATAACGTTATACGTTACATGGTAATAGTATATAAAGTTTTACGTTATAACGTAATGCTACATAACGTTATACGTTATAACGTAATGCCATAAAACGTTATACGTTATAACGTATTACTATATAACGTTACACGTTATTACCTAATGCTACATAATGTTATACGTTATAACGTAATACCATCTAACGTTACACGTTATAACGTAAAAATATATAGCGTTATACGTTACATGGTAATAATGTATAACGTTACACATTATAACGTAATGCTACATAACGTTATACGTTATAACGTAATGCCATAAAACGTTATACGTTATAACGTATTACTATATAACGTTACACGTTATTACCTAATGCTACATAATGTTATCCGTTATAACGTAATACTATATAACGTTATACGTTATACCGTAATTATATATAACGTTATACGTTATAACGTAATGCTACATAACGTTCTACGTTATAACGTAATGCAACATAACGTTATACATTATAACGTAATACCATATAACGTTACACGGTATAACGTAAAAGTATATAACGTTGTACGTTACATGGTAATAGTAAATAACGTTACACATTATAACGTAATGCTACATAACGTTATACGTTATAGCGTAATACAATATAACGTTATAGGTTCTAACATTATACTATATAACGTTATACGTTATAAGGAAATGCTATAGTACGTCACACGTTATCACTTAATGCTATATAACGTTATACGTTATCACGTAATACTATATAACTTTATACGTTATAAGGTAATGCTATATACCGTTATACGTTATAGGGAAATGCTATAGTACGTTACAAGTTATAACGTAATACTATATAACGTTATACGTTATAACGTATTACCATATAACGTTATGCGTAATAACGTAATACTATATAACGTTATACGTTATAACGTATTACCATATAACGTTATGCGTAATAACGTAATACTATATAACGTTATACGTTATAACGTATTACTATATAACGTTATACGTTATAACGTAATACTATATAACGATATACGTTATAACGTAATACCATATGACGTTATACGTTATAACGCAAGAGTGTATAACGTTATACGTTACATGATAATAGTAAATAGCGTTATACATTATAACGTAATGCAACATAACGTTATACCTTATAACATAATACCATCTAACGTTACACGTTATTTACGTAAAAGTATATAACGCTATACGTTATAACGTAATAGCAATTAACGTTACACGTTATAACGTAATACTATACAACGTTATACGTTATAACGTAGTATATCGTTACACGTTATAACGTAAAAGTATATAACGTTATACGTTATAAGGAAATGGTATAGTACGTTACACGTTATAAGGAAACAGTATATAACGTTATACGTTACATGGTAATACTAAATAACGTTATACATTATAACGTAATGCTACATTATACGTTATAACGTAATACCATAAAACGTTATACGTTATAACGTAATACCATAAAACGTTATACGTTATAACGTAATACTATATAACGATATACGTTATAACGTAATACCATATGACGTTATACGTTATAACGCAAGAGTGTATAACGTTATACGTTACATGATAATAGTAAATAGCGTTATACATTATAACGTAATGCAACATAACGTTATACATTATAACGTAATACTATATAACGTTACACGTTATAACGTAAGAGTATATAACGTTATACGTTACATGGTAATAGTAAATAGCGTTATACATTATAACGAAATGCTACATAACGTTATACGTTACAACGTAATACCATATAACGTTACACGTTATAACGTAATACTATATAACGTTATACGTTACAACGTAATACCATATAACGTTATACGTTATAACATAATTATATATAACGTTACACGTTATAACGTAATACTATATAACGTTATACGTTATCACTTTATACTATATAACTTTTTACGTTATAAGGTAATGCTATATACCGTTATACGTTATAGGGAAATGCCTTAGTGCGTTAGACGTTATAACGTAATGCTACATAACGTTATCCGTTATAACGTAATACTATATAACGTTATACGTTACAACGTAATACCATATAACGTCATACGTTATAGCGTAATACTATATAACGTTATACTTTATATGGTAATACTATATAACGTTATACGTTATAACGCAGTACCACATAACGTTACACCTTATAACGTAAAAGTATATAACGTTATACGTTACATGGTAATAGTAAATAACGTACTACGTTATGACGTAATGCTACATAACGTCATACGTTATAACGTAATTCCATATAACGTTATACGTTATCACGTAATACTATATAACGATATACGTTATAACGTAATACTATATAACGTTATACGTTACAACGTAATACCATATAACGTTACACGTTATAACGTAAGAGTATATAACGTTATACGTTATAACGTAATACTATATAACGTTATACGTTACAACGTAATACCATATAACGTTATATGTTATAACATAATTATATATAACGTTACACGTTATAACGTAATACTATATAACGTTATACGTTATCACTTTATACTATATAACTTTTTACGTTATAAGGTAATGCTATATACCGTTATACGTTATAGGGAAATGCCTTAGTGCGTTAGACGTTATAACGTAATGCTACATAACGTTATCCGTTATAACGTAATACTATATAACGTTATACGTTACAACGTAATACCATATAACGTCATACGTTATAGCGTAATACTATATAACGTTATACTTTATATGGTAATACTATATAACGTTATACGTTATAACGCAGTACCACATAACGTTACACCTTATAACGTAAAAGTATATAACGTTATACGTTACATGGTAATAGTAAATAACGTACTACGTTATGACGTAATGCTACATAACGTCATACGTTATAACGTAATTCCATATAACGTTATACGTTATAACGTAATACTATATAACGATATACGTTATAACGTAATACTATATAACGTTATACGTTACAACGTAATACCATATAACGTTATACGTTATAACATAATTATATATAACGTTATACGTTATAACGTAATGCTATATATCGTTACACGTTATAACGTAATAGTATATAACGTTATACGTTACAAGGTAATAGTATATAACTTTATACGTTATAACGTAATGCTACATAACGTTCTACGTTATAACGTAATGCAACATAACATTATACATTATATCGTAATACCATATAACGTTACACGTTATAACGTAATACTATATAACGTTATACGTTATTACTTTATACTATATAACTTTATACCTTATAAGGTAATGCTATATACCGTTATACGTTATAGGGAAATGCTATAGTGCGTTAGACGTTATAACGTAATGCTACATAACGTTATCCGTTATAACGTAATACTATATAACGTTATACGTTATAACGTAATACTATATAACGATATACGTTATAACGTAATACTATATAACGTTATACGTTACAACGTAATACCATATAACGTTATACGTTATAACATAATTATATATAACGTTATACGTTATAACGTAATGCTATATATCGTTACACGTTATAACGTAATAGTGTATAACGTTATACGTTACAAGGTAATAGTATATAACTTTATACGTTATAACCTAATGCTACATAATGTTATACGTTATAACGTAATACCATATATCGTTACACGTTATAACGTAAAAATATATAACGTTATACGTTACATGGTAATAGTATATAACTATATACGTTATAACGTAATGCTACATAACGTTCTACGTTATAACGTAATGCAACATAACGTTATACATTATAACGTAATACCTTATAACGTTACACGTTATAACGTAAAAGTATATAACAATATACGTTATAACGTAAAAGTATATAACGGTATACGTTATAACGTAATACTATATAACGTTATACGTTACAACGTAATACCATATAACGTTACACGTTATAGCGTAATACTATATAACGTTTTACGTTCTAATACTTTACGTGTTATACGTCCTAACGTTATACTATATAACGTTATACGTTATAAGGAAATGCTATAGTACGTCACACGTTATAACGTAATGCTATATAACGTTATACGTTGCAACGTAATACCATATAACGTTATACTTTATAAGGTAATACTATATAACGTTATACGTTATAACGTAATGCTACATAGCGTGATCCGTTATAACGTAATACTATATAACGTTATACGTTATAACGTTATACTATATAACGTTATACTTTATAAGGTAATACTATATAACTTTATACGTTATAACGCAGTACCACATAACGTTACACGTTATAACGTAAAAGTATATAACTTTATACGCTACATGGTAATAGTAAATAACGTACTACGTTATAACGTAATGCTACATAACGTTATCCGTTATAACGTAATACTATATAACGTTATACGTTATAACGTAATACTATATAACGTTATACTTTATAAGGTAATACCATATAACGTTATACGTTATAACGTAATACTATATAACGATATACGTTATAACGTAATACCATATGACGTTACACGTTATAACGTAAGAGTATATAACGTAATACGTTACATGGTAATAGTAAATAGCGTTATACATTATAACGTGATGCTAAATAACGTTGTACGTTACAACGTAATTCCATATAACGTTACACGTTATAACGTAATACTATATAACGTTATACGTTATAACGTAATGCTACATAGCGTTATCCGTTATAACGTAATAATATATGACTTTATACGTTATAACGTAATGCTACATAACGTTATCCGTTATAACGTATTACTATATAACGTTACACGTTATTACCTAATGCTACATAATGTTATACGTTATAACGTAATACCATATAACGTTACACATTATAACGTAAAAATATATAGCGTTATACGTTACATGGTAATAGTATATAACTTTATACGTTATAACGTAATGCTACATAACGTTCTACGTTATAACGTAATGCAACATAACGTTATACATTATAACGTAATACCATATAACGTTACACGGTATAACGTAAAAGTATATAACGTTGTACGTTACATGGTAATAGTAAATAACGTTACACATTATAACGTAATGCTATATGACGTTATACGTTATAGCGTAATACAATATAACGTTATAGGTTCTAAAGTTATACTATATAACGTTAGACGTTATAACGTAATACCATATAACGTTATTCGTTATCACTTTATACTATATAACTTTATACGTTATAAGGTAATGCTATATACCGTTATACGTTATAGGGAAATGCTATAGTGCGTTAGACGTTAGAACGTAATGCTACATAACGTTATCCGTTATAACGTAATACTATATAACGTTATACGTTAGAACGTAATACTATATAACGTTATACTTTATATGGTAATACTATATAACGTTATACGTTATAACGCAGTACCACATAACGTTACACGTTATAACGTAAAAGTATATGACGTTATACGTTACATGGTAATAGTAAATAACGTACTACGTTATGATGTAATGCTACATAACGTCATACATTATAACGTAATTCCATATAACGTTATACGTTATCACGTAATACTATATAACGATATACGTTGTAACGTAATACTATATAACGTTATACGTTACAACGTAATACCATATAACGTTATACGTTATAACATAATTATATATAACGTTATACATTATAACGTAATGCTATATATCGTTACACGTTATAACGTAATAGTATATAACGTTATACGTTACAAGGTAATAGTATATAACTTTATACGTTATAACCTAATGCTGCATAATGTTATACGTTATAACGTAATACCATATATCGTTACACGTTATAACGTAAAAAGATATAACGTTATAGGTTACATGGTAATAGTATATAACTTTATACGTTATAACGAAATGCTACATAACGTTCTACGTTATAACGTAATGCAACATAACGTTATACATTATAACGTAATACCATATAACGTTACACGTTATAACGAAAAAGTTTATAACGATATACGTTATAACGTAATATTATATAACGTTATACGTTACAACGTAATACCATATAACGTAATACCATATAACGTTACACGTTATAGCGTAATACTATATAACGTTATACGTTCTAACGTTATACTATATAACGTTATACTTTATAAGGTAATACTATATAACTTTATACGATATAACGCAGTACCACATAACGTTACACGTTATAACGTAAAAGTATATAACTTTATACGCTACATGGTAATAGTAAATAACGTACTACGTTATAACGTAATGCTACATAACGTCATACGTTATAACGTAATACCATATAACGTTATACGTTATAACGTAATACTATATAAGGATATACGTTATAACGTAATACCATATGACGTTACACGTTATAACGTAAGCGTATATAACGTAATACGTTACATGGTAATGGTAAATAGCGTTATACATTATAACGTGATGCTAAATAACGTTATACGTTGCAACGTAATACCATATAACGTTTCACGTTATACCGTAATTATATATAACGCTATACGTTATATCGTAATGCTACATAACGTTATCCGTGATAACGTAATACTATATGACTTTATACGTTATAACGTAATGCTACATAACGTTATCCGTTATAACGTAATACTATATAACGTTATACGTTATAACGTAATTATATATAACGTTATACGTTATAACGTATTACTATATAACGTTACACGTTATAACCTAATGCTACATAATGTTATACGTTATAACGTAATACCATATAACGTTACATGGTATAACGTAAAAATATATAGCGTTATACGTTACATGGTAATAGTATATAACTTTATACGTTATAACGTAATGCTACATAACGTTCTACGTTATAACGTAATGCAACATAACGTTATACATTATAACGTAATACCACATAACGTTACACGGTATAACGTAAAAGCATATAACGTTGTACGTTACATGGTAATATTAAATAACGTTACACATTATAACGTAATGCTACATAACGTTATACGTTACAACGTAATACCATATAACGTTATACGTTATAGCGGAATACAATATAACGTTATTGGTTCTAACGTTCTACTACATAACGTTATACGTTATAAGGAAATGCTATAGTACGTCACACGTTATCACTTAATGCTATATAACGTTATCCGTTATCACTTAATACTATATAACTTTATACGTTATAAGGTAATGCTATATACCGTTATACGTTATAGGGAAATGCTATAGTACGTTACAAGTTATAACGTAATACTATATAACGTTATACGTTATAACGTATTACCATATAACGTTATGCGCAGTACCGTAATACTATATAACGATATACGTTATAACGTATTACCATATAACGTTATGCGTAATAACGTAATACTATATAACGTTATACGTTATAACGTAATACTATATAACGTTATACTTTATAAGGTAATACTATATAACGTTATACGTTATAACGCAGTACCACATAAAGTTACACCTTATAACGTAAAAGTATATAACGTTATACGTTACAGGGTAAAAGTAAATAGCGTTATACATTATAACGTAATGCAACATAACGTTATACATTATAACGTAATACTATATAACGTTACACGTTATAACATAAGAGTATATAACGTTATACGTTACATGGTAATAGTAAATATCGTTATACATTATAAGGTAATGCTACATAACGTTATACGTTACAACGTAATACCATATAAAGTTACACGTTATAACGCAATACTATATAACGTTATACGTTACAACGTAATACCATATAACGTTACACGTTATAACGTAATACCATATAACGTTACACGTTATAACGTAATACTATATAACGTTATACGTTATTACTTTATACTATATAACTTTATACGTTATAAGCTAATGCTATATACCGTTATACGTTATAGGGAAATGCTATAGTGCGTTAGACGGTATAACGTTATGCTACATAACGTTATCCGTTATAATGTAATACTATATAACGTTATACGTTATAACGTAATACTATATAACGATATACGTTATAACGTAATACTATATAACGTTATACGTTACAACGTAATACCATATAACGTTATACGTTATAACATAATTATATATAACGTTATACGTTATAACGTAATGCTATATATCGTTACACGTTATAACGTAATAGTGTATAACGTTATACGTTACAAGGTAATAGTATATAACTTTATACGTTATAACCTAATGCTACATAATGTTATACGTTATAACGTAATACCATATATCGTTACACGTTATAACGTAAAAATATATAACGTTATACGTTACATGGTAATAGTATATAACTTTATACGTTATAACGTAATGCTACATAACGTTCTACCTTATAACGTAATGCAACATAACTTTATACATTATACCGTAATACCTTATAACGTTACACGTTATAACGTAAAAGTATATAACGATATACGTTATAACGTAAAAGTATATAACGATATACGTTATAACGTAATGCTACATAACGTTCTACGTTATAACGTAATGCAACATAACGTTATACATTATAACGTAATACCATATAACGTTACACGTTATAACGAAAAAGTATATAACGATATACGTTATAACGTAATATTATATAACGTTATACGTTACAACGTAATACCATATAACGTAATACCATATAACGTTACACGTTATAGCGTAATGCTATATAACGTTATACGTTCTAACGTTATACTATATAACGTTATACGTTATAAGGAAATGCTATAGTACGTCACACGTTATAACGTAATGCTATATAACGTTATACGTTACAACGTAATACCATATAACGTTATACTTTATAAGGTAATGCTATATAACGTTATACGTTATAACGTATTACTATATAACGTTACACGTTATTACCTAATGCTACATAATGTTATACGTTATAACGTAATACCATATAACGTTACACGTTATAACGTAAAAATATATAGCGTTATACGTTACATGGTAATAGTATATAACTTCATACGTTATAACGTAATGCTACATAACGTTCTACCTTATAACGTAATGCAACATAACGTTATACATTATACCGTAATACCTTATAACGTTACACGTTATAACGTAATGCTATATAACGTTAGACGTTACAACGTAATACCATATAACGTTATACTTTATAAGGTAATGCTATATAACGTTATACGTTACAACGTAATACCATATAACGTTATACTTTATAAGGTAATACTGTAGAACGTTATACGCTACATGGTAATAGTATATAACTTCATACGTTATAACGTAATGCTACATAACGTTCTACGTTATAACGTAATGCAACATAACGTTATACATTATAACGTAATACCATATAACGTTACACGGTATAACGAAAAAGTATATAACGTTGTACGTTACATGGTAATAGTAAATAACGTTACACATTATAACGTAATGCTACATAATGTTATACGTTATAGCGTAATACAATATAACGTTATAGGTTCTAACGTTATACTATATAACGTTATACGTTATAAGGAAATGCTATAGTACGTCACACGTTATCACTTAATGCTATATAACGTTATACGTTATCACTTAATACTATATAACTTTATACGTTATAAGGTAATGCTATATACCGATATACGTTATAGGGAAATGCTATAGTACGTTACAAGTTATAACGTAATACTATATAACGTTATACGTTATAACGTATTACCATATAATGTTATGCGTAATAACGTAATACTATATAACGTTATACGTTATAACGTATTACCAAATAACGTTATGCGTAATAAGGTAATACTATATAACGTTATAAGTTATAACGTATTACTATATAACGTTATACGTTATAACGTAATACTATATAACGATATACGTTATAACGTAATTCCATATGACGTTATACGTTATAACGCAAGAGTGTATAACGTTATACGTTACATGGTAATAGTAAATAGCGTTATACATTATAACGTAATGCAACATAACGTTATACATTATAACGTTATACTATATAACGTTGCAACGTTATAACGTAAGAGTATATAACGTTATACGTTACATGGTAATAGTAAATAACGTACTACGTTATGATGTAATGCTACATAACGTCATACGTTATAACGTAATTCCATATAACGTTATACGTTATCACGTAATACTACATAACGTTATAAGTTATAACGTATTACTATATAACGTTATACGTTATAACGTAATACTATATAACGATATACGTTATAACGTAATTCCATATGACGTTATACGTTATAACGCAAGAGTGTATAACGTTATACGTTACATGGTAATAGTAAATAGCGTTATACATTATAACGTAATGCAACATAACGTTATACATTATAACGTTATACTATATAACGTTGCAACGTTATAACGTAAGAGTATATAACGTTATACGTTACATGGTAATAGTAAGTAGCCTTATACATTATAACGAAATGCTACATAACGTTATACGTTATAACGTAATGCAACATAACGTTATACATTATAACGTAATACCATATAACGTTACACGTTATAACGTAAAAGTATATAACGATATACGTTATAACGTAATACTATATAACGTTATACGTTATAACGCAGTACCACATAACGTTACACGCTATAACGTAAAAGTATATAACATTATACGTTACATGGTAATAGTAAATAACGTACTACGTTATGATGTAATGCTACATCACGTCATACGTTATAACGTAATTCCATATAACGTTATACGTTAGCACGTAATACTATATAACGATATACGTTATAACGTAATACTATATAATGTTATACGTTACAACGTAATACCATATAACGATATACGTTATAACATAATTATATATAACGTTATACGTTATAACGTAATGCTATATATCGTTACACGTTATAACGTAATAGTATATAACGTTGTACGTTACAAGGTAATAGTATATAACTTTATATGTTATAACCTAATGCTACATAATGTTATACGTTATAACGTAATACGATATATCGTTACACGTTATAACGTAAAAATATATAACGTTATACGTTACATGGTAATAGTATATAACTTTATACGTTATAACGTAATGCTACATAACGTTCTACGTTATAACGTAATGCAACATAACGTTATACATTATAACGTAATACCATATAACGTTACACGTTATAACGTAAAAGTATATAACGATATACGTTATAACGTAATGCTATATAACGTTATACGTTACAACGTAATACCATATAACGTTACACGTTATAACGTAATACTATATAACGTTATACTTTATAAGGTAATACTATATAACGTTATACGTTATAACGTAATGCTACATACCGTTATCCGTTATAACGTAATACTATATAACGTTACACGTTATAACGTAAAAGTATATAACTTTATACGCTACATGGTAATCGTAAATAACGTACTACGTTATAACGTAATGCTACATAACGTCATACGTTATAACGTAATTCCATATAACGTTATACGTTATCACGTAATACTATATAACGTTATAAGTTATAACGTATTACTATATAACGTTATACGTTATAACGTAATACTATATAACGATATACGTTAATACGTAATTCCATATGACGTTATACGTTATAACGCAAGAGTGTATAACGTTATACGTTACATGGTAATAGTAAGTAGCGTTATACATTATAACGTAATGCAACATAACGTTATACATTATAACGTTATACTATATAACGTTGCAACGTTATAATGTAGGAGTATATAACGTTATACGTTACACGGTAATAGTAAATAGCGTTATACATTATAACGAAATGCTACATAACGTTATACGTTATAACGTAATGCAACATAACGTTATACATTATAACGTAATACCATATAACGTTACACGTTATAACGTAAAAGTATATAACGATATACGTTATAACGTAATACTATATAACGTTATACTTTATATGGTAATACTATATAACGTTATACGTTATAACGCAGTACCACATAACGTTACACGCTATAACGTAAAAGTATATAACGTTATACGTTACATGGTAATAGTAAATAACGTACTACGTTATGATGTAATGCTACATAACGTCATACGTTATAACGTAATTCCATATAACGTTATACGTTAGCACGTAATACTATATAACGATATACGTTATAACGTAATACTATATAACGTTATACGTTACAACGTAATACCATATAACGATATACGTTATAACATAATTATATATAACGTTATACGTTATAACGTAATGCTATATATCGTTACACGTTATAACGTAATAGTATATAACGTTGTACGTTACAAGGTAATAGTATATAACTTTATACGTTATAACCTGATGCTACATAATGTTATACGTTATAACGTAATACGATATATCGTTACACGTTATAACGTAAAAATATATAACGTTATACGTTACATGGTAATATTATATAACTTTATACGTTATAACGTAATGCTACATAACGTTCTACGTTATAACGTAATGCAACATAACGTTATACATTATAACGTAATACCATATAACGTTACACGTTATAACGTAAAAGTATATAACGATATACGTTATAACGTAATGCTATATAACGTTATACGTTACAACGTAATACCATATAACGTTACACGTTATAACGTAATACTATATAACGTTATACTTTATAAGGTAATACTATATAACGTTATACGTTATAACGTAATGCTACATACCGTTATCCGTTATAACGTAATACTATATAACGTTACACGTTATAACGTAAAAGTATATAACTTTATACGCTACATGGTAATAGTAAATAACGTACTACGTTATAACGTAATGCTACATAACGTCATACGTTATAACGTAATACTATATATAGCGATATACGTTATAACGTAATACCATATGACGTTACACGTTATAACGTAAGAGTATATAACGTAATACGTTACATGGTAATAGTAAATAGCGTTATACATTATAACGTGATGCTAAATAACGTTATACGTTACAACGTAATTCCATATAACGTTACACGTTATAACGTAATACTATATAACGTTATACGTTACAACGTAATACCATATAACGTTACACGTTATAACTTAATACCATATAACGTTACACGTTATAACGTAATACTATATAACGTAATACGTTATCACTTAATACTATATAACTTTATACGTTATAAGGTAATGCTATATACCGTTATACGTTATAGGGAAATGCTATAGTACGTTACAAGTTATAACGTAATACTATATAACGTTATACGTTATAACGTAATGCTACATAACGTTATCCGTTATAACGTAATACTACATAACGTTATATGTTATAACGTAATACTATATAACGTTACACGTTATAACTTAATACCATATAACGTTACACGTTATAACGTAATACTATATAACGTAATACGTTATCACTTAATACTATATAACTTTATACGTTATAAGGTAATGCTATATACCGTTATACGTTATAGGGAAATGCTATAGTACGTTACAAGTTATAACGTAATACTATATAACGTTATACGTTATAACGTAATGCTACATAACGTTATCCGTTATAACGTAATACTATATAACGTTATACGTTATAACGTAATACTATATAACGATATACGTTATAACGTAATTCCATATGACGTTATACGTTATAACGCAAGAGTGTATAACGTTATACGTTACATGGTAATAGTAAATAGCGTTATACATTATAACGTAATGCAACATAACGTTATACATTATAACGTAATACTATATAACGTTGCCCGTTATGACGTAAGAGTATATAACGTTATACGTTACATGGTAATAGTAAATAGCGTTATACATTATAACGAAATGCTACATAACGTTATACGTTATAACGTAATGCAACATAACGTTATACATTATAACGTAATACCATATAACGTTACACGTTATAACGTAAAAGTATATTACGATATACGTTATAACGTAATACTATATAACGTTATACTTTATATGGTAATACTATATAACGTTATACGTTATAACGCAGTACCACATAACGTTACACGCTATAACGTAAAAGTATATAACGTTATACTTTACATGGTAATAGTAAATAACGTACTACGTTATGATGTACTGCTACATAACGTCATACGTTATAACGTAATTCCATATAACGATATACGTTATCACGTAGTACTATATAACGTTATAAGTTATAACGTATTACTATATAACGTTATACGTTATAACGTAATACTATATAACGATATACGTTATAACGTAATTTCATATGACGTTATACGTTATAACGCAAGAGTGTATAACGTTATACGTTACATGGTAATAGTAAATAGCGTTATACATTATAACGTAATGCAACATAACGTTATACATTATAACGTTATACTATATAACGTTGCAACGTTATAACGTAAGAGCATATAACGTTATACGTTACATGGTAATAGTAAATAGCCCTATACATTATAACGAAATGCTACATAACGTTATACGTTATAACGTAATGCAACATAACGTTATACATTATAACGTAATACCATATAACGTTACACGTTATAACGTAAAAGTATATAACGATATACGTTATAACGTAATACTATATAACGTTATACTTTATATGGTAATACTATATAACGTTATACGTTATAACGCAGTACCACATAACGTTACACGCTATAACGTAAAAGTATATAACGTTATACGTTACATGGTAATAGGAAATAACGTACTACGTTATGATGTAATGCTACATAACGTCATACGTTATAACGTAATTCCATATAACGTTATACGTTAGCACGTAATACTATATAACGATATACGTTATAACGTAATACTATATAACGTTATACGTTACAACGTAATACCATATAACGATATACGTTATAACATAATTATATATAACGTTATACGTTATAACGTAATGCTATATATCGTTACACGTTATAACGTAATAGTATATAACGTTGTACGTTACAAGGTAATAGTATATAACTTTATACGTTATAACCTAATGCTACATAATGTTATACGTTATAACGTAATGCGATATATCGTTACACGTTATAACGTAAAAATATATAACGTTATACGTTACATGGTAATAGTATATAACTTTATACGTTATAACGTAATGCTACATAACGTTCTACGTTATAACGTAATGCAACATAACGTTATACATTATAACGTAATACCATATAACGTTACACGTTATAACGTAAAAGTATATAACGATATACGTTATAACGTAATGCTATATAACGTTATACGTTACAACTTAATACCATATAACGTTACACGTTATAACGTAATACTATATAACGTTATACTTTATAAGGTAATACTATATAACGATATACGTTATAACGTAATGCTACATACCGTTATCCGTTATAACGTAATACTATATAACGTTACACGTTATAACGTAAAAGTATATAACTTTATACGCTACATGGTAATAGTAAATAACGTACTACGTTATAACGTAATGCTACATAACGTCATACGTTATAACGTAATTCCATATAACGTTATACGTTATCACGTAATACTATATAACGTTATAAGTTATAACGTATTACTATATAACGTTATACGTTATAACGTAATACTATATAACGATATACGTTATAACGTAATTCCATATGACGTTATACGTTATGACGCAAGAGTGTATAACGTTATACGTTACATGGTAATAGTAAATAGCGTTATACATTATAACGTAATGCAACATAACGTTATACATTATAACGTTATACTATATAACGTTGCAACGTTATAACGTAGGAGTATATAACGTTATACGTTACATGGTAATAGTAAATAGCGTTATACATTATAACGAAATGCTACATAACGTTATACGTTATAACGTAATGCAACATAACGTTATACATTATAACGTAATACCATATAACGTTACACGTTATAACGTAATACCATATAACGTTACACGTTATAACTTAATACTATATAACGTTACACGTTATAACGTAATACTATATAACGTAATACGTTATCACTTAATACTATATAACTTTATACGTTATAAGGTAATGCTATATACCGTTATACGTTATAGGGAAATGCTGTAGTACGTTACAAGTTATAACGTAATACTATATAACGTTATACGTTATAACGTAATACCATATGACGTTATACGTTATAACGCAAGAGGGTATAACGTTATACGTTACATGGTAATAGTAAATAGCGTTATACATTATAACGTAATGCAACATAACGTTATACGTTACAACGTAATACCATATAACGTTACACGTTATAACGTAAGAGTATATAACGTTATACGTTACATGGTAATAGTAAATAGCGTTATACATTATAACGAAATGCTACATAACGTTATACGTTACAACGTAATACCATATAACGTTACACGTTATAACGTAATACTATATAACGTTATACGTTACAACGTAATACCATATAATGTTACACGTTATAACGTAATACCATATAACGTTACACGTTATAACGTAATACTATATAACGTTATACGTTATCACTTTATACTATATAACTTTATACGTTATAAGGTAATGCTATATACCGTTATACGTTATAGGGAAATGCTATAGTGCGTTAGACGTTATAACGTAATGCTACATAACGTTATCCGTTATAACGTAATACTACATAACGTTATATGTTATAACGTAATACTATATAACGTTATACGTTATAACGTATTACCATATAACGTTATGCGTAATAACGTAATACTATATAACGTTATACGTTATAACGTATTACCATATAACGTTATGCGTAATAACGTAATACTATATAACGTTATACGTTATAACGGATTACTATATAACGTTATACGTTATAACGTAATACTATATAACCCATACGTTATAACGTAATACCATATGACGTTATACGTTATAACGCAAGAGTGTATAACGTTATACGTTACATGGTAATAGTAAATAGCGTTATACATTATAACGTAATGCAACATAACGTTATACATTATAACGTAATACTATATAACGTTGCACGTTATAACGTAAGAGTATATAACGTTATACGTTACATGGTAATAGTAAATAGCGTTATACATTATAACGAAATGCTACATAACGTTATACGTTACAACGTAATACCATATAACGTTACACGTTATAACGTAATACTATATAACGTTATACGTTACAACGTAATACCATACAGCGTTACACGTTATAACGTAATACCACATAACGTTACACGTTATAACGTAATACTATATAACGTTATTCGTTATCACTTTATACTATATAACTTTATACGTTATAAGGTAATCCTATATACCGTTATACGTTATAGGGAAATGCTATAGTGCGTTAGACGTTATAACGTAATGCTACATAACGTTATCCGTTATAACGTAATACTATATAACGTTATACGTTAGAACGTAATACTATATAACGTTATACTTTATATGGTAATACTATATAACGTTATACGTTATAACGCAGTACCACATAACGTTACGCGTTATAACGTAAAAGTATATGACGTTATACGTTACATGGTAATAGTAAATAACGTACTACGTTATGATGTAATGCTACATAACGTCATACATTATAACGTAATTCCATATAACGTTATACGTTATCACGTAATACTATATAACGATATACGTTATAACGTAATACTATATAACGTTATACGTTACAACGTAATACCATATAACGTTATACGTTATAACATAATTATATATAACGTTATACGTTATAACGTAATGCTATATATCGTTACACGTTATAACGTAATAGTATATAACGTTATACGTTACCAGGTAATAGTATATAACTTTATACGTTATAACCTAATGCTACATAATGTTATACGTTATAACGTAATACCATATATCGTTACACGTTATAACGTAAAAATATATAACGTTATACGTTACATAGTAATAGTAAATAACGTTACACATTATAACGTAATGCTACATAACGTTATACGTTATAGCGTAATACAATATAACGTTATAGGTTCTAACGTTATACTATATAACGTTATACGTTATAAGGAAATGCTATAGTGCGTTAGACGTTATAACGTAATGCTACATAAAGTTATCCGTTATAACGTAATGCTACATAACGTTATCCGTTATAACGTAATACTACATAACGTTATACGTTATAACGTAATACTATATAACGTTATACGTTATAACGTATTACCATATAACGTTATGCGTAATAACGTAATACTATATAACGTCATACGTTATAACGTATTACCATATGACGTTATGCGTAATAACGTAATACTATATAACGTTATTCGTTATAACGTATTACCATATAACGTTATGCGTAATAACGTAATACTATATAACGTTATACGTTATAACGTATTACTATATAACGTTATACGTTATAACGTAATACTATATAACGATATACGTTAATACGTAATTCCATATGACGTTATACGTTATAACGCAAGAGTGTATAACGTTATACGTTACATGGTAATAGTAAGTAGCGTTATACATTATAACGTAATGCAACATAACGTTATACATTATAACGTTATACTATATAACGTTGCAACGTTATAACGTAGGAGTATATAACGTTATACGTTACACGGTAATAGTAAATAGCGTTATACATTATAACGAAGTGCTACATAACGTTATACGTTATAACGTAATGCAACATAACGTTATACATTATAACGTAATACCATATAACGTTACACGTTATAACGTAAAAGTATATAACGATATACGTTATAACGTAATACTATATAACGTTATACTTTATATGGTAATACTATATAACGTTATACGTTATAACGCAGTACCACATAACGTTACACGCTATAACGTAAAAGTATATAACGTTATACGTTACATGGTAATAGTAAATAACGTACTACGTTATGATGTTATGCTACATAACGTCATACGTTATAACGTAATTCCATATAACGTTATACGTTAGCACGTAATACTATATAACGATATACGTTATAACGTAATACTATATAACGTTATACGTTACAACGTAATACCATATAACGATATACGTTATAACATAATTATATTTAACGTTATACGTTATAACGTAATGCTATATATCGTTACACGTTATAACGTAATAGTATATAACGTTGTACGTTACAAGGTAATAGTATATCACTTTATACGTTATAACCTAATGCTACATAATGTTATACGTTATAACGTAATACGATATATCGTTACACGTTATAACGTAAAAATATATAACGTTATACGTTACATGGTAATATTATATAACTTTATACGTTATAACGTAATGCTACATAACGTTCTACGTTATAACGTAATGCAACATAACGTTATACATTATAACGTAATACCATATAACGTTACACGTTATAACGTAAAAGTATATAACGATATACGTTATAACGTAATGCTATATAACGTTATACGTTACAACGTAATACCATATAACGTTACACGTTATAACGTAATACTATATAACGTTATACTTTATAAGGTAATACTATATAACGTTATACGTTATAACGTAATGCTACATACCGTTATCCGTTATAACGTAATACTATATAACGTTACACGTTATAACGTAAAAGTATATAACTTTATACGCTACATGGTAATAGTAAATAACGTACTACGTTATAACGTAATGCTACATAACGTCATACGTTATAACGTAATACTATATATAGCGATATACGTTATAACGTAATACCATATGACGTTACACGTTATAACGTAAGAGTATATAAGGTAATACGTTACATGGTAATAGTAAATAGCGTTATACATTATAACGTGATGCTAAATAACGTTATACGTTACAACGTAATTCCATATAACGTTACACGTTATAACGTAATACTATATAACGTTACACGTTATAACGTAATACTATATAACGTAATACGTTATCACTTAATACTATATAACTTTATACGTTATAAGGTAATGCTATATACCGTTATACGTTATAGGGAAATGCTATAGTACGTTACAAGTTATAACGTAATACTATATAACGTTATACGTTATAACGTAATGCTACATAACGTTATCCGTTATAACGTAATACTACATAACGTTATATGTTATAACGTAATACTATATAACGTTATACGTTATAACGTATTACCATATAACGTTATGCGTAATAACGTAATACTATATAACGTTATACGTTATAACGTATTACCAAATAACGTTATGCGTAATAACGTAATACTATATAACGTTATAAGTTATAACGTATTACTATATAACGTTATACGTTATAACGTAATACTATATAACGATATACGTTACAACGTAATTCCATATAACGTTACACGTTATAACGTAATACTATATAACGTTATACGTTACAACGTAATACCATATAACGTTACACGTTATAACTTAATACCATATAACGTTACACGTTATAACGTAATACTATATAACGTAATACGTTATCACTTAATACTATATAACTTTATACGTTATAAGGTAATGCTATATACCGTTATACGTTATAGGGAAATGCTATAGTACGTTACAAGTTATAACGTAATACTATATAACGTTATACGTTATAACGTAATACTACATAACGTTATATGTTATAACGTAATACTATATAACGTTACACGTTATAACTTAATACCATATAACGTTACACGTTATAACGTAATACTATATAACGTAATACGTTATCACTTAATACTATATAACTTTATACGTTATAAGGTAATGCTATATACCGTTATACGTTATAGGGAAATGCTATAGTACGTTACAAGTTATAACGTAATACTATATAACGTTATACGTTATAACGTAATGCTACATAACGTTATCCGTTATAACGTAATACTATATAACGTTATACGTTATAACGTAATACTATATAACGATATACGTTATAACGTAATTCCATATGACGTTATACGTTATAACGCAAGAGTGTATAACGTTATACGTTACATGGTAATAGTAAATAGCGTTATACATTATAACGTAATGCAACATAACGTTATACATTATAACGTAATACTATATAACGTTGCCCGTTATGACGTAAGAGTATATAACGTTATACGTTACATGGTAATAGTAAATAGCGTTATACATTATAACGAAATGCTACATAACGTTATACGTTATAACGTATTACCATATAACGTTATGCGTAATAACGTAATACTATATAACGTTATACGTTATAACGTATTACCAAATAACGTTATGCGTAATAACGTAATACTATATAACGTTATAAGTTATAACGTATTACTATATAACGTTATACGTTATAACGTAATACTATATAACGATATACGTTACAACGTAATTCCATATAACGTTACACGTTATAACGTAATACTATATAACGTTATACGTTACAACGTAATACCATATAACGTTACACGTTATAACTTAATACCATATAACGTTACACGTTATAACGTAATACTATATAACGTAATACGTTATCACTTAATACTATATAACTTTATACGTTATAAGGTAATGCTATATACCGTTATACGTTATAGGGAAATGCTATAGTACGTTACAAGTTATAACGTAATACTATATAACGTTATACGTTATAACGTAATACTACATAACGTTATATGTTATAACGTAATACTATATAACGTTACACGTTATAACTTAATACCATATAACGTTACACGTTATAACGTAATACTATATAACGTAATACGTTATCACTTAATACTATATAACTTTATACGTTATAAGGTAATGCTATATACCGTTATACGTTATAGGGAAATGCTATAGTACGTTACAAGTTATAACGTAATACTATATAACGTTATACGTTATAACGTAATGCTACATAACGTTATCCGTTATAACGTAATACTATATAACGTTATACGTTATAACGTAATACTATATAACGATATACGTTATAACGTAATTCCATATGACGTTATACGTTATAACGCAAGAGTGTATAACGTTATACGTTACATGGTAATAGTAAATAGCGTTATACATTATAACGTAATGCAACATAACGTTATACATTATAACGTAATACTATATAACGTTGCCCGTTATGACGTAAGAGTATATAACGTTATACGTTACATGGTAATAGTAAATAGCGTTATACATTATAACGAAATGCTACATAACGTTATACGTTATAACGTAATGCAACATAACGTTATACATTATAACGTAATACCATATAACGTTACACGTTATAACGTAAAAGTATATTACGATATACGTTATAACGTAATACTATATAACGTTATACTTTATATGGTAATACTATATAACGTTATACGTTATAACGCAGTACCACATAACGTTACACGCTATAACGTAAAAGTATATAACGTTATACTTTACATGGTAATAGTAAATAACGTACTACGTTATGATGTACTGCTACATAACGTCATACGTTATAACGTAATTCCATATAACGTTATACGTTATCACGTAGTACTATATAACGTTATAAGTTATAACGTATTACTATATAACGTTATACGTTATAACGTAATACTATATAACGATATACGTTATAACGTAATTCCATATGACGTTATACGTTATGACGCAAGAGTGTATAACGTTATACGTTACATGGTAATAGTATATAGCGTTATACATTATAACGTAATGCAACATAACGTTATACATTATAACGTTATACTATATAACGTTGCAACGTTATAACGTAGGAGTATATAACGTTATACGTTACATGGTAATAGTAAATAGCGTTATACATTATAACGAAATGCTACATAACGTTATACGTTATAACGTAATGCAACATAACGTTATACATTATAACGTAATACCATATAACGTTACACGTTATAACGTAATACCATATAACGTTACACGTTATAACTTAATACTATATAACGTTACACGTTATAACGTAATACTATATAACGTAATACGTTATCACTTAATACTATATAACTTTATACGTTATAAGGTAATGCTATATACCGTTATACGTTATAGGGAAATGCTGTAGTACGTTACAAGTTATAACGTAATACTATATAACGTTATACGTTATAAGGTAATACCATATGACGTTATACGTTATAACGCAAGAGGGTATAACGTTATACGTTACATGGTAATAGTAAATAGCGTTATACATTATAACGTAATGCAACATAACGTTATACGTTACAACGTAATACCATATAACGTTACACGTTATAACGTAAGAGTATATAACGTTATACGTTACATGGTAATAGTAAATAGCGTTATACATTATAACGAAATGCTACATAACGTTATACGTTACAACGTAATACCATATAACGTTACACGTTATAACGTAATACTATATAACGTTATACGTTACAACGTAATACCATATAATGTTACACGTTATAACGTAATACCATATAACGTTACACGTTATAACGTAATACTATATAACGTTATACGTTATCACTTTATACTATATAACTTTATACGTTATAAGGTAATGCTATATACCGTTATACGTTATAGGGAAATGCTATAGTGCGTTAGACGTTATAACGTAATGCTACATAACGTTATCCGTTATAACGTAATACTACATAACGTTATATGTTATAACGTAATACTATATAACGTTATACGTTATAACGTATTACCATATAACGTTATGCGTAATAACGTAATACTATATAACGTTATACGTTATAACGTATTACCATATAACGTTATGCGTAATAACGTAATACTATATAACGTTATACGTTATAACGGATTACTATATAACGTTATACGTTATAACGTAATACTATATAACCCATACGTTATAACGTAATACCATATGACGTTATACGTTATAACGCAAGAGTGTATAACGTTATACGTTACATGGTAATAGTAAATAGCGTTATACATTATAACGTAATGCAACATAACGTTATACATTATAACGTAATACTATATAACGTTGCACGTTATAACGTAAGAGTATATAACGTTATACGTTACATGGTAATAGTAAATAGCGTTATACATTATAACGAAATGCTACATAACGTTATACGTTACAACGTAATACCATATAACGTTACACGTTATAACGTAATACTATATAACGTTATACGTTACAACGTAATACCATACAGCGTTACACGTTATAACGTAATACCATATAACGTTACACGTTATAACGTAATACTATATAACGTTATTCGTTATCACTTTATACTATATAACTTTATACGTTATAAGGTAATCCTATATACCGTTATACGTTATAGGGAAATGCTATAGTGCGTTAGACGTTATAACGTAATGCTACATAACGTTATCCGTTATAACGTAATACTATATAACGTTATACGTTAGAACGTAATACTATATAACGTTATACTTTATATGGTAATACTATATAACGTTATACGTTATAACGCAGTACCACATAACGTTACGCGTTATAACGTAAAAGTATATGACGTTATACGTTACATGGTAATAGTAAATAACGTACTACGTTATGATGTAATGTTACATAACGTCATACATTATAACGTAATTCCATATAACGTTATACGTTATCACGTAATACTATATAACGATATACGTTATAACGTAATGCTATATAACGTTATACGTTACAACGTAATACCATATAACGTTATACGTTATAACATAATTATATATAACGTTATACGTTATAACGTAATGCTATATATCGTTACACGTTATAACGTAATAGTATATAACGTTATACGTTACCAGGTAATAGTATATAACTTTATACGTTATAACCTAATGCTACATAATGTTATACGTTATAACGTAATACCATATATCGTTACACGTTATAACGTAAAAATATATAACGTTATACGTTACATAGTAATAGTAAATAACGTTACACATTATAACGTAATGCTACATAACGTTATACGTTATAGCGTAATACAATATAACGTTATAGGTTCTAACGTTATACTATATAACGTTATACGTTATAAGGAAATGCTATAGTGCGTTAGACGTTATAACGTAATGCTACATAACGTTATCCGTTATAACGTAATGCTACATAACGTTATCCGTTATAACGTAATACTACATAACGTTATACGTTATAACGTAATACTATATAACGTTATACGTTATAACGTATTACCATATAACGTTATGCGTAATAACGTAATACTATATAACGTCATACGTTATAACGTATTACCATATGACGTTATGCGTAATAACGTAATACTATATAACGTTATACGTTATAACGTATTACCATATAACGTTATGCGTAATAACGTAATTCTATATAACGTTATACGTTATAACGTATTACTATATAACGTTATACGTTATAACGTAATACTATATAACGATATACGTTATAACGTAATACCATATGACGTTATACGTTATAACGCAAGAGTGTATAACGTTATACGGTACATGGTAACAGTAAATAGCGTTATACATTATAACGTAATGCAACATAACGTGATACGTTACAACGTAATACCATATAACGTTACACGTTATAACGTAAGAGTATATAACGTTATACGTTACATGGTAATAGTAAATAGCGTTATACATTATAACGAAATGCTACATAACGTTATACGTTACAACGTAATACCATATAACGTTACACGTTATAACGTAATACTATATAACGTTATACGTTACAACGTAATACCATATAACGTTACACGTTATAACGTAATACCATATAACGTTACACGTTATAACGTAATACTATATAACGTTATACGTTATCACTTTATACTATATAACTTTATACGTTATAAGGTAATGCTATATACCGTTATACGTTATGGGGAAATGCTATAGTGCGTTAGACGTTATAACGTAATACCATATAACGTTACACGTTATAACGTAGTACCATATAACGTTACACGTTATAACGTAATACTATATAACGTTATACGTTATCACTTTATACTATATAACTTTATACGTTATAAGGTAATGCTATATACCGTTATACGTTATAGGGAAATGCTATAGTGCGTTAGACGTTATAACGTAATGCTACATAACGTTATCCGTTATAACGTAATACTATATAACGTTATACGTTAGAACGTAATACTATATAACGTTATACTTTATATGGTAATATTATATAACGTTATACGTTATAACGCAGTACCACATAACGTTACGCGTTATAACGTAAAAGTATATGACGTTATACGTTACATGGTAATAGTAAATAACGTACTACGTTATGATGTAATGCTACATAACGTTATACGTTACAACGTAATACCATATAACGTTATACTTTATAAGGTAATACTATAGAACGTTATACGTTACATGGTAATAATAAATAACGTTATACGTTATAACGTAATGCTACATAACGTTATCCGTTATAACGTAATACTATATAACGTTATACGTTATAACGTAATACTATATAACGTTATACGTTATACCGTAATTATATATAGCGTTATACGTTACATGGTAATAGTATATAACTTTATACGTTATAACGTAATGCTACATAACGTTCTACGTTATAACGTAATGCAACATAACGTTATACATTATAACGTAATACCATATAACGTTACACGGTATAACGTAAAAGTATATAACGTTGTACGTTACATGGTAATAGTAAATAACGTTACACATTATAACGTAATGCTACATAATGTTATACGTTATAGCGTAATACAATATAACGTTATAGGTTCTAACGTTATACTATATAACGTTATACGTTATAAGGAAATGCTATAGTGCGTTAGACGTTATAACGTAATGCTACATAACGTTATCCGTTATAACGTAATACTACATAACGTTATATGTTATAACGTAATACTATATAACGTTATACGTTATAACGTATTACCATATGACGTTATGCGTAATAACGTAATACTATATAACGTTATACGTTATAACGTATTACCATATAACGTTATGCGTAATAACGTAATACTATATAACGTTATACGTTATAACGTATTACTATATAACGTTATACGTTATAACGAAATACTATATAACGATATACGTTATAACGTAATACCATATGACGTTATACGTTATAACGCAAGAGTGTATAACGTTATACGGTACATGGTAACAGTAAATAGCGTTATACATTATAACGTAATGCAACATAACGTTATACGTTACAACGTAATACCATATAACGTTACACGTTATAACGTAAGAGTATATAACGTTATACGTTACATGGTAATAGTAAATAGCGTTATACATTATAACGAAATGCTACATAACGTTATACGTTACAACGTAATACCATATAACGTTACACGTTATAACGTAATACTATATAACGTTATACGTTACAACGTAATACCATATAACGTTACACGTTATAACGTAATACCATATAACGTTACACGTTATAACGTAATACTATATAACGTTATACGTTATCACTTTATACTATATAACTTTATACGTTATAAGGTAATGCTATATACCGTTATACGTTATAGGGAAATGCTATAGTGCGTTAGACGTTATAACGTAATACCATATAACGTTACACGTTATAACGTAGTACCATATAACGTTACACGTTATAACGTAATACTATATAACGTTATACGTTATCACTTTATACTATATAACTTTATACGTTATAAGGTAATGCTATATACCGTTATACGTTATAGGGAAATGCTATAGTGCGTTAGACGTTGTAACGTAATGCTACATAACGTTATCCGTTATAACGTAATACTATATAACGTTATACGTTAGAACGTAATACTATATAACGTTATACTTTATATGGTAATACTATATAACGTTATACGTTATAACGCAGTACCACATAACGTTACGCGTTATAACGTAAAAGTATATGACGTTATACGTTACATGGTAATAGTAAATAACGTACTACGTTATGATGTAATGCTACATAACGTTATACGTTACAACGTGATACCATATAACGTTATACGTTATAACATAATTATATATAACGTTATACGTTATAACGTAATGCTATATATCGTTACACGTTATAACGTAATAGTATATAACGTTATACGTTACCAGGTAATAGTATATAGCTTTATACGTTATAACCTAATGCTACATAATGTTATACGTTATAACGTAATACCATATATCGTTACACGTTATAACGTAAAAATATATAACGTTATTCGTTACATAGTAATAGTAGATAACGTTACACATTATAACGTAATGCAACATAACGTTATACATTATAACGTAATACTATATAACGTTGCACGTTATAACGTAAGAGTATATAACGTTGTACGTTACATGGTAATAGTAAATAACGTTACACATTATAACGTAATGCTATATAACGTTATACGTTATAACGTAATGCTATATACCGTTACACGTTATAACGGAATAGTATATAACGTTATACGTTACCAGGTAATAGTATATAACGTTATACGTTATAACGTAATACTATATAACGATATACGTTATAACGTAATACCATATGACGTTATACGTTATAACGCAAGAGTGTATAACGTTATACGTTACATGGTAATAGTAAATAGCGTTATACATTATAACGTAATGCAACATAACGTTATACATTATAACGTAATACTACATAACGTTGCACGTTATAACGTAAGAGTATATAGCGCTGTACGTTACATGGTAATAGTAAATAACGTTACACATTATAACGTAATGCTATATAACGTTATACGTTATAGCGTAATACAATATAACGTTATAGGTTCTAACGTTATACTATATAACGTTATACGTTATAACGTAATACTATATAACGATATACGTTATAACGTAATACTGTATAACGTTATACGTTACAACGTAATACCATATAACGTTATACGTTATAACATAATTATATATAACGTTATACGTTATAACGTAATGCTATATATCGTTACACGTTATAACGTAATAGTGTATAACGTTATACGTTACAAGGTAATAGTATATAACTTTATACGTTATAACCTAATGCTACATAATGTTATACGTTATAACGTAATACCATATATCGTTACACGTTATAACGTAAAAATATATAACGTTATACGTTACATGGTAATAGTATATAACTTTATACGTTATAACGTAATGCTACATAACGTTCTACGTTATAACGTAATGCAACATAACGTTATACATTATACCGTAATACCTTATAACGTTACACGTTATAACGTAAAAGTATATAACGATATACGTTATAACGTAAAAGTATATAACGATATACGTTATAACGTAATGCTACATAACGTTCTACGTTATAACGTAATGCAACATAACGTTATACATTATAACGTAATACCATATAACGTTACACGTTTTAACGAAAAAGTATATAACGATATACGTTATAACGTAATATTATATAACGTTATACGTTACAACGAAATACCATATAACGTAATACCATATAACGTTACACGTTATAGCGTAATGCTATATAACGTTATACGTTCTAACGTTATACTATATAACGTTATACGTTATAAGGAAATGCTATAGTACGTCACACGTTATAACGTAATGCTATATAACGTTATACGTTACAACGTAATACCATATAACGTAATACCATATAACGTTACACGTTATAGCGTAATGCTATATAACGTTACACGTTATAACGTAATACCATATAACGTTACACGTTATAACGTAAAAATATATAGCGTTATACGTTACATGGTAATAGTATATAACTTCATACGTTATAACGTAATGCTACATAACGTTATACGTTATAGCGTAATACAATATAACGTTATAGGTTCTAACGTTATACTATATATCGTTATACGTTATAAGGAAATGCTATAGTACGTCACACGTTATAACGTAATGCTATATAACGTTATACGTTACAGCGTAATACCATATAACGTTATACTTTATAAGGTAATGCTATATAACGTTATACGTTACAACGTAATACCATATAACGTTATACTTTATAAGGTAATACTATAGAACGTTATACGTTACATGGTAATAATAAATAACGTTATACGTTATAACGTAATGCTACATAACGATATCCGTTATAACGTAATACTATATAACGTTATACGTTATAACGTAATACTATATAACGTTATACGTTATACCGTAATTATATATAGCGTTATACGTTACATGGTAATAGTATATAACTTTATACGTTATAACGTAATGCTACATAACGTTCTACGTTATAACGTAATGCAACATAACGTTATACATTATAACGTAATACCATATAACGTTACACGGTATAACGTAAAAGTATATAACGTTGTACGTTACATGGTAATAGTAAATAACGTTACACATTATAACGTAATGCTACATAATGTTATACGTTATAGCGTAATACAATATAACGTTATAGGTTCTAACGTTATACTATATAACGTTATACGTTATAAGGAAATGCTATAGTACGTCACACGTTATCACTTAATGCTATATAACGTTATACGTTATCACTTATTACTATATAACTTTATACGTTATAAGGTAATGCTATATACCGTTATACGTTATAGGGAAATGCTATAGTACGTTACAAGTTATAACGTAATACTATATAACGTTATACGTTATAACGTATTACCATATAACGTTATGCGTAATAACGTAATACTATATAACGTTATACGTTATCACGTATTACTATATAACGCTATACGTTATAACGTAATACTGTATAACGTTATAAGTTATAACGTATTACTATATAACGTTATACGTTATAACGTAATACTATATAACGATATACGTTACAACGTAATTCCATATGACGTTATACGTTATAACGCAAGAGTGTATAACGTTATACGTTACATGGTAATAGTAAATAGCGTTATACATTATAACGTAATGCAACATAACGTTATACATTATAACGTAATACTCTATAACGTTGCACGTTATGACGTAAGAGTATATAACGTTATACGTTACATGGTAATAGTATATAACTTTATACGTTATAACCGAATGCTACATAATGTTATACGTTATAACGTAATACCATATATCGTTACACGTTATAACGTAAAAATATATAACGTTATATGTTACATGGTAATAGTATATAACTTTATACGTTATAACGTAATGCTATATATCGCTACACGCTATAACGTAATAGTATATAACGTTATACGTTACAAGGTAATAGTATATAACTTTATACGTTATAACCTAATGCTACATAATCTTATACGTTATAACGTAATACCATATATCGTTACACGTTATAACGTAAAAATATATAACGTTATATGTTACATGGTAATAGTATATAACTTTATACGTTATAACGTAATGCTACATAACGTTCTACGTTATAACGTAATGCAACATAACGTTATACATTATAACGTAATACCATATAACGTTACACGTTATAACGTAAAAGTATATAACGATGTACGTTATAACGTAATACTATATAACGTTATACGTGACAACGTAATACCATATAAAGTTACACGTTATAGCGTAATACCATATAACGTTATACGTTCTAACGTTATACTATATAACGTTATACGTTATAAGGAAATGCTATAGTACGTCACACGTTATAAAGTAATGCTATATAACGTTATACGTTACAACGTAATACCATATAACGTTATACTTTATAAGGTAATACTATAGAACGTTATACGTTACATGGTAATAATAAATAACGTTATACGTTATAACGTAATGCTACATAACGTTATCCGTTATAACGTACTACTATATAACGTTATACGTTATAACGTAATACTATATAACGTTATACTTTATAAGGTAATACTACATAACGTTATACGATATAACGTAATGCTACATAACGTTATCCGTTATAACGTAATACTATATAACGTTATACGTTATAACGTTATACTATATAACGTTATACTTTATAAGGTAATACTATATAACTTTATACGTTATAACGCAGTACCACATAACGATACACGTTATAACGTAAAAGTATATAACTTTATACGCTACATGGTAATTGTAAATAACGTACTACGTTATAACGTAATGCTACATAACGTCATACGTTATAACGTACTACGTTATAACGTAATGCTACATAACGTCATACGTTATAACGTAATACCATATAACGTTATACGTTATAACGTAATACTATATAACGCTATACGTTATAACGTAATACCATATGACGTTACACGTTATAACGTAAGAGTATATAACGTAATACGTTACATGGTAATAGTAAATAGCGTTATACATTATAACGTGATGCTAAATAACGTTATACGTTACAACGTAATACCATATAACGTTACACGTTATAACGTAATACTATATAACGTTATACGTTACAACGTAATACCATATAACGTTACACGTTATAGCGTAATACCATATAACGTTATACGTTCTAACGTTATACTATATAACGTTATACGTTATAAGGAAATGCTATAGTACGTCACACGTTATCACTTAATGCTATATAACGTTATACGTTATCACTTAATACTATATAACTTTATACGTTATAAGGTAATGCTATATACCGATATACGTTATAGGGAAATGCTATAGTACGTTACAAGTTATAACGTAATACTATATAACGTTATACGTTATAACGTATTACCATATAATGTTATCCGTAATAACGTAATACTATATAACGTTATACGTTATAACGTATTACCAAATAACGTTATGCGTAATAACGTAATACTATATAACGTTATAAGTTATAACGTATTACTATATAACGTTATACGTTATAACGTAATACTATATAACGATATACGTTATAACGTAATTCCATATGACGTTATACGTTATAACGCAAGAGTGTATAACGTTATACGTTACATGGTAATAGTAAATAGCGTTATACATTATAACGTAATGCAACATAACGTTATACATTATAACGTAATACTATATAACGTTGCACGTTATGACGTAAGAGTATATAACGTTATACGTTACATGGTAATAGTAAATAGCGTTATACATTATAACGAAATGCTACATAACGTTATACGTTATAACGTAATGCAACATAACGTTATACATTATAACGTAATACCATATAACGTTACACGTTATAACGTAAAAGTATATTACGATATACGTTATAACGTAATACTATATAACGTTATACTTTATATGGTAATACTATATAACGTTATACGTTATAACGCAGTACCACATAACGCTACACGGTATAACGTAAAAGTATATAACGTTATACTTTACATGGTAATAGTAAATAACATACTACGTTATGATGTAATGCTACATAACGTCATACGTTATAACGTAATTCCATCTAACGTTATACGTTATCACGTAATACTATATAACGTTATAAGTTATAACGTATTACTATATAACGTTATACGTTATAACGTAACACTATATAACGATATACGTTATAACGTAATTCCATATGACGTTATACGTTATAACGCAAGAGTGTATAACGTTATACGTTACATGGTAATAGTAAATAGCGTTATACATTATAACGTAATGCAACATAACGTTATACATTATAACGTTATACTATATAACGTTGCAACGTTATAACGTAAGAGTATATAACGTTATACGTTACATGGTAATAGTAAATAGCGTTATACATTATAACGAAATGCTACATAACGTTATACGTTATAACGTAATGCAACATAACGTTATACATTATAACGTAATACCATATAACGTTACACGTTATAACGTAAAAGTATATAACGATATACGTTATAACGTAATACTATATAACGTTATACTTTATATGGTAATACTATATAACGTTATACGTTATAACGCAGTACCACATAACGTTACACGCTATAACGTAAAAGTATATAACGTTATACGTTACATGGTAATAGTAAATAACGTACTACGTTATGATGTAATGCTACATAACGTCATACGTTATAACGTAATTCCATATAACGTTATACGTTACAACGTAATACCATATAACGATATACGTTATAACATAATTATATATAACGTTATACGTTATAACGTAATGCAACATAACGTTATACATTATAACGTTATACTATATAACGTTGCAACGTTATAACGTAAGAGTATATAACGTTATACGTTACATGGTAATAGTAAATAGCGTTATACATTATAACGAAATGCTACATAACGTTATACGTTATAACGTAATGCAACATAACGTTATACATTATAACGTAATACCATATAACGTTACACGTTATAACGTAAAAGTATATAACGATATACGTTATAACGTAATACTATATAACGTTATACTTTATATGGTAATACTATATAACGTTATACGTTATAACGCAGTACCACATAACGTTACACGCTATAACGTAAAAGTATATAACGTTATACGTTACATGGTAATAGTAAATAACGTACTACGTTATGATGTAATGCTACATAACGTCATACGTTATAACGTAATTCCATCTAACGTTATACGTTATCACGTAATACTATATAACGTTATAAGTTATAACGTATTACTATATAACGTTATACGTTATAACGTAACACTATATAACGATATACGTTATAACGTAATTCCATATGACGTTATACGTTATAACGCAAGAGTGTATAACGTTATACGTTACATGGTAATAGTAAATAGCGTTATACATTATAACGAAATGCTACATAACGTTATACGTTATAACGTAATGCAACATAACGTTATACATTATAACGTAATTCCATATAACGTTACACGTTATAACGTAAAAGTATATAACGATATACGTTATAACGTAATACTATATAACGTTATACTTTATATGGTAATACTATATAACGTTATACGTTATAATGCAGTACCACATAACGTTACACGCTATAACGTAAAAGTATATAACGTTAAACGTTACATGGTAGTAGTAAATAACGTACTACGTTATGATGTAATGCTACATAACGTCATACGTTATAACGTAATTCCATATAACGTTATACGTTACAACGTAATACCATATAACGATATACGTTATAACATAATTATATATAACGTTATACGTTATAACGTAATGCTATATATCGTTACACGTTATAACGTAATAGTATATAACGTTGTACGTTACAAGGTAATAGTATATAACTTTATACGTTATAACCTAATGCTACATAATGTTATACGTTATAACGTAATACGATATATCGTTACACGTTATAACGTAAAAATATATAACGTTATACGTTACATGGTAATAGTATATAACTTTATACGTTATAACGTAATGCTACATAACGTTCTACGTTATAACGTAATGCAACATAACGTTATACATTATAACGTAATACCATATAACGTTACACGTTATAACGTAAAAGTATATAACGATATACGTTATAACGTAATGCTATATAACGTTATACGTTACAACGTAATACCATATAACGTTACACGTTATAACGTAATACTATATAACGTTATACTTTATAAGGTAATACTATATAACGTTATACGTTATAACGTAATGCTACATACCGTTATCCGTTATAACGTAATACTATATAACGTTACACGTTATAACGTAAAAGTATATAACTTTATACGCTACATGGTAATAGTAAATAACGTACTACGTTATAACGTAATGCTACATACCGTTATCCGTTATAACGTAATACCATATGACGTTACACGTTATAACGTAAGAGTATATAACGTAATACGTTACATGGTAATAGTAAATAGCGTTATACATTATAACGTGATGCTAAATAACGTTATACGTTACAACGTAATTCCATATAACGTTACACGTTATAACGTAATACTATATAACGTTATACGTTACAACGTAATACCATATAACGTTACACGTTATAACTTAATACCATATAACGTTACACGTTATAACGTAATACTATATAACGTAATACGTTATCACTTAATACTATATAACTTTATACGTTATAAGGTAATGCTATATACCGTTATACGTTATAGGGAAATGCTATAGTACGTTACAAGTTATAACGTAATACTATATAACGTTATACGTTATAACGTAATACCATATGACGTTATACGTCATAACGCAAGAGTGTATAACGTAATACGTTACATGGTAATAGTAAATAGCGTTATACATTATAACGTGATGCAAAATAACGTTATACGTTACAACGTAATTCCATATAACGTTACACGTTATAACGTAATACTATATAACGTTATACGTTACAACGTAATACCATATAACGTTACACGTTATAACTTAATACCATATAACGTTACACGTTATAACGTAATACTATATAACGTAATACGTTATCACTTAATACTATATAACTTTATACGTTATAAGGTAATGCTATATACCGTTATACGTTATAGGGAAATGCTATAGTACGTTACAAGTTATAACGTAATACTATATAACGTTATACGTTATAACGTAATACCATATGACGTTATACGTTATAACGCAAGAGTGTATAACGTTATACGTTACATGGTAATAGTAAATAGCGTTATACATTATAACGTAATGCAACATAACGTTATACGTTACAACGTAATACCATATAACGTTACACGTTATAACGTAAGAGTATATAACGTTATACGTTACATGGTAATAGTAAATAGCGTTATACATTATAATGAAATGCTACATAACGTTATACGTTACAACGTAATACCATATAACGTTATACGTTATCACTTTATACTATATAACTTTATACGTTATAAGGTAATGCTATATACCGTTATACGTTATAGGGAAATGCTATAGTGCGTTAGACGTTATAACGTAATGCTACATAACGTTATCCGTTATAACGTAATACTACATAACGTTATATGTTATAACGTAATACTATATAACGTTATACGTTATAACGTATTACTATATAACGTTATGCGTAATAACGTAATACTATATAACGTTATACGTTATAACGTATTACCATATAACGTTATGCGTAATAACGTAATACTATATAACGTTATACGTTATAACGTATTACTATATAACGTTATACGTTATAACGTAATACTATATAACGCATACGTTATAACGTAATACCATATAACGTTACACGTTATAACGTAAAAATATATAACGTTATACGTTACATAGTAATAGTAAATAACGTTACACATTATTACGTAATGCTACATAACGTTATACGTTATAGCGTAATACAATATAACGTTATAGGTTCTAACGTTATACTATATAACGTTATACGTTAGAACGTAATACTATATAACGTTATACTTTATATGGTAATACTATATAACGATATACGTTATAACGTAATACCATATGACGTTATACGTTATAACGCAAGAGTGTATAACGTTATACGTTACATGGTAATAGTAAATAGCGTTATACATTATAACGTAATGCAACATAACGTTATACGTTACAACGTAATACCATATAACGTTACACGTTATAACGTAAGAGTATATAACGTTATACGTTACATGGTAATAGTAAATAGCGTTATACATTATAACGAAATGCTACATAACGTTATACGTTACAACGTAATACCATATAACGTTACACGTTATAACGTAAGAGTATATAACGTTATACGTTACATGGTAATAGTAAATAGCGTTATACATTATAACGTAATGCAACATAACGTTATACGTTACAACGTAATACCATATAACGTTACACGTTATAACGTAATACCATATAACGTTACACGTTATAACGTAATACTATATAACGTTATACGTTATCACTTTATACTATATAACTTTATACGTTATAAGGTAATGCTATATACCGTTATACGTTATAGGGAAATGCTATAGTGCGTTAGACGTTATAACGTAATGCTACATAACGTTATACGTTATAACGAAATACTACATAACGTTATATGTTATAACGTAATACTATATAACGTTATACGTTATAACGTAATACCATACAACGTTACACGTTATAACGTAATACCATATAACGTTACACGTTATAACGTGAAAATATATAACGTTATACGTTACATAGTAATAGTAAATAACGTTACACATTATAACGTAATGCTACATAACGTCATACATTATAACGTAATTCCATATAACGTTACACGTTATAACGTAATACTATATAACGTTATACGTTACAACGTAATACCATACAACGTTACACGTTATAACGTAATACCATATAACGTTATACGTTATAACGTAATACTATATAACGCATACGTTATAACGTAATACCATATGACGTTATACGTTATAACGCAAGAGTGTATAACGTTATACGTTACATGGTAATAGTAAATAGCGTTAATCATTATAACGTAATGCAACATAACGTTATACATTATAACGTAATACTATATAACGTTGCACGTTATAACGTAAGAGTATATAACGTTGTACGTTACATGGTAATAGTAAATAGCGTTATACATTATAACGAAATGCTACATAACGTGATACGTTACAACGTAATACCATATAACGTTACACGTTATAACGTAATACTATATAACGTTATATGTTACAACGTAATACCATTCAACGTTACACGTTATAACGTAATACCATATAACGTTACACGTTATAACGTAAAAATATATAACGTTATACGTTACATAGTAATAGTAAATAACGTTACACATTATAACGTAATGCTACATAACGTCATACATTATAACGTAATTCCATATAACGTTATACGTTATCACGTAATACTATATAACGATATACGTTATAACATAATTATATATAACGTTATACGTTATAACGTAATACCATATATCGTTACACGTTATAACGTAAAAATATATAACGTTATACGTTACATAGTAATTGTAAATAACGTTACACATTATAACGTAATGCTACATAACGTTATACGTTATAGCGTAATACAATATAACGTTATAGGTTCTAACGTTATACTATATAACGTTATACGTTATAAGGAAATGCTATAGTACGTCACACGTTATCACTTAATGCTATATAACGTTATACGTTATCACTTATTACTATATAACTTTATACGTTATAAGGTAATGCTATATACCGTTATACGTTATAGGGAAATGCTCTAGTACGTTACACGTTATAACGTAAAAATATATAGCGTTATACGTTACATGGTAATAGTATATAACTTTATACGTTATAACGTAATGCTACATAACGTTCTACGTTATAACGTAATGCAACAGAACGTTATACATTATAACGTAATACCATATAACGTTACACGGTATAACGTAAAAGTATATAACGTTGTACGTTACATGGTAATAGTAAATAACGTTACACATTATAACGTAATGCTACATAACGTTATACGTTATAGCGTAATACAATATAACGTTATAGGTTCTAACGTTATACTATATAACGTTATACGTTATAAGGAAATGCTATAGTACGTCACACGTTATCACTTAATGCTATATAACGTTATACGTTATCACTTATTACTATATAACTTTAGACGTTATAAGGTAATGCTATATACCGTTATACGTTATAGGGAAATGCTATAGTACGTTACAAGTTATAACGTAATACTATATAACGTTATACTATATAACGTATTACCATATAACGTTATGCGTAATAACGTAATACTATATAACGTTATACGTTATCACGTATTACTATATAACGTTATACGTTATAACGTAATACTATATAACAATATACGTTATAACGTAATACCATATGACGTTAGACGTTATAACGCAAGAGTGTATAACGTTATACGTTACATGGTAATAGTAAATAGCGTTATACACTATAACGGAATGCAACATAACGTTATACATTATAACGTAATACTATATAACGTTGCACGTTTTAACGTAAGAGCATATAACGTTATACGTTACATGGTAATAGTAAATAGCGTTATACATTATAACGAAATGCTACATAACGTTATACGTTACAACGTAATACCATATAACGTTACACGTTATAACGTAATACCATATAACGTTATACGTTACAACGTAATACCATATAACGTTACACGTTATAACGTAATACTATATAACGTTATACGTTATCACCTTATACTATATAACTTTATACGTTATACGGTAATGCTATATACCGTTATACGTTATAGGGAAATGCTATAGTGCGTTAGACGTTATAACGTAATGCTACATAACGTTATCCGTTATAACGTAATACTATATAACGTTATACGTTATAACGTAATACTATATAACGTTATACTTTATATGGTAATACTATATAACGTTATACGTTACAACGTAATACCATATAACGTTACACGTTATAACGTAATACTATATAACGTTATACGTTATCACCTTATACTATTTAACTTTATACGTTATACGGTAATGCTATATACCGTTATACGTTATAGGGAAATGCTATAGTGCGTTAGACGTTATAACGTAATGCTATATATCGTTACGCGTTATAACGTAATAGTATATAACGTTATACGTTACAAGGTAATAGTATATAACTTTATACGTTATAACCTAATGCTACATAATGTTATCCGTTATAACGTAATAATATATGACTTTATACGTTATAACGTAATGCTACATAACGTTATCCGTTATAACGTAATACTATATAACGTTATACGTTATACCGTAATTATATATAACGTTATACGTTATAACGTATTACTATATAACGTTACACGTTATACCGTAATTATATATAACGTTATACGTTATAACGTATTACTATATAACGTTACACGTTATTACCTAATGCTACATAATGTTATACGTTATAACGTAATACCATATAACGTTACACGTTATAACGTAAAAATATATAGCGTTATACGTTACATGGTAATAGTATATAACTTTATACGTTACAACGTAATGCTACATAACGTTCTACGTTATAACGTAATGCAACATAACGTCATACGTTATAACGTAATACCATATAACGTTATACGTTATATCGTAATACTATATATAGCGATATACGTTATAACGTAATACCATATGACGTTACACGTTATAACGTAAGAGTATATAACGTAATACGTTACATGGTAATAGTAAATAGCGTTATACTTTATACCGTGATGCTAAATAACGTTATACGTTACAACGTAATTCCATATAACGTTACACGTTATAACGTAATACCATATAACGTTACACGTTATAACGTAATACTATATAACGTAATACGTTATCACTTAATACTATATAACTTTATACGTTATAAGGTAGTGCTATATACCGTTATACGTTATAGGGAAATGCTACAGTACGTTACACGTTATAACGTAATACTATATAACGTTATACGTTATAATGCAGTACCACATAACGTTACACGTTATAACGTAAAAGTATATAACTTTATACGTTTCATGGTAATAGTAAATAACGTACTACGTTATGACGTAATGCTACATAACGTCATACGTTACAACGTAATACCATATAACGTTACACGTTATAACGTAATACCATATAACGTTATACGTTACAACGTAATACCATATAACGTTACACGTTATAACGTAATACCATATAACGTTACACGTTATAACGTAATACTATATAACGTTATACGTTATCACTTTATACTATATAACTTTATACGTTATAAGGTAATGCTATATACCGTTATACGTTATAGGGAATTGCTATAGTGCGTTAGACGTTATAACGTAATGCTACATAACGTTATCCGTTATAACGTAATACTATATAACGTTATACGTTATAACGTAATACTATATAACGTTATACTTTATATGGTAATACTATATAACGTTATACGTTATAACGCAGTACCACATAACGTTACGCGTTGTAACGTAAAAGTATATAACGTTATACGTTACATGGTAATTGTAAATAACGTACTACGTTATGATGTAATGCTACATAACGTCATACATTATAACGTAATTCCATATAACGTTATACGTTATCACGTAATACTATATAACGATATACGTTATAACGTAATACTATATAACGTTATACGTTACAACGTAATACCATATAACGTTATACGTTATAACATAATTATATATAACGTTATACGTTACAACGTAATACCATATAACGTTACACGTTATAACGTAATACCATATAACGTTATACGTTACAACGTAATACCATATAACGTTACACGTTATAACGTAATACCATATAACGTTACACGTTATAACGTAATACTATATAACGTTATACGTTATCACTTTATACTATATAACTTTATACGTTATAAGGTAATGCTATATACCGTTATACGTTATAGGGAAATGCTATAGTGCGTTAGACGTTATAACGTAATGCTACATAACGTTATCCGTTATAACGTAATACTATATAACGTTATACGTTATAACGTAATACTATATAACGTTATACTTTATATGGTAATACTATATAACGTTATACGTTATAACGCAGTACCACATAACGTTACACGTTGTAACGTAAAAGTATATAACGTTATACGTTACATGTTAATTGTAAATAACGTACTACGTTATGATGTAATGCTACATAACGTCATACATTATAACGTAATTCCATATAACGTTATACGTTATAACGTAATGCTATATATCGTTACGCGTTATAACGTAATAGTATATAACGTTATACGTTACAAGGTAATAGTATATAACTTTATACGTTATAACCTAATGCTACATAATGTTATCCGTTATAACGTAATACTATATAACGTTATACGTTATACCGTAATTATATATAACGTTATACGTTATAACGTATTACTATATAACGTTACACGTTATACCGTAATTATATATAACGTTATACGTTATAACGTATTACTATATAACGTTACACGTTATTACCTAATGCTACATAATGTTATACGTTATAACGTAATACCATATAACGTTACACGTTATAACGTAAAAATATATAGCGTTATACGTTACATGGTAATAGTATATAACTTTATACGTTACAACGTAATGCTACATAACGTTCTACGTTATAACGTAATGCAACATAACGTCATACGTTATAACGTAATACCATATAACGTTATACGTTATATCGTAATACTATATATAGCGATATACGTTATAACGTAATACCATATGACGTTACACGTTATAACGTAAGAGTATATAACGTAATACGTTACATGGTAATAGTAAATAGCGTTATACTTTATACCGTGATGCTAAATAACGTTATACGTTACAACGTAATTCCATATAACGTTACACGTTATAACGTAATACCATATAACGTTACACGTTATAACGTAATACTATATAACGTAATACGTTATCACTTAATACTATATAACTTTATACGTTATAAGGTAATGCTATATACCGTTATACGTTATAGGGAAATGCTACAGTACGTTACACGTTATAACGTAATACTATATAACGTTATATGTTATAATGCAGTACCACATAACGTTACACGTTATAACGTAAAAGTATATAACTTTATACGTTTCATGGTAATAGTAAATAACGTACTACGTTATGACGTAATGCTACATAACGTCATACGTTATAACGTAATACAATATAACGTTTTACGTTATAACGTAATACTATATAACGATATACGTTATAACGTAATACCATATGACGTTACACGTTATAACGTAAGAGTATATAACGTAATACATTACATGGTAATAGTAAATAGCGTTATATATTATAACGTGATGCTACACAACGTTATCCGTTATAACGTAATACTATATAACGTTATACGTTATACCGTAATTATATATAACGTTATACGTTATAACGTAATGCTACATAACGTTATCCGTTATAACGTAATACTATATGACTTTATACGTTATAACGTAATGCTACATAACGTCATCCGTTATAACGTAATACTATATAACGTTATACGTTATACCGTAATTATATATAACGTTACACGTTATAACGTAATACCATATAACGTTATACGTTACAACGTAATACCATACAACGTTACACGTTATAACGTAATACCATATAACGTTATACGTTATAACGTAATACTATATAACGTTATACGTTATCACTTTATACTATATAACTTTATACGTTATAAGGTAATGCTATATACCGTTATACGTTATAGGGAAATGCTATAGTGCGTTAGACGTTATAACGTAATGCTACATAACGTTATCCGTTATAACGTAATACTATATAACGTTATACGTTATAACGTAATACTATATAACGTTATACTTTATATGGTAATACTATATAACGTTATACGTTATAACGCAGTACCACATAACGTTACACGTTGTAACGTAAAAGTATATAACGTTATACGTTACATGTTAATTGTAAATAACGTACTACGTTATGATGTAATGCTACATAACGTCATACATTATAACGTAATTCCATATAACGTTATACGTTATAACGTAATGCTATATATCGTTACGCGTTATAACGTAATAGTATATAACGTTATACGTTACAAGGTAATAGTATATAACTTTATACGTTATAACCTAATGCTACATAATGTTATCCGTTATAACGTAATAATATATGACTTTATACGTTATAACGTAATGCTACATAACGTTATCCGTTATAACGTAATACTATATAACGTTATACGTTATACCGTAATTATATATAACGTTATACGTTATAACGTATTACTATATAACGTTACACGTTATACCGTAATTATATATAACGTTATACGTTATAACGTATTACTATATAACGTTACACGTTATTACCTAATGCTACATAATGTTATACGTTATAACGTAATACCATATAACGTTACACGTTATAACGTAAAAATATATAGCGTTATACGTTACATGGTAATAGTATATAACTTTATACGTTACAACGTAATGCTACATAACGTTCTACGTTATAACGTAATGCAACATAACGTCATACGTTATAACGTAATACCATATAACGTTATACGTTATATCGTAATACTATATATAGCGATATACGTTATAACGTAATACCATATGACGTTACACGTTATAACGTAAGAGTATATAACGTAATACGTTACATGGTAATAGTAAATAGCGTTATACTTTATACCGTGATGCTAAATAACGTTATACGTTACAACGTAATTCCATATAACGTTACACGTTATAACGTAATACCATATAACGTTACACGTTATAACGTAATACTATATAACGTAATACGTTATCACTTAATACTATATAACTTTATACGTTATAAGGTAATGCTATATACCGTTATACGTTATAGGGAAATGCTACAGTACGTTACACGTTATAACGTAATACTATATAACGTTATACGTTATAATGCAGTACCACATAACGTTACACGTTATAACGTAAAAGTATATAACTTTATACGTTTCATGGTAATAGTAAATAACGTACTACGTTATGACGTAATGCTACATAACGTCATACGTTACAACGTAATACCATATAACGTTACACGTTATAACGTAATACCATATAACGTTATACGTTACAACGTAATACCATATAACGTTACACGTTATAACGTAATACCATATAACGTTACACGTTATAACGTAATACTATATAACGTTATACGTTATCACTTTATACTATATAACTTTATACGTTATAAGGTAATGCTATATACCGTTATACGTTATAGGGAAATGCTATAGTGCGTTAGACGTTATAACGTAATGCTACATAACGTTATCCGTTATAACGTAATACTATATAACGTTATACGTTATAACGTAATACTATATAACGTTATACTTTATATGGTAATACTATATAACGTTATACGTTATAACGCTGTACCACATAACGTTACACGTTGTAACGTAAAAGTATATAACGTTATACGTTACATGGTAATTGTAAATAACGTACTACGTTATGATGTAATGCTACATAACGTCATACATTATAACGTAATTCCATATAACGTTATACGTTATCACGTAATACTATATAACGATATACGTTATAACGTAATACTATATAACGTTATACGTTACAACGTAATACCATATAACGTTATACGTTATAACATAATTATATATAACGTTATACGTTACAACGTAATACCATATAACGTTACACGTTATAACGTAATACCATATAACGTTATACGTTACAACGTAATACCATATAACGTTACACGTTATAACGTAATACCATATAACGTTACACGTTATAACGTAATACTATATAACGTTATACGTTATCACTTTATACTATATAACTTTATACGTTATAAGGTAATGCTATATACCGTTATACGTTATAGGGAAATGCTATAGTGCGTTAGACGTTATAACGTAATGCTACATAACGTTATCCGTTATAACGTAATACTATATAACGTTATACGTTATAACGTAATACTATATAACGTTATACTTTATATGGTAATACTATATAACGTTATACGTTATAACGCAGTACCACATAACGTTACACGTTGTAACGTAAAAGTATATCACGTTATACGTTACATGGTAATTGTAAATAACGTACTACGTTATGATGTAACGCTACATAACGTCATACATTATAACGTAATTCCATATAACGTTATACGTTATAACGTAATGCTATATATCGTTACGCGTTATAACGTAATAGTATATAACGTTATACGTTACAAGGTAATAGTATATAACTTTATACGTTATAACCTAATGCTACATAATGTTATCCGTTATAACGTAATAATATATGACTTTATACGTTATAACGTAATGCTACATAACGTTATCCGTTATAAGGTAATACTATATAACGTTATACGTTATACCGTAATGATATATAACGTTATACGTTATAACGTATTACTATATAACGTTACACGTTATACCGTAATTATATATAACGTTATACGTTATAACGTATTACTATATAACGTTACACGTTATTACCTAATGCTACATAATGTTATACGTTATAACGTAATACCATATAACGTTACACGTTATAACGTAAAAATATATAGCGTTATACGTTACATGGTAATAGTATATAACTTTATACGTTATAACGTAATGCTACATAACGTTCTACGTTATAACGTAATGCAACATAACGTCATACGTTATAACGTAATACCATATAACGTTATACGTTATAGCGTAATACTATATATAGCGATATACGTTATAACGTAATACCATATGACGTTACTCGTTATAACGTAAAAGTATATAACGTAATACGTTACATGGTAATAGTAAATAGCGTTATACTTTATACTGTGATGCTAAATAACGTTATACGTTACAACGTAATTCCATATAACGTTACACGTTATAACGTAATACCATATAACGTTACACGTTATAACGTAATACTATATAACGTAATACGTTATCACTTAATACTATATAACTTTATACGTTATAAGGTAATGCTATATACCGTTATACGTTATAGGGAAATGCTATAGTACGTTACAAGTTATAACGTAATACTATATAACGTTATACGTTATAACGTATTACCATATAACGTTATGCGTAATAACGTAATACTATATAACGTTATACGTTATCACGTATTACTATATAACGTTATACGTTATAACGTAATACTATATAACAATATACGTTATAACGTAATACCATATGACGTTAGACGTTATAACGCAAGAGTGTATAACGTTATACGTTACAGGGTAATAGTAAATAGCGTTATACACTATAACGGAATGCAACATAACGTTATACACTATAACGTAATACTATATAACGTTGCACGTTCTAACGTAAGAGCATATAACGTTATACGTTACATGGTAATAGTAAATAGCGTTATACATTATAACGAAATGCTACATAACGTTATACGTTACAACGTAATACCATATAACGTTACACGTTATAACGTAATACCATATAACGTTATACGTTACAACGTAATACCATATAACGTTACACGTTATAACGTAATACCATATAACGTTACACGTTATAACGTAATACTATATAACGTTATACGTTATCACTTTATACTATATAACTTTATACGTTATACGGTAATGCTATATACCGTTATACGTTATAGGGAAATGCTATAGTGCGTTAGACGTTATACCGTAATGCTACATAACGTTATCCGTTATAACGTAATACTATATAACGTTATACGTTATCACTTTATACTATATAACTTTATACGTTATACGGTAATGCTATATACCGTTATACGTTATAGGGAAATGCTATAGTGCGTTAGACGTTATAACGTAATGCTACATAATGTTATCCGTTATAACGTAATAATATATGACTTTATACGTTATAACGTAATGCTACATAACGTTATCCGTTATAACGTAATACTATATAACGTTACACGTTATAACGTAATACTATATAACGTAATACGTTATCACTTAATACTATATAACTTTATACGTTATAAGGTAATGCTATATACCGTTATACGTTATAGGGAAATGCTACAGTACGTTACACGTTATAACGTAATACTATATAACGTTATATGTTATAATGCAGTACCACATAACGTTACACGTTATAACGTAAAAGTATATAACTTTATACGTTTCATGGTAATAGTAAATAACGTACTACGTTATGACGTAATGCTACATAACGTCATACGTTATAACGTAATACAATATAACGTTTTACGTTATAACGTAATACCATATGACGTTACACGTTATAACGTAAGAGTATATAACGTAATACATTACATGGTAATAGTAAATAGCGTTATATATTATAACGTGATGCTACACAACGTTATCCGTTATAACGTAATACTATATAACGTTATACGTTATACCGTAATTATATATAACGTTATACGTTATAACGTAATGCTACATAACGTTATCCGTTATAACGTAATACTATATGACTTTATACGTTATAACGTAATGCTACATAACGTCATCCGTTATAACGTAATACTATATAACGTTATACGTTATACCGTAATTATATATAACGTTATACGTTATATCGTAATACTATATATAGCGATATACGTTATAACGTAATACCATATGACGTTACACGTTATAACGTAAGAGTATATAACGTAATACGTTACATGGTAATAGTAAATAGCGTTATACTTTATACCGTGATGCTAAATAACGTTATACGTTACAACGTAATTCCATATAACGTTACACGTTATAACGTAATACCATATAACGTTACACGTTATAACGTAATACTATATAACGTAATACGTTATCACTTAATACTATATAACTTTATACGTTATAGGGTAATGCTATATACCGTTATACGTTATAGGGAAATGCTACAGTACGTTACACGTTATAACGTAATACTATATAACGTTATACGTTATAATGCAGTACCACATAACGTTACACGTTATAACGTAAAAGTATATAACTTTATACGTTTCATGGTAATAGTAAATAACGTACTACGTTATGATGTAATGCTACATAACGTCATACATTATAACGTAATTCCATATAACGTTATACGTTATAACGTAATGCTATATATCGTTACGCGTTATAACGTAATAGTATATAACGTTATACGTTCAAGGTAATAGTATATAACTTTATACGTTACAACGTAATGCTACATAACGTTCTACGTTAACACTTTATACTATATAACTTTATACGTTATAAGGTAATGCTATATACCGTTATACGTTATAGGGAAATGCTATAGTGCGTTAGACGTTATAACGTAATGCTACATAACGTTATCCGTTATAACGTAATACTATATAACGTTATACGTTATAACGTAATACTATATAACGTTATACTTTATATGGTAATACTATATAACGTTATACGTTATATCGCAGTACCACATAACGTTACACGTTGTAACGTAAAAGTATATAACGTTATACGTTACATGGTAATTGTAAATAACGTACTACGTTATGATGTAATGCTACATAACGTCATACATTATAACGTAATTCCATATAACGTTATACGTTATCACGTAATACTATATAACGATATACGTTATAACGTAATACTATATAACGTTATACGTTACAACGTAATACCATATAACGTTATACGTTATAACATAATTATATATAACGTTATACGTTACAACGTAATACCATATAACGTTGCACGTTATAACGTAATACCATATAACGTTATACGTTACAACGTAATACCATATAACGTTACACGTTATAACGTAATACCATATAACGTTACACGTTATAACGTAATACTATATAACGTTATACGTTATCACTTTATACTATATAACTTTATACGTTATAAGGTAATGCTATATACCGTTATACGTTATAGGGAAATGCTATAGTGCGTTAGACGTTATAACGTAATGCTACATAACGTTATCCGTTATAACGTAATACTATATAACGTTATACGTTATAACGTAATACTATATAACGTTATACTTTATATGGTAATACTATATAACGTTATACGTTATAACGCAGTACCACATAACGTTACACGTTGTAACGTAAAAGTATATCACGTTATACGTTACATGGTAATTGTAAATAACGTACTACGTTATGATGTAACGCTACATAACGTCATACATTATAACGTAATTCCATATAACGTTATACGTTATAACGTAATGCTATATATCGTTACGCGTTATAACGTAATAGTATATAACGTTATACGTTACAAGGTAATAGTATATAACTTTATACGTTATAACCTAATGCTACATAATGTTATCCGTTATAACGTAATAATATATGACTTTATACGTTATAACGTAATGCTACATAACGTTATCCGTTATAAGGTAATACTATATAACGTTATACGTTATACCGTAATGATATATAACGTTATACGTTATAACGTATTACTATATAACGTTACACGTTATACCGTAATTATATATAACGTTATACGTTATAACGTATTACTATATAACGTTACACGTTATTACCTAATGCTACATAATGTTATACGTTATAACGTAATACCATATAACGTTACACGTTATAACGTAAAAATATATAGCGTAATACGTTACATGGTAATAGTATATAACTTTATACGTTATAACGTAATGCTACATAACGTTCTACGTTATAACGTAATGCAACATAACGTCATACGTTATAACGTAATACCATATAACGTTATACGTTATAGCGTAATACTATATATAGCGATATACGTTATAACGTAATACCATATGACGTTACACGTCATAACGTAAAAGTATATAACGTAATACGTTACATGGTAATAGTAAATAGCGTTATACTTTATACTGTGATGCTAAATAACGTTATACGTTACAACGTAATTCCATATAACGTTACACGTTATAACGTAATACCATATAACGTTACACGTTATAACGTAATACTATATAACGTAATACGTTATCACTTAATACTATATAACTTTATACGTTATAAGGTAATGCTATATACCGTTATACGTTATAGGGAAATGCTACAGTACGTTACACGTTATAACGTAATACTATATAACGTTATATGTTATAATGCAGTACCACATAACGTTACACGTTATAACGTAAAAGTATATAACTTTATACGTTTCATGGTAATAGTAAATAACGTACTACGTTATGACGTAATGCTACATAACGTCATACGTTATAACGTAATACAATATAACGTTTTACGTTATAACGTAATACTATATAACGATATACGTTATAACGTAATACCATATGACGTTACACGTTATAACGTAAGAGTATATAACGTAATACATTACATGGTAATAGTAAATAGCGTTATATATTATAACGTGATGCTACACAACGTTATCCGTTATAACGTAATACTATACAACGTTATACGTTATAACGTAATGCTACATAACGTTATCCGTTATAACGTAATACTATATGACTTTATACGTTATAACGTAATGCTACATAACGTCATCCGTTATAACGTAATACTATATAACGTTATACGTTATACCGTAATTATATATAACGTTATACGTTATAACGTATTACTATATAACGTTACACGTTATTACCTAATGCTACATAATGTTATACGTTATAACGCAATACCATATAACGTTACACGTTATAACGTAAAAATATATAGCGTTATACGTTACATGGTAATAACTTTATACGTTATAACGTAATGCTAAATAACGTTCTACGTTATAACGTAATGCAACATAACGTTATACATTATAACGTAATACCATATAACGTTACACGGTATAACGTAAAAGTATATAACGTTGTACGTTACATGGTAATAGTAAGTGACGTTACATATTATAACGTAATGCTACATAACGTTATACGTTATAGCGTAATACAATATAACGTTATAGGTTCTAACGTTATACTATATAACGTTATACGTTATAAGGAAATGCTATAGTACGTCACACGTTATCATTTAATGCTATATAACGTTATACGTTATCACTTAATACTATATAACTTTATACGTTATAAGGTAATGCTATATACCGTTATACGTTATAGGGAAATGCTATAGTACGTTACAAGTTATAACGTAATACTATATAACGTTATACGTTATAACGTATTACCATATAACGTTATGCGTAATAACGTAATACTATATAACGTTATAGGTTATAACGTATTACCATATAACGTTATGCGTAAAAACGTAATACTATATAACGTTATACGTTATAACGTATTACTATATAACGTTATACGTTATAACGTAATACTATATAACGATATACGTTATAACGTAATACCATATGACGTTATACGTTATAACGCAAGAGTGTATAACGTTATACGTTACATGGTAATAGTAAATAGCGTTATACATTATATCGTAATGCAACATAACGTTATACATTATAACGTAATACTATATAACGTTATACGTTATACCGTAATTATATATAACGTTATACGTTATAACGTATTACTATATAACGTTACACGTTATTACCTAATGCTACATAATGTTATACGTTATAACGCAATACCATATAACGTTACACGTTATAACGTAAAAATATATAGCGTTATACGTTACATGGTAATAACTTTATACGTTATAACGTAATGCTAAATAACGTTCTACGTTATAACGTAATGCAACATAACGTTATACATTATAACGTAATACCATATAACGTTACACGGTATAACGTAAAAGTATATAACGTTGTACGTTACATGGTAATAGTAAGTGACGTTACATATTATAACGTAATGCTACATAACGTTATACGTTATAGCGTAATACAATATAACGTTATAGGTTCTAACGTTATACTATATAACGTTATACGTTATAAGGAAATGCTATAGTACGTCACACGTTATCATTTAATGCTATATAACGTTATACGTTATCACGTAATACTATATAACTTTATACGTTATAAGGTAATGCTATATACCGTTATACGTTATAGGGAAATGCTATAGTACGTTACAAGTTATAACGTAATACTATATAACGTTATACGTTATAACGTATTACCATATAACGTTATGCGTAATAACGTAATACTATATAACGTTATAGGTTATAACGTATTACCATATAACGTTATGCGTAAAAACGTAATACTATATAACGTTATACGTTATAACGTATTACTATATAACGTTATACGTTATAACGTAATACTATATAACGATATACGTTATAACGTAATACCATATGACGTTATACGTTATAACGCAAGAGTGTATAACGTTATACGTTACATGGTAATAGTAAATAGCGTTATACATTATATCGTAATGCAACATAACGTTATACATTATAACGTAATACTATATAACGTTGCACGTTATAACGTAAGAGTATATAACGTTATACGTTACATGGTAATAGTAAATAGCGTTATACATTATAACGAAATGCTACATAACGTTATACGTTACAACGTAATACCATATTACGTTACACGTTATAACGTAATACTATATAACGTTATACGTTACAACGTAATACCATATAACGTTACACGTTATAACGTAATACCATATAACGTTACACGTTATAACGTAATACTATATAACGTTATACGTTATCACTTTATACTATATAACTTTATACGTTATAAGGTAATGCTATATACCGTTATACGTTATAGGGAAATGCTATAGTGCGTTAGACGTTATAACGTAATGCTACATAACGTTATCCGTTATAACGTAATACTATATAACGTTATACGTTATAACGTAATACTATATAACGTTACACGTTATAACGTAATACTATATAACGTTATACGTTATAACGTATTACCATATAACGTTATGCATAATAACGTAATACAATATAACGATATACGTTACAACGTAATACCATATAACGTTATACTTTATAAGGTAATACTATATAATGTTATGCGTAACATGGTAATAATAAATAACGTTATACGTTATAACGTAATACCATTTAACGTTATACGTTATAACGTTATACTATATAACGTTATACGTTATAACGTAATACCATATAACAATGTACGCTATAACGTAATACCGTATGACGTTATACGTTATAACGATAAAGTATATAACTTTATACGTTATAACCTAATGCTACATAACGTTATACGTTATAACGTAATACTATATAACGTTATACGTTATAACGTAATACTATATAACGTTATACTTTATATGGTAATACTATATAACGTTATACGTTATAACGCAGTACCACATAACGTTACACGTTATAACGTAAAAGTATATAACGTTATAAGTTACATGGTAATAGTAAATAACGTACTACGTTATGACGTAATGCTACATAACGTCATACGTTATAACGTAATTCCATATAACGTTATACGTTATCACGTAATACTATATAACGATATACGTTATAACGTAATACTATATAACGTTATACGTTACAACGTAATACCATATAACGTTATACGTTATAACATAATTATATATAACGTTATACGTTATAACGTAATGCTATATATCGTTACACGTTATAACGTAATAGTATATAACGTTATACGTTACATGGTAACAGTAAATAACGTACTACGTTATGACGTAATGCTACATAACGTCATACGTTATAACGTAATTCCATACAACGTTATACGTTATAACGTAATGCTACATAACGTTCTACGTTATAACGTAATGCAACATAACGTTATACATTATAACGTAATACCATATATCGCTACACGTTATAACGTAAAAGTATATAACGATATACGTTATAACGTAATACTATATAACGTTATACGTTACAACGTAATACCATATAACGTTACACGTTATAGCGTAATACCATATAACGTTATACGTTCTAACGTTATACTATATAACGTTATACGTTATAACGTAATACTATATAACGTTATACTTTATAAGGTAATACTATATAACGTTATACGTTATAACGTAATACCATATGACGTTATACGTTATAACGCAAGAGTGTATAACGTTATACGTTACATGGTAATAGTAAATAGCGTTATACATTATAACGTAATGCAACATAACGTTATACATTATAACGTAATACTATATAACGTTGCACGTTATAACGTAAGAGTATATAACGTTATACGTTACATGGTAATAGTAAATAGCGTTATACATTATAACGAAATGCTACATAACGTTATACGTTACAACGTAATACCATATAACGTTACACGTTATAACGTAATACTATATAACGTTATACGTTACAACGTAATACCATATAACGTTACACGTTATAACGTAATACCATATAACGTTACACGTTATAACGTAATACTATATAACGTTATACGTTATCACTTTATACTATATAACGTAATACGTTATAAGGTAATGTTATATACCGTTATACGTTATAGGGAAATGCTATAGTGCGTTAGACGTTATAACGTAATGCTACATAACGTTATCCGTTATAACGTAATACTATATAACGTTATACGTTATAACGTAATACTATATAACGTTATACTTTATATGGTAATACTATATAACGTTATACGTTATAACGCAGTACCACATAACGTTAGACGTTATAACGTAAAAGTATATAACGTTATACGTTACATGATAATAGTAAATAACGTACTACGTTATGACGTAATGCTACATAACGTCATACGTTATAACGTAATTCCATATAACGTTATACGTTATCACGTAATACTATATAACGATATACGTTATAACGTAATACTATATAACGTTATACGTTACAACGTAATACCATATAACGTTATACGTTATAACATAATTATATATAACGTTATACGCTATAACGTAATGCTATATATCATTACACGTTATAACGTAATAGTATATAACGTTATACGTTACATGGTAACAGTAAATAACGTACTACGTTATGACGTAATGCTACATAACGTCATACGTTATAACGTAATTCCATATAACGTTATACGTTATAACGTAATGCTACATAACGTTCTACGTTATAACGTAATGCAACATAACGTTATACGTTATCACGTAATACTATATAACGATATACGTTATAACGTAATACTATATAACGTTATACGTTACAACGTAATACCATATAACGTTATACGTTATAACATAATTATATATAACGATATACGTTATAACGTAATACTATATAACGTTTTACGTTACAGCGTAATACCATATAACGTTACACGTTATAGCGTAATACCATATAACGTTATACGTTCTAACGTTATACTATATAACGTTATACGTTATAACGTATTACCATATAACGTTATTCGTAATAACGTAATACTATATAACGTTATACGTTATAACGTAATACCATATAACGTTATACTTTATAAGGTAATACTATATAACGTTATACGTTATAACGCAGTACCACATAAAATTACACATTATAACGTAAAAGTATATAACGTTATACGTTACATGGTAATAGTAAATAACGTACTACGTTATGACGTAATGCTACATAACGTCATACGTTATAACGTAAGAGTATATAACGTTATACGTTACATGGCACTAGTAAATACCGTTATACATTGTAAGGTAATGCTACATAACGTTATACGTTACAACGTAATACCATATAACGTTACACGTTATAACGTAATACTATATAACGTTACACGTTATAACGTAATACTATATAACGTTATACGTTATAACGTATTACCATATAACGTTATGCATAATAACGTAATACTATATAACGTTATACGTTACAACGTAATACCATATAACGTTATACTTTATAAGGTAATACTATATAACGTTATGCGTAACATGGTAATAATAAATAACGTTATACGTTATAACGTAATACCATTTAACGTTATACGTTATAACGTTATACTATATAACGTTATACGTTATAACGTAATACCATATAACGATGTACGCTATAACGTAATACCGTATGACGTTATACGTTATAACGATAAAGTATATAACTTTATACGTTATAACCTAATGCTACATAACGTTATACGTTATAACGTAATACTATATAACGTTATACGTTATAACGTAATACCATATAACGTTATACGTTATAAGGAAATGCTATAGTACGTTACGTTATAACGTAAAAGTATATAACGTTATACGTTACATGGTAATAGTAAATGACGTTATACGTTATAACGTAATACTATATAGCGCTACACGTTATAAAGTAAAAATATATAACGTTATACGTTACATGGTAATAGTATATAACTTTATACGTTATAACGTAGTACCATATAACGTTATACTTTATAAGGTAATACTATAGAACGTTATACGTTACATGGTAATAATATATTACGTTATACGTTATAACGTAATGCTACATAACGTTATCCGTTATAACGTAATACTATATAACGTTATACGTTATAACGTTATACTATATAACGTTATACGTTATAAGGAAATGCTATAGTACGTTACGTTATAACGTAAAAGTATATAACGTTATACATTACATGGTAATAGTAAATGACGTTATACGTTATAACGTAATGCTACATAACGTTATACGTTATAACGTAATACCATATAACGTTATACGTTATAACGTAATACTATATAGCGCTACACGTTATTAAGTAAAAATATATAACGTTAAACGTTACATGGTAATAGTATATAACTTTATACGTTATAACGTAATGCTACATAACGTTCTACGTTATAACGTAATACTATATAACGTTATACTTTATAACGTATTACCATATAACGTTATGCGTAATAACGTAATACTATATAACGGTATACGTTATAACGTAATACTATATAACGATAAACGTTATAACGTAATACCATATGACGTTACACGTTATAACGTAAGAGTATATAACGTAATACGTTACCTGGTAATAGTAAATAGCGTTATACATTATAACGTGATGCTAAATAACGTTATACGTTACAACGTAATACCATATAACGTTACACGTTATAACGTAATACCATATAACGTTACACGTTATAACGTAATACCATATGACGTTACACGTTATAACGTAAAAGTATATAACGTTATACATTACATGGTAATAGTAAATGACGTTATACGTTATAACGTAATGCTACATAACTTTATCCGTTATAACGTAATACCATATAACGTTATACGTTATAACGTAATACTATATAACGTTATACTTTATATGGTAATGCTATATAACGTTATACGTTATAACGCAGTACCACATAACGTTACACGTTACAACGTAAAAGTATATGACGTTATAGGTTACATGGTAATAGTAAATAACGTACTACGTTATGACGTAATGCTACATAACGTCATAAGTTATAACGTAATGCCATATAACGTTGCACGTTATAACGTAATACTACATAACGTTATACGTTACAACGTAATACCATATAACGTTACACGTTATAACGTAATACCATGTAACGTTACACGTTATAACGTAATACTATATAACGTTATACGTTATCACTTTATACTATATAACTTTATACGTTATAATGCAGTACCACATAACGTTACACGTTATAACGTAAAAGTATATAACTTTATACGTTACATGGTAATAGTAAATAACGTACTACGTTATGACGTAATGCTACATAACGTCATACGTTATGACGTAATACTATCTAACGATATACGGTATAACGTAATACCATATGACGTTACACGTTATAACGTAAGAGTATATAACGTAATACATTACATGGTAATGGTAAATAGCGTTATACATTATAACGTGATGCTACATAACGTTATCCGTTATAACGTAATGCAACATAACGTTATACATTATAACGCAATACCATATAACGTTACACGGTATAACGTAAAAGTATATAACGTTGTACGTTACATGGTAATAGTAAATAACGTTACACATTATAACGTAATGCTACATAACGATATACGTTATAGCGTAATACAATATAATGTTATAGGTTCTAACGTTATACTATATAACTTTATACGTTATAAGGTAATGCTATATACCGTTATACGTTATAGGGAAATGCTATAGTACGTTACAAGTTATAACGTAATACTATATAACGTTATACTTTCTAAGGTAATACTATATAACGTTATGCGTAACATGGTAATAATAAATAACGTTATACGTTATAACGTAATGCTACATAAAGTCATACGTTATAACGTAATACCATATGACGTTATACATTAGAACGTAATGCAACATAACGTTATTCATTATAACGTAATACCATATAACGTTACACGTTATAACGTAAGAGTATATAACGTTATACGTTAGATGGTAATAGTAAATATCCTTTTACGTTATAACGTAATGCAACATAACGTTATACATTATAACGTAATACTATATAACGTTATACGTTATAACGTTATACTATATAACGTTATACGTTATAACGTAATACCATATAACGTTATACGTTATAACGTAATACTATATAGCGCTACACGTTATAAAGTAAAAATATATAACGTTAAACGTTACATGGTAATAGTATATAACTTTATACGTTATAACGTAATGCTACACAACGTTCTACGTTATAACGTAATACTATATAACGTTATACGTTATAACGTATTACCATATAACGTTATACGTTACAATGCAGTACCACATAACGTTACACGTTATAACGTAAAAGTATATAACGTTATACGTTACATGGTAATAGTAAATAACGTTCTACGTTATAACGTAATGTAACATAACGTTATACATTATAACGTAATACTATACACCGTTATACGTTATAACGTAACGCTATATATCGTTACACGTTATAACGTAAAAGTATATAACGTTATACGTTACATGGTAATATTAAATAGCGTTATACATTATAACGTAATGCTACATAACGTTATCAGTTATAACGTAATACTATATAACGTTATACGTTATAACGTTATACTATATAACGTTATACGTTATAACGCAATACCATATAACGTTACACGTTATAATGCAGTACCACATAACGTTACACGTTATAACGTAAAAGTATATAACGTTATACGTTACATGGTAATAGTAAATAACGTTCTACGTTATAACGTAATGTAACATAACGTTATACATTATAACGTAATACTATGCAACGTTATATGTTATAACGTAACGCTATATATCGTTACACGTTATAACGTAAAAGCATATAACGTTATACGTTACATGGTAATATTAAATAGCGTTATACATTATAACGTAATGCTACATAACGTTATACGTTATAACGTAATACCATATAACGTTATACGTTATACGTTTTCAGGGAATGCTATAGTACGTTCTACGATATAATGTAATGCATCATAACGTTACACAATATAACGTAATACCATATAACGTTACACGTTATAACATAATACTATATAACGTTATACGTTATAACGTAATAGTATATAACGTCATACGTTACATGGTAATAGTAATTATCGTTTTACGTTATAACGTAATGCAACATAACGTTAAACATTATAACTTACTACCATATAACGTTATACGTTCTAACGTAATAGTATACAATGTTATACGTTACATGGTAATAGTAAATAGCGTTATACATTATAACGTAATGCTGCATAACGTTATACGTTATAACGTAATACCATATAACGTTATACGTTATAACGTAATACCATATAACGTTTTACGATATATGTTATAAGGAAATGCTATAGTACGCTATACGTCATGACGTAATTATATATAACGTTATACGTTATAGCGTAACACCATATAACGTTACACGTTATAACGTAATACTATATAGCGTTATACGTTATAACGTAATACTATATAACGTTATACGTTATAACGTAATACCATATGACGTTATACGTTATAACGTAGAAGTACATAATGTTATACGTTACATGGTAATAGTAAATAACGTTTTACGATGTAACGTAATGCTACATAACGTTATACGTTATAACGTAGTACCACATAACGTTACACGTTATAACGTAAAAGTATATAACGTTATGCGTTACATGGCAATAGTAAATAACGTTCTACGTTATAACGTAATGCAACATGACGTTATACATTATAACGTAATACCATATAACGTTACACGTTATAACGTAAAAGTATATAACGTTATACGTTACATGGTAGTAGCAGTTTATGTTATACGTTATAACGTAATACTATATAACGTTATACGTTATAACGTAATACCATATGACGTTATACGTTATAACGTAAAAGTATATAATGTTATACGATATACGTTGTACGGAAATGCTATAGTACTTTATACGTCATAATGTAGTTATATATAACGTTGTACTTTATAACGTAACGCTATATATCGTTACACGTTAGAACGTAACGGTATATAACGTTATACGTTACATGGTAATATTAAATAGCGTTATACATTATAACGTAATGCTACATAACGTTATACGTTATAACGTAATACCATATAACGTTATACGTTATAACGTAATACTATATAACGTTAGACGTTATAACGTTATACTATATAACGTTATACGTTATAACGTAATACCATATGACGTTATACGTTATAACGTAAAGGTGTATAACGTTATACGTTACATGGTAATAGTAAATACCGTTCTACGTTATATCCAAATACAACATAACGTTATACATTATAATGTAATACCATATAACGTTACACGTTATAACGTAATGCAACATAACGTTATACATTATAACGTAATACCATATAACGTTACACGTTATAACGTAATGCAACATAACGTTATACATTATAACGTAATACCATATAACGTTACACGTTATAAGGTAAGAATATATAACGTTATACGTTACATGGTAATAGTAAATACCGTTCTACGTTATATCCCAATGCAACATAACGTTATACATTATAACGTAATACCATATAACGTTACACGTTATAACGTAAAAATATATAACGTTATGCGTTTCATGGTAATAGTAAATAACGTTTTACGTTATAACGGAATGCAACATAACGTTATACATTATAACGTAATACCATATAGCGTTACACGTTATAAGGTAAGAGTATATAACGTTATACGTTACGTGGTAATAGTGTATACCTTTATACGTTCTAGCCTAATGCTACATAACGTGATACGTTATAACGTAATACCATATAACGTTACACGTTATAACGTAATACTATATAACGTTACACGTTATAACATAATACTATATAATGTTATACGTTATAACGTAATAGTATATAACGTTATACGTTACATGGTAATAGTAAATATCGTTTTACGTTATAACGTAATGCAACATAACGTTAAACATTATAACGTAATACCATATAACGTTAAACGTTCTAACGTAATAGTATATAACGTTATACGTTACATGGTAATAGTAAATAGCGTTATACATTATAACGTAATGCTACATAACGTTATACGTTATAACGTAATACCATATAACGTTATACGATATATGTTATAAGGAAATGCTATAGTACGTTATACGTCATGACGTAATTATATATAACTTTATACGTTATAGCGTAATACCATATAACGATACACGTTATAACGTAAAAGTATATAACGTTATACGTTACATGGTAGTAGCAAATTATGTTATACGTTATAACGTAATACTATATAACGTTATACGTTATAGGGAAATGCTATATATCGTTACACGTTATAACGTAATACTATATAACGTTATACGTTACAACTTAATACCATATAACGTTACACGTTATAACATAGTACCATATAACGTTATACGTTATAATATAATAGTATATAACGTTATACGTTACATGGTAACAGTAAATATCGTTTTACGTTATAACGTAATGCGACATAAAGTTAAACATTATATCGTAATACCATATAACGTAATACGTTATAACGTAATAATGTTATACGTTACATGGTAATAGTAAATAACGTTATACATTACAACGTAATGCTACATAACGTTATACGTTATAACGTAATACCATATAACGTTGAACATTATAGCGTAAAAATATATAACGTTATACGTTACATGGTAGTAGCAAATTATGTTGTACGTTATAACGTAATACTATATAACGTTATACGTTATAGGGAAATGCTATATATCGTTACATGTTATAACGTAATACTATATAACGTTAGACGTTATAACGTAATACTGTATAACGTTATACGTTACAACGTAATACCATATAATGTTATACGTTATACGTTGTAAGGAAATGCTATAGTACTTTATACGTCATAATGTAATTATATATAACGTTATACTTTATAACGTAACGCTATATATCGTTACACGTTATAACGTAAAGGTATATAACGTTATACGTTACATGGTAATATTAAATAGCGTTATACATTATAACGTAATGCTACATAACGTTATACGTTATAACGTAATACCATATAACGTTATACGTTATAACGTAATACTATATAACGTTATACGTTGTAGGGAAATGCTATGGTACCTTACACGTTATAACGTAATACTATATAACGTTATACGTTACAACGTAATACCATATAACGTTACACGTTATAACATAGTACCATATAACGTTATACGTTATAACATAATAGTATATAACGTTATACGTTACATGGTAATAGTAAATATCGTTTTGCGTTATAACGTAATGCACCATAACGTTAAACATTATATCGTAATACCATATAACGTTATACGTTACATAGTAATAGTAAATAACGTTATACATTATAACGTAATGCTACATAACGTTATACGTTATAACGTAGTACCACATAACGTTACACGTTATAACGTAACAGTATATAACGTTATACGTTACATGGTAATAAAATGTAAATAACGTTCTACGTTATAACGTAATGCAACATGACGTTATACATTATAACGTAATACCATATAACGATACACGTTATAACGTAAAAGTATATAACGTTGTACGTTACATGGTAGTAGCAAATTATGTTATACGTTATAACGTAATACTATATAACGTTATACGTTACAGGCAAATGCTATATATCGTTACAAGTTATAGCGTAATACTATATAACGTTAGACGTTATAACGTAATACTGTATAACGTTATACATTACAACGTAATACCATATAATGTTATACGATATACGTTGTACGGAAATGCTATAGTACTTTATACGTCATAATGTAGTTATATATAACGTTGTACTTTATTACGTAACGCTATATATCGTTACACGTTATAACGTAAAGGTATATAACGTTATACGTTACATGGTTATAGTAAATAGCGTTATACATTATAACATAATGCTACATAACGTTATACGTTATAACGTAATACCATATAACGTTATACGATATATGTTATAAGGAAATGCTATAGTACGTTATACGTCATGACGTAATTATATATAACTTTATACGTTATAGCGTAATACCATATAACGATACACGTTATAACGTAAAAGTATATAACGTTATACGTTACATGGTAGTAGCAAATTATGTTAGACGTTATAACGTAATACTATATAACGTTATACGTTATAGGGAAATGCTATATATCGTTACACGTTATAACGTAATACTATATAACGTTATACGTTACAACGTAATACCATATAACGTTACACGTTATAACATAGTACCATATAACGTTGTACGTTATAACATAATAGTATATAACGTTATACGTTACATGGTAATAGTAAATATCGTTTTACGTTATAACGTAATGCAACATAACGTTAAACATTATATCGTAATACCATATAACGTTATACGTTATAACGTAATAGTATATAACGTTATACGTTACATGGTAATAGTAAATAACGTTATACATTATTACGTAATGCTACATAACGTTATACGTCATAACGCAATACCATATAACGTTGAACATTATAGCGTAAAAATATATAACGTCATTCGTTTCATGGTAATAGTAAATAACGTTATACATTATAACGTAATGCTACATAACGTTATACGTTATAACGTAATACCATATAACGTTACACGTTATAACGTAAAAGTATATAACGTTATACGTTACATGGTGATAGCAAATAACGTTATACGTTACATGGTAATAGCAAATAACGTTATACGTTATAACGTAATACTACATAAGGATATACGTTATAAGGTAATAGTATATAACGTTATTCGTTATAACGTAGTGCTACATAACGTTATACATCATACCATAATAGTATACAACGTTATACGTTATAACGTAATGTTACATACCGTTATATGTTATAAGGTAATAGTATATAACGTTATACGTTATGACATAATGCTACATAACGTTATACGATATAACGTAATGCTACATAACGTCAAACTTTGTAAGGTAATAGTATATAACGTTATACGTTATAAGGCAATGTTATATAACGTTATACGTTATAACGTAGTGCTACATAACGTTAAACGTTGTAAGGTAATAGAATATAACGTTAAACGTTGTAAGGTAATAGAATATAACGTTATACGTTATAAGGTAATAGCATGTAGCGTAATACGTTATATGGTAATGGTATATAACGTTATACGTTATAAGGTAATAGCATATAACGTGATACGTTATAAGGTAAAGGTATATAACGTTATACGTTATATCGTAGTGCTAGATAGCGCTGTACGTTATAACGTAATAGTATATAACGTTATACGTTATAAGGTAATAGCATATAAAGTGATACGTTATGAGGTAATGGTATATAACGTTATACGATATAAAGTAGTGATACATAGCGTTGTACGTTATAACATAATAATATATAACGTTAAACGTTGTAAGGTAATACTACATAAAGTTATACGTTATAACGTATAACGTTATATGCCATTACGTTATAACGTTAACGGTATATAGCATTATGTTATAACGTATAATGCTATTTACTATTACCATGTAACGTATAACGTTATATACTATTACGTTATAACGTATAACAGTTATATGGGATTATGTTATAACGTATAACGTTATGTACCATTACGTTATATCGTATAACGTTATATGGTATTACGTTGTAACGTATAACGTTATATAGTATTACGTTATAACGTAGAATGTCATATGGTATTATGTAATAACGTATAACGTTATATAGTAATACGTTATAAGGTGTAGCGTTTTATAGCATTTTCTTATAACGTACAACGTTATATAGTATTACGTTATAACGTATAACGTACTATAGCATTTCCTTATAACGTATAACGTTATGTAGTATGACGTTATAAGGTATATCGTTATATGTTATTACGTTATAACGTAGAACGTCATATGGTATTACGTTATAACGTATAACGTTATGTAGCATTACGTTATAACGTAGAACGTTATTTACTATTACCATGTAACGTATAACGTATATACTTTTACGTTATAACGTGTAGCGTTATATGGTATTACGTTATTATGTATATCGTTCTGTAGCATTACGTTTTAACGTAAAACGTTATTTACTATTACCATGTAACGTATAACGTTATATACTTTTACGTTATAACGTGTAACGTTATATGGTATTACGTTATTATGACTATCGTTCTGTAGCATTACGTTTTAACGTAAAACGTTATTTACTATTACCATGTAACGTATAACGTTATATAGTATTACGTTACAACTTATAACGTTATATTGTCTTACGTTATAACGTATAACGCTATATAGTATTACGTTATAACGTATAACGTTATATAGTATTACGTTATAACGTATAACGTTATATGGGATTATGTTATAACGTATAACGTTACGTACCATTACGTTATATCGTATAACGCTATTTGCTATTACCATGTAACGTATAACGTTATATAGTATTGCGTTATAACGTTTAACGTCATATGGTATCACGTTATAACGTATAACGTTATATGGCATTACGTTATAACGTTAACGGTATATAGCATTACGTTCTAACGTATAATGCTATTTACTATTACCATGTGACGTATAACGTTATATAGTGTTACGTTATAACGTGTAACGTTATATGGTATTACGTTGTAACGTATAACGTTATATAGTTTTACGTTATAACGTATAACGTCATATGGTATCACGTTATAACGTATAACGTTATATGGCATTACGTTATAACGTTAACGGTATATAGCATTATGTTCTAACGTATAATGCTATTTACTATTACCATGTAACGTATAACGTTATATAGTATTACGTTATAACGTGTAACGTTATATGGTATTACGTCATAACGTATAACGTTATGTAGCATTACGGTAAAACGTATAACGTTATAATGTATAAGGTCATATGGTATTACGTTATATCGTATAACTTTATATAGTATTACGTTATAACGCAAATCGTCATATGGTATTACGTTATAACGTATAACGTTATGTAGCATTACGTTATAACGTGGAACGTTGTTTACTATTACCATGTAACGTATAACGTTATATACTTTGACGTTATAACGTGTAACGATATATAGTATTACGTTATAACGTATAACGTTATATATAATTACGTTATAACATATAACGTTATATAGTATTACGTTATAACCTGTAACGTACTATAGCATTTCCTTATATCGTATAACGTTATATAGTATGACGTTATAAGGTATATCGTTATATGTTATTGCGTTACAACGTATAACGTTATATAGTATTACGTTATAACGTATAACGTTATATAGTATTACGTTATAACGTGTAACGTTATATGGTATTCCGTCATAACGTATAACGTTATGTAGCATTACGTTATAACTTATAACGTTATATAGTATTACGTTATAACGTATAACGTCATATGGTATGACGTTATAACGTATTACGTTATATAGTATTACATTATAACGTATAACGCTATGTGGTATTATGTTATAACGTATAACGGAATATAGAATTACGTTATAACGTCTATCGTTATGCATAAATACCTTATAAACTATAACGTAATACACTATTACGTTATAACGTGTAACGTTATATAGTATTACGTTATAACGTATGACGTTATATAGTATTACGTTATAACGTATAACGTTATATGGTATTACGTTATAACGTATAACGTTATATGGTATTACGTTATAACGCATAACGTTATGTAGCATTATGTTATGATGTATAACATTATTTACTATTACCATGTAACGTATAACGATATATACCTTTACGTTATAACGTGTAACGTTATATGGTATTACGTTATAACGCATAACGTTATGTAGCATTATGTTATGATGTATAACATTATTTACTATTACCATGTAACGTATAACGATATATACCTTTACGTTATAACGTGTAACGTTATATGGTATTACGTTATTACGCATAACGTTATGTAGCATTACATTATAACGTATAACGTTATATATAATGACGTTATAACGTATAGCGTTATATAGTATTACGATATAACGTATAACGTTATATAGTATTACGTTATAACGTGTAACGTTATATGGTATTAAGTTATAACGTGTAACGTTATATAGTATCACGTTATAACGTATGACGTTATATAGTATTACGTTATAACGTATGACGTTATATAGTATTACGTTATAACGTATAACGTAATATGGTATTGCGTTATAACGTATAACGTTTTATAGTATTACGTTATAATTTATAATGCTATTTACTATTACCATGTAACGTATAACGTTATATACTTTTGCGTTATAACGTGTAACGTCACATAGTATTTCGTTATAACGTATAACGTCATATGGTATTACGTTATATCGTGCTACGTTATAACGTATAACCTTATATACTATTACCATGTAACGTGTAACGTTATATAGTATTACGTTATAACGTATAACGTCATATGTTATTACGTTATAACGTATTACGTTATATAGTATTACGTTATAACGTGTAACGTTATGTGGTATTATGTTATAACGTATAACGTTATATATAATTACGTTATAACGTGTAACGTACTATAGCATTTCTTTATAACGTATAACGTTATATAGTATTACGTTGTAACGTATAACGTTATATGGTATTACCTTATATACAGCCCTTTGTTCATAGTATGCATGGCTGTTTGTCCGAGGCCCAATTTCGCTTTGGACACTTTTGCGAAGCTACTGAGTAGGTTCCTTGCTTTGTTAGTGGTTTCTTCTACGTGCTTGGTTATCCTGAATCCACTCTCGAAGTGGACTCCAAGATATTTTATGGCTTGCTGCCTACGAATACTTTTCCCATTGACCTTAATAATTGGGGGCCTTTCGGCGTCTAATTTACCCTTCAGCTGGAAAATTTCTGTCTTGCTTGCTGATAGTGCTAGTTTTTTTCTGGAGCACCAGTTGGAGATACGTATGACTGCTTCCTCTCCTTTCTTCTGCAGTTCTGTTCTGGCATTGCCTGCAACGAGTATTACTATGTCGTCCGCGTATGCTATTGGCTCTCATTCCGGTATATGTCTTTTTAGTTCTTCCAGGAGGTCGTCGAATATCATGTTCCAAATGCTTGGACCCAATACCGAACCCTGCGGGCATCCTTTGTTGTTGGTTTGGTGACTACCTCGTTTTTCCCAGCGATCTGCACGGTTCTGTCTGAGACGTAGTTCCGTGTTAGCCTGTATAGGTTATCGGGGCATCGTCTTCTTTTCAGCTCGTGCAGAACGTTTGACCACCAAACGTTGTGAAATGCTCCTGATATGTCGAGCGCGATGGCGAGGACATATTTTTGGTTGTTAAGATGTGCAGCTTTTCCTCTTATGTGTAGTATTGCGTCCGTTGTCGATCTTCCAGGGCGAAAGCCGTGTTGCCTGTCTGAGGCCAGCTCGTGTTGGTGGAAGAGGGTTGACATCCTGGTAGCCATCAGTCTCTCCAGCAATTTGCCCACCATGGAGAGCAGGCAGATTGGTCTGTAGGACTTCGGGCTACTTCTGTCCCTTTCCAGTCCTTTAGGGATGGTTATCTGGTTTCCCATTTTCCATATCCTTGGGAAGGTCCCCCTAGCGAGGTATCCGTTCATTGTCCTTAGTATTTCCTGGTGGAGCACTCCCCAGGCGCGCCGAATAACTTCCACTTCGATCATGTCCGGTCCAGGGCATTTCCCTCTCGTCAGTCTTTTGACTGCTTCGGAGAGCTCTACCATGCGGAACTCTGCAGTGTCTTCGACGTTCCGGAGGGTCTCCGTGTTCCGCCTGATCGTGGCTTGTTCCGGCGTGTCCGTGGATTCTTGGTCGTCGGGTAGGTGGGCTGTCAGCATAGCTTCTGCGGTTGATCGCCAGTTGGAGGTCTCCCCTTGTGGCGTTTGCAGCGTGGATGCTGTTTCTTTTCTCCTAATTTTCCCTGTTCGTACATGATCATCCTCTGTTTCTTCCTGTGCGGAGTGCTAGCCTTCAGACCGCCTTCCTTAAGCTTTGCATTCTCCGTGAAGGCTTTGAGGCCCTCCGGGTTCGTCGTTTCTACGACTAGCCCGTTTCCTCTTATCTGCCGGTTTGCAGTGACCTGTATTCCCTTTTTGCGGAGGTTGACGACCGTGAATACTGCATCGCGTGCCTCCACGCTGGACTTGTATTCGCTCTCCTCTTTATCGGGGCGGATTATTACCACGTTTAGGAGGTGCGGACAGCGTTAAACTCCTGGAGCCCTCGGAGCATGGCCTCAACGACCGCTGTCGGAGCTAACCTCTCGCAAATGTCGGGCTGCAGGACGCGCCGCGGTTCCGCCCACGCAGGACAAAACTCCAGAATGTGCTGCGCCGTGTCCTCCTCTTTCCGCAGTGGTGACAGATGGATGTCACCTCTCGCCCGATCTTTAGCAGGTACTCACCGAAGACTCCGTATCCGGTGAGCATCTGCGACGTCCTGAAGGTGAGCGGAACACCGCATTGATCTCTGCAAGCCTCCCTGTTGGGAAGCACGGCGCGGACGGCTCGGTGTGGCGGCCTGGCGTCCTCCCCCCCCCCAGCTGGGTGCGCCATCGCTCACAGATCTCCAGCTTCGCCTCTTCCCGGACGTTCGAGGCCGAGAGGTCGTCGTGGAAGGCGGTGCTCTCAGATTTTCCCACACCCGGCGGAGCGCGAGGGCCCGCAGCTCGAACGGGGGCGACGCCGCCAGCACTGTCGCTGACTCGTATCATATTGTCCGATATCCTCTGGCTATGCGGATAGCGGTCGTCCTCTGCAGTCTCCTCTCCAGGGTACGACTGCGACGGTTGACCATCAGGTCTTGGGCCGACACCGGTGCCCCGTAGAGGACCCTGGACTGGACCACTCCCTCGTAGAATCGGGGGACACCCGATCCTGCTCCGCCGCTGTTCGGAAGAAGGCCGCGCAAGGTGTTTGCTGCGGTCGTTACCCTCGGGACCAGGAGCTCGAAATGTGGTCCGAACGTCCACTGACTGTCGATGATGAGGCCCAGGTACCTCATACGACGGTTCACCGGCATCGCTTCGCTGTTTATGGTCACGGTCAGTGCCGTCCGGAGGGGATCCCCTGCGGCGGTGATTGAAGAACCACAGGGCATCCGACTTGGCCGAAGACACGCTCAATCCCAGTCGCTAGATAGCGTGCACCGTGCACGCCACGGCATCTTCCGTGAGAATCACGGTCTCGTTCACCACCGTCCTCCGGCTAGCACCAAGGTATCGTCGGCATAGCAGACCACGCCTGTGCCCGGGGGCATCGGGCACCGAAGGACGGTGTCGTAGGCCGTGATCCACAAGATCGGCCCCAGCACCGAAACCTGCGGGACGCCGCGCTCCACGCGTCTTCTCTCTTCCCCGTTCTTCCCGGCGAAGGTGATCCACCTGTCGTTCAGGTAGGCTCCGATGATCTCGACTAGGTACGCCGGCACCTCGAAGTGCCGCAGAGCCTAAATTATCCTCACCCATAGCTTTGAAGGCGTTGCTGACGTCCAGGGAGACCGCCAGCGCCACCCCGTAGCGGGAAACCATGTCCTCCGCCATGCTCCGCACCCGCTTCACAGCGTCCACCGTGGAGTGACCCCGGCGAAAGCCGTACTGGCTGTCGTGCCATCCGGGCACCCGTTCCAAAATATGGGCCTCCAGACGGGCGGCGATCACACTCACGAACATCTCCCCGATCTCGTCCAGGAGTCATATTGGCCTGTACACCGATGGCGAGTCTGGCGAACGACCCTCCTTTCGCAGGAGGGACAGTCTCGCCGTCCGCCATGTCCGCGGGTAGATGCCCTCCCTCAGGCATCGGCTGAACAGATGCCGCACGCGGGGGAAAACTACCTCCATCGTCTCTGCTCAGACTCTGCCCGGAACTCCGTCCGGACCCGGTGCCATGTCGCGGGACACCATCCTCTCAGTCGCCGCGAGAAGCTCCTCCTGCGTGACCCGTAGCTCCTCGAACCGCTCCGACGACGTCATCGCCACCGTTGTCGTTGACGACGTCTCGTCTTCGCCGGGGAAGAGGGACGATCCCGACCGCCCGGCGTCGCTGTCCTGACGCGGGAACAGCGTCCCAATTACCTTGGCCAGCAGCACCGGATCCATGTTGGAGGTCAGCGGGCGGAACGCGGGTCCTAACTTCCTCCTTACTTCCTAGACTGGTCGTCCCTCGGGCGTCCCAGCTCCACGCTGATATGATGGCTGCCGCCAGAAACATCTTCCTGTCCCACTCCTTCAGGCTCCATCTGGGTGGTGGTGATGGGCCAGAGCGGCTCGCTCCACCTTGGGTGTCGCGGTTGTTGTTCCTGTCCACATCCTCCTGGACCACTTCCATAAATATGTAGAGGTGATCGGACAGGGTTGCGACTCCCTAGGACACTCTCCAGTCGCGGATCCTCGCGTACAGCTCCGAGATGGCCCACGTGACGTCGACCACAGATGACCCCCTCCATGTGACGCAGGTGCTCGCCGTACCCTTGTTCGCCAGCAGGTGTCCGAGTCGCGCGGCCCAGTCGGTCAGCCATCTTCCTCTGGTGTACGTCGTGGAGTTCTCCGACTGCGTCGAGTGGGCGTTAAAGTTCCCGAGGACCAGCACCTGGCGGGGAAAGCACCTTTCGACGCATTCGCCGACCTCGTCCAGAAAGATGCCGAACGCGGTTTTTATTGGAGGAGACGTAGACGTAGACCGCCACCACCTCTATTCCTGCCCATTCGTCTGCGACGTAGTCCCTGCCTCGGTTAAGCAGAGCGCCGGAGGCACCCAGGGTCGGCGTCCAGGTCACGGCCGTCAATCCTTCTAGTTCGCCGATCCAGGTGGGAGCGTCGGAGTCGCGATAAGGCTCGGCCACTGTCGCGAGGGCGACCTCGCTTTCCCGGATGGTCTGGAAGAGCAGGTCTTGTGCCCTTCTCGATCTGCCCAGATTGCATTGGAGGAGACGGTTCAATTAACTCGAACACCTCCATGGCCTCCTCCCATGGCCATCCACCGTTGGTTGTTCGACGGTTCTCCCCTCTTGCGTTACCTCCGCGGTCGGTCCGCGGATCGGTGGCTTCCTCTTTACTTTCGACGGAGCGCATCTTGCCCCGCACATCCTGTGGTTGGCCGGCGCTCCCAGTGACTCGCACAACGGACACTTGGGCGCGGGAAAGGGACACCCTCTGGCACGATACCCGCTACCGCCGCACCTGTATCACACATGCCCGCCATCCACCTTGGACGTGCAAGTTGCCCGTACGTGCCCCAGCTCCTTGGAGCACTGTAATGTTCTCTTCGGTATGGCCGTGATCCTCGCCGTGGACCAGCCCACAGCTACCTTCCCGTCCAGGGCTAATTTCCAGGCTCCGGCCACCGGTCACCTTATACTTGCGGTCCCGAGGCCGTATCTGGTGTTGCGGGTTTCTCCGACCCGTGTCTCCGCGCTGCTGCATCCCGCCGCCGAGGAGAGCACCTGCCGCGGCTCCTCCTTGGCGACCGAGATGTCTATCCCGGTCACCCTCAACTCTGCCGTCCTGTTCGGGGCCGCCACTCTCACCGCGGCCGGGACCAGTACATCGGCCAGACGCGGCGCCAGACGCGGCGCCAGTCGCGACGTCTTCCCTCTGTCTTTGACGCCGGGGAGCCGTATAATTATCCCCCCGGTCATCGATTTTCTTATTCCGAGGGACACGACGCCGATCTCCGCGAGCGGTACCTTCTGACCCGCCGTCGCGAGAATATCGGCGTACGATGTTTTGACCCCCTTGTTGATGGTCAGCGTCACCGTGGACGTACGCGGTGCGCGGGGGAGCGCGGACGTTTTCGTCGCCAGCACCGTGGTGCGGCGCCCGTCTTACGCGCGCACGTCTAGTCGGAGGAGCGGCAGGCGCTCCCTCCTTCTTCTCCTCCTTCCTTGTGCTCCTCCTCTTCCGCGGCCGCCTTTCCACCACCATTCGCCACGCTCCTGCACCAACGGGAGCGTTGTGGCTGAGGTGTCGCATGGGGCGGCGGGTTGGTCCACCTTGCACCGGGGTTCGGGACTGCGCGGTCTTCGGCCCCCGAACCGTTCCTCGATGGCCCTCGTAATGGAAGGACCGAGTGCGTCCATCTCCTTTTCTGGGGCGTCGAGACGCGCGCCCGCTTGATTCCCCTCCCACGGAGGGTGGCCGGACTAGATAACCCGACCGTGGCACTCGTGGATGCGAGCGGCCACCCTCTTTATTTCTTTGCGCAGGGCCGCGTTTTCCTCCTCCAACGCGATCAGCCACGCTTCCGCGAGCCTGACGGCCGTGGAGTTATTGCTGTGTACCACCTTGGCCCTCTGCAGGTTCAGCTCCCTCCATGAGGCGGCGATGTAGGTCGCCACGTCCTTCAGGTCCTTGATGCCCTCTCCCTTGAGGTTCGACGATATCGCCGCCACCCGCAAGATCTTAGACACCTGCCTCGTGAAGTCAGCGCTCACGACGGTCGCCGAGCACATCCGTATCTCCAGTGCCATTTCCACGGAGATCTCCGGGGTCAACGGATAGCATAATGCGTCTTCCGTTCCTCCCGGAGACAGTCAATCCCGGAGATGATCGCGGCGCGAACGAGACGACCAAATCCTCGTCGTCGGACATCGCCCGCATTCGCAGCGCCCTTACAGTCGTGAGTTCCGTCATCGCGGCCGGTGCGAGGAAGACGCCATCCGCAACGCGCGCGGTTCACCGCGATCCTCTTGTCACTCTTCGCGGAGGTTCCTCGCGAATCTCTCTACTGCTGCATCGCGCCTCGCCAGACGTGAAAACACACCCGGGGGCCTGGCGTTCGGCCCTCGAAGCCGTAGTCGTGAGATGACGACGCAGCTGAGACCACTTGACCACCCACCGCGGCGCCGGTACTGGGATATCTCTCCTCTGCACCGTAAACCGTTTTCTTTCTTTGGTCTTTGTACATAATTATTTATTACTTGTTGTCGCCATGGTCGTCAACGAAATCTCCGTCCTGGTGCCACTCACTCTTTCGCACCATGCCCCGGCAAGGCCGGTGCCGGGTGACGGGAAGCCCCATGAGAAGGTGAGGTGAGAGGTCTTGACAGGCATGGGCCCAGCAACTTCTCCAAAGCCTTCCGCATCGGACCGGTGTGCTGGCGGGCGCCTGAGGCACCGACCAGCCGCCACCCGACTGTAAGAGAGCATCTGATCCATCGGGGTTACCCGGGACGTGGTCCTACGACCCGGGAACCTATGCCCGTCTCATGCTTTCCAGGTTATGAAGACCTAGAAGGTTATGTGACTACTTTTACAAGAGGATGATTTCTCGCAACGCTTTATCCACCCACTGCATAGACATTTCAACAACCACTGTATGGAATCTCGCGCGATTATGGAGCACCGTGTATTTCGTCAGGTGATGCAGGAATAGAAATCGCATTATTATTCTAATGTATACCTGGATATTTTTTATTTGCAGTCTTACCCTTTGAGATGACGTGGGACAGACGGAGTGAGGGAGTTCTTATTCTCAAAGATGCTGAAACGCAACACACGATTGGGTACTCCATGTTCTCTAGTCTCTGCACCTTTCATTGGTTTGGTTTATTAACTGTATCGGCACCAATGCATTCGGGACCAATGCATTCGGGACCAATGCATTCGGCTCCTTTACAGTTTTTTGTAGTAATATAATTTTGTAGTAATATAATTTCGTACTATTAATGAGCGTTCGAAATATATTTGAAGAATTTATGATTCGATATTTTTTATTTTCAAATGTATGGCAATTTACATAAAACATTATGTACTTTGTATGTCATAGAGTTTAAAGAAAATTTGAATTACATGTTCACTTGTGGATTTAATACTACCGTTTCCAATATTCGATCCATTATTCTGAACGTCAAGATTTTGTATATTTGCTTAATAAATCACAGTTTTGTAGACTTCTGAATAAATAAAAACAAATTAATAACATTTGGAAAATGTCTACAATTTCTCCGCAATCTTCTGATTCGCTATATTAGTCCTTTTCACTCCAGCATACTACACATAACAAAATTCTGTCGCAGGCAAGAGATCCGCAGATGTGTCCAGGCTGTTGGTCGTCATCTGGGACGATATTTGTCCTGCTGTGTATGAAATAAGGAGTGACGAGAGAAGACTGGTATGTGATAAACAGAGGGGAAAATTCTTTGTTTTTAGCAAATCGTGCATGAAGATTTCTGACCATGAGCGTCTTTTTTTTCTGTACATTTCGTATTTCTGTACATAAGCGTCTCATCACACCGTGCTTTCGTATCTTGAACATCCAAGCATCAACTAATTCGAAAATCGTTTGACGCGCCGTACACATAGGCTTATTGTGACAAACTACAGCCAATTCTAGCAAGTCTTGTTTGGTGAGCACAAATCCCCTTTGTACGTTACCTGTGCAAATGTGTTTTCTCAGGGCCAGATAAGTTTTTTCAACGCTTGTACCACCAAGTTGTATGTGAGTTACTCTGGCTTATCAATATGCCTTGTTCAAAGTTGAGAGCTGAATACTGTCACAGCTCTCTATCTTCCCATGTGAATTATCATAATAGGAGCTTTTTGAAGTATGGAGTAAATTGAATGCATCTTTGTTGAATTTAGATGATCCGGAATGGCGAATTATTGCAAGTAGCACAACTAATCGAAATAATAGACATGCACATATATGAAATGTGTTTAATATGGATAGGAAATTACTTTGAAAGTTGACAAGCATTGCAATAAAATGTCGGATCGGAATTGATATAACTAGATACTTATTTTCAAAGATTTCAATATTCTCTTCACTTATACATTGATTGTTCTTAGAACAACTGAAGAACTTCACATGTTATTAGATTAACAAATAAAATGTAGTCACGTCCCTCGTTACATGTCGGTCCGAAGCAATCATTGGCAGTACATAGTAATTGTACGGAGTTCTCGGTATCTTGGGCAATCATCATCCGAACACATAGCGCAAATCAAAACGCATTGACCAGAACTCGAACTTGTAATCTCGAATCGCGAATCGCTACTAGTAATACCGCGAACCTCTGATTTAATGATCGCGAGTCCTGTGCGCAGTGTACAGCATGAATGTGTTACAATAGATTTCTTTCTTAAATAAACTCGAATGTTTCTTGGTCTCTCTGAGGCGATCCATCACCTCAGAATGTAAATGTCATAGTAGTATCCCGGACGATACATAATAGCCAAATTTCGTTAATAAAACTGTTGCAAATGTGAATTAAGTTACAGGATTTCAGTCGTCATTAGCTCCGAATTTCATATTTTTTAATTTATTATACAAGACACATGCTTGTTGTAATGAAAACAAGTTTTCGAGGCTGTTTATCTTTGGCGACCTTCGGACTTTGAGTGGAACCGCATCGACATCACCGGCCGCCATCTGATCTATTCTCAAATTGGATTCTGTCATTTATCAAACTTCTTCTTTTACCATTATTTTGTTAAGTTGGCTGTCTCTCCGCCTACACCAGACACACACTGCGGGCAAGATGACGACCTGGTGTTTACACATCCTTAATATATACCCTCAATAGCTCTAAGGAGCCACCACAAATCTATGAATTTTAATAGTTAAAGTCCTTCAGGCCAAATACGCACCATTTCATTCAAGTGTTCCTTACATATATAGTCTACTGCGTGCAGATACGGAAAAGTTGGTTTTCCTCACGTTCGTTATCATCCGTTTAGCAACTGTCTCTCAGGGACGGCTAAGATCCTTCCTAGTCAACCAACCTTCTTAATCTTTAGAAGAGTCAACATCTCGTGACTGGTTTCTTATCTTTAGATCAATCAGTATCTCCGATGTCGTTATAAATTTTTCGACTCGCCACCAACTAAGCTTACGTTGCGTACTCTTCACTGTAACATTGTCTGACAATCGCAACCTAAATAGACTGTATCAAGTAGTGTTTGCTTATAGGGTCCGATAATTGGTTGTCCGTACCGTTCCTCGAGTAGAAACATATGCTGGCGTCGCTTCAAGATGTTATTTGAGTTTTGTCTACTTTCCAGCGTCCCCCAACCTTGGGACCGGCGCACATTGATTGTCGGCGCGCAACTTGGAAAAACCCTGCCCTCACCTTGCGGGTTATTGGATAAGTTGAACCTACCCTTTTGTGCGACAGCTTGTTTAGCCGGTGCCTCGCGACACACGCGTCGCGCTGCACCGTTTCCAGCGGGGGCCACAAGGAGGCGGAGATATCAGCGCGTGGCTCGGTCCCGGCAGATTGGCTTTCCAGCCGATTATAACCTGCACCGTCACAGATCCTATCGTGTGGGTGCCGCCTGCACCGACGGTCGCAGATAGTCTCCTCAGTCTGCACGCTTGTGTTGGTACTCGCGCTTTAGTGCGCGTTGCATTATTTCTGTATCCTCTTGTTTGTTATTCCTCTTTTAGTCCTGTGGTCTGTTCTGTTATATTTCTTATTCGGTTTGGTTGTTCTGTGGTTTCTATTCTTTTATGGTTCCTGCTGTGTCTCGGTTGGTTCGCCACTTCTCTCTTCTGGTACATGTGCTTTCCTTGTGTTTCTCCTTGATGGTTGATTTCACTGTTCGTCTGCTTGTCTTTTTTCTGGTGGTCTTCGCTGTTGGAGAGGGCCCCTCATTCCTTGTAGTGCTGCTCTACTCATTTGTTCTTTTGCCAACAGATCACTCTTGGTGAAGTGTTGGACGTGGTGGTACACATTCTTAGTGATGAACTCCCCCTTTTTCTTTCGGCCAAATTAGTTCACTGGCCTGTATGGAATTCCGCAGCCTCTGTCCTTCTTCGTCGAAGAGTTGACATACTTCAAGTGTGTGCTGCGGAGTTTCCTCCATGCCGCAGACTCCCGTGTCAACTTCGCTCAGCCGGAATGTCTTCAGCTTGCTGTTGAAGTCGCCGTGCTCAGCGATGAACTGTGTGTTCTCAGCAGGGAGGGGCTCGCCGAGTGCGAGCCTATGGGAGCTAACAAACCCACGTTCCCGCAGCCAGGGAGGGCAATCGGGACGGGCGTCCTGCCTACGAGAGTCCTCTATGCGCACCGCAGGGTAGGTCGCCGGTAGTACACGTGCGCTCAAGTGCGGCTATACTCTCTCTACGCGGCTTTTGTTAGTAGCGCACCCACGATCCCGATTCGAAGGACGGGACCGCCGGAATAAATCCCTGGGTACAAAAATACCGCTGGTCTGCTGAATGCTCGGCTAGCTGGTCATCGAGCCAGCAGTGACGTGGCCGTACATCCGCACGGTGGTCCCACTTATGACATAAGTTGGTACCACGGGCGCTTGAGTGTTAGCCTGGAGGGAGTAGCGACACCTCTGCTCGTCCAAAATTCGGGTATGGTCTCGTGGTGGCAGTGCTCGAAGGCCCAGATGCTGGCAAGGCGGTCGTTCTCACCAGCCGGCCGCGGCGTACGTGATTATCGCCTTGGTCTCTTTTGCGAGGCTGTTGAACAGATTTCTGGCTTTCTGTGTTGTCACCTCAATATGTTTGTTACGTCGACCGACTCTCTACCTGGACGGGGCCTTGCCCCGCATCTGGTAGCCATATGTCCGCACCTCCCTGTCACGCATTCTAAACAATTTCAAGGACCGACTATAAGTCTTAGACAATCGCAACAAAGTCTAACAGATCAAACAACGGCCCTTTCTACGAGAGTATTTTCTAAGACCTCTGGTTTGTGTCCGGAAGACACTTAAGATTAGTTCTTTTTCACACGTGCGATGCTTCCCACCACCAACTTTCTATCGAGGGAAGTAAGCCCCCTCCTAATCCACCAATAGAAACAATAACTATCACCCTCACTTTCCTGGTCAAGAAACCGTCATCAACAAATCGGATGATCCCGTGTGCTAGACACACCCATTCCTAGTTCTCCTCTGAGATAGCATCGTCACTCTCAAAGGAGTCCGTTTTCGTGGTCCGAACAATCAACAAGTCTAACAGGGTTCTACCCTAAAAGTAGTCCGCTTTCGTCGTCCAAACAGTCAATTCGCAAGATCTAACTATCTCATCCGGAGATATCTTCAAGTCGGGTCATACTGCTGTAACGCATATACTGTACAATCTATATTTAATCTATTGTTAAATATATACCATATTAACCTGTTAACGCAGAGTTAATTTCAATTAACCACCCCTGTTATCCTAATCGAAACACGGGGAACGACTATTTGGCGGCGTCGATTAACCGAATCGTAGCGAGAATTTACGCCTCTCGCTGACGCGTTTTCCTCGCGACCGCGTCTCTCCGCGAACGGACGTAACAGTGTTTATTAATGTTTAGGCCACTCTCGAACTGCACTCCGACGTAATTTATCGCTTGTCGCCTTCGAATTCTTTTTCCATTTACTTCGATAATTGGAGGCCTTTCCGAGACCAATTTTCCATTCAGCAGGAGCATTCCTGTTTTTCCCGCCGGCAATGCCACTTTTGTTCCTGGAGCAGCAGTTGGAAACACTCGTAACTGCTTTCTGCCCTGTCTTCTGTAGCTCTGTCCTGTCCTTTCTTGCTACCAGTATGATGATGACGTCATCATACGCGACCGGCTCGCATTCTGTTGTGTAAGTTCTTAGATCGTCCAGCAGATCATCGAATACCAGATCCCAAAAACTTGGACACATTACCGATTCCTGCGGAAACCCTTTGGTGACGGGCTTGGCGATCACTTCGTATTTGCCTACGATATGCAGTGTACTGTCTGTGAAGTAGCTCCGTCTTAGCCTGCATAGGTTGTCGGGGCATACTCTTCTCGTTACCTCGTGCACGACGTTTGGCCACCATACATTGTCGACGGCGCCTGATATGTCGTGCGCGATAGCGAAAACGTACTTCTTGTCGCTCATCTGCCCGCCTTTCTCCTTGAGTTGAACTATCGCGTTCGTCTTCGATCCTCCGGGACGGAAGCCGTATTGTCTGTCCGCGTTCAGCTCGAGATGATGAGAGAGGGTTGATATTCTGGCAGCCATTAGTCTCTCCAGTAATTCACCCACCATGGAGAGCAGGCAGTTTGGCCTGTAAGACTTCGTGCTACTTCTGTCTCGTTTCGGTTCTTTTGGAATGGTGATGAAGTTTCCACTTGCCATTATCTTGAGAAGATCCCCCAAGAGAGGTAGCCGCTCACTAATTTTAGTATTTCTTGGTGGAGTCCACCCATGGCGCGTTGAAAGTCTTCCACAACGTTCATTTCGGGTCCAAGACACTTCCCTCCCGTCATTCTTTTGACTGATCCGCAGAGCTCTTCCATCCGGAACTGTGTGGTGTCTGCGACGTTCGGGAGGGTTTCCATATTCCACCTGATCTCGGCTGGTTCCTCCGTGTCAGAACGTCCTTGATCATCCGGTATGTGGGCTGACAGCATCGCTTCTGCGGTTGATCACCAGTCGGAGATATCTCCTTGTGGCGTTTGCAGCGTTGATACTGTATCTGCCCTCCTTACTTTGCCCGTGACCGTACTGTCAACGATTCCCCAAGAACCCTTTTACGCTCTTTAATAACAAATTCTTGCCAGCTCAGGATCTTCGCTTTCGTTACTGCCTTCTTGTACTTCAACAGGGTGTCCCAGTACCGCAGTTTCTCTTGTTCCCTCGTTGCAGCGTCCTTGGTCCCTTGGTATCTTCTTCTTGCCCGGTAGGTGCGCCGCTTTTCTCTGGCGAGTTCCGGCGACCAGCATGGCACTGATCTATTGTGCCATTTCTTCTTTGGGATGATCGCGTTGCAGGCTCATATCAAGGATTCCTGCAATCGCTCTGCTATTCTTTCAACATCGTCTGCTCGCTGGAGGGTTGTCTCTCGGAGGTCCTTTTTCTCCTCCAAGTGAACTCTTTGAAACACTTTCAGATAGCTGTTCTCGTGTTGTACCTCCTTTCCTGAGGATGTGGCGGTCTACTTTTTTATTGAAATTCAGGCGCGTCTCCAGGATACTGTGGTCGCTGGAGGTTATATATATGTTCGATCGCCCATCGATAGGGTCGTCTGGAAGGTGTAAGCCTGCCCTGTTCTGTTAAGGACGTGGAGGCCGTATTGTGCAATGACGGCTTCCATGGCTTCTCCTCTCTCGTCGGTATTCCTGCTATACAATAGCGGCTATGTGGTGTTCGCGTCTATGCCGACTATGACTCTCTTTCCGTTTAGGCTACGCAGTACTTTCTCTAGATGTCGGATGCCGACCCCGATGTTCCCGTTCGGCGGCAAGTAATGACATACTGCATACATCGCCGTCGTTCCCCCGCTCCTTTGCCTATCTGTGCACATACGCAGTGAGTTGTGCACAGGCCGGCGATCTCGAGCGGCGTCATGTGTCTGCCTCCCATCGCTGCCACTGATGGGTTTTGTTTCGTGCCCCGACAGGCAATCGCGTTTTCTGTGCCGAGTCCGGGTATTTTACCTTCTATGCTTTTTACAGTTTACGCAGCTTGGTTCGTTGTCCATGTTTGGGTGCTCGTTGGTGCTGTGTCCACTATCAGCGCAGTGAGCGCAATTTTCGTAATTTACGCGGCAATATTTTGCCACGTGTCCGTAGCCTTGGCACTTATAGCATCATCTGATCGCTGTGTATTCCCTAAGATTACACGCGTTCCAGGAGGTGTATATTTTCCCTTTTAGTAACTTGTCCCCTACCTGTGGCAGGGGGAAGGGTACTTCGAATTACCCAGCTGGTCTCCTGTTGATCCTCGCGTCCCGTTCTGAAGCAGAATTTGATGGCTGCGACGTCGCTCTCCCTCAGTCTTTCCTGGTTTTACCTTCTTATGCATGCCAGTATCTTCTTCCTCGTGACGTCGTACATGATCATTAGGGGGGGTTGACATTATGGTGTGCTGGCTTTTAGTCCAGCCTCTTGTAGCTTATCGTTCTCTGTAAATGCTTTGAGGTTTTCTGGTTTCGTCGTTTCTACGACTAGACCGTTGCCGCTTATCTTCCGGATTGCCCTGACTTGTATCCCCTTTTTGCGGGGTTTACAAGGGTGAACACTGCGTCGCATGCTTGTTCGCTCTATCTTATTTCCCCGTCTTCTGCTTCTGGGCGGATTATCACCACGTTTCCCTGTGGTCTAACTGCTTTTTGACCAACCCTGTTGTTTCGACCGTTCGCGCAGAGACGCGGTCGCGAAGAAAACGCGTCAGCGAGAGGCGTACATTCTCGCTACGATTCGGCTACTCTACGCCGCGAAATATTCGTTCCCCTTGTTTCGATTAGAATAACAGGTGTGGTTAACTGATATTAACTCTGTGTTAACAGGTTAATGTAACGCATGTTGTCAACAATAGATTACACAATATTATGAGCGTCACAAGTGTTTGACGATGAGTAGAGTTAATGCGTTACAGGAATATGACCCGACTTGACGATATCTTTCGATGAGTTAGTTAGACTTAACGAAACGGATTAATTATGGTTAGTATCGTAGTAGACTTCTTGACTGCTCTGACGACGAAAATGGACTACGCTGAAAGTGACGATGCTGTGTCAGAGGAGAGCTAGGAAGGAGTGTGTCTAGCGCACGAGATCATCGAATTTGTTGATGACAGTTTTTGGCCAGGGAAGTGAGGGTAAAGACATCGTTTGTGTTGGCCATTACGGTTATTGGTGGACTAGAAGGGGTCTTAGCCGCCCTGGATAGGAAGTTGGAGGTAGGAAGCATCGCACGTGTGGAAATACTAACTTTTAAGTGGTTTCCAGAAACAAACCGTAGACCTTAGAAAACGCTTTCGTAAATAGATATTTGTTCGATCCGAATGACTTTAGCTAAAATTTTCTAAGATTTATGGTAGGTCCTTGAGATTCTTAAGGGTACGCAATAAGGATGTTGCGGACATCTGGCTGCCATCCCGTCCGCGATGTGCGGCCCGGTCCTGGTAGAGGGTTGACCGATGTAACATCCTCCCCCGTTGATAGGATCCCGATCAAATGTTATGGTTAATGTTGTGAGTTGGGTTTCTCGTCAGACTTCGTTGCTGTTGATTGTGTCGGAGTCATCTGGCGTCGTTCTGCTCGGTAGTGGTACTATCCGCTTGATGCTCCGATCCAGGTTGCCGTTCGAACGGTGGCCGGGCGTATGCTGCCGTCTGCGCCGGGCTGGACCTTGATGAATCTGCCCATTGCGTTGCCATCGCATTGGGGTAACGTTGTCTCCTCTGAGGAGGATGATGATGCCTTTTCGTATGCCGTGACTGCCTTACTCCATCTAGTTTGGTTATTCAACTCGTGTTGATACACTTGACGAAAGCTGGAGACGGTTGGATAGAGTGTCCCTGAATGTTCGATCTTGCAAACTTGTATGTCTCCGATGAGGATGTAACTGGGTGTAAGGATAAAGAGATTGTTTCGGTCTGGAGATATAGGAGTTGGCGGTCTGGAGTTGAGGATTGGTTTTGATTTGGATGATGAGTGTGTTTCGCGTTTTAATTGTATGCAGCTTCTTAATGACGACACGTCTGAGATTTCGTTTGATGAATTACTGCTAGCTTCCACAATCCGCTGAAGTAAGGTGAGTTGAGAGTTGTGAAGAGCCATTCGATCCATCAGTCGGCTGGAAAGACTGACTTTTTGATGAGCGATGAATCTTCCCAGAGCCGCAAAGAAGACCTCGCTTATGAGATCGCTGACCAGCTCGGTGTGGACTGGCTTAACTGCAAGACGTATAAGTTGGATACGAATACCTGGACTCTGCGACGGTTGCGCTCCTTTCGCTCTTTGACGTAAAACGATTTGCAAGAAGTGATTCCGAGGTTGATGAATGGGCGAGATTCCATTCGTAGAGTACGGATTACATCTGAAGATAGCCGAGTTATAGTAATTTGACAAGTTTGCTGTGTCCTGTTCGGAAACTCTTTGTAGTTTCGATCGCTATGGTCCACGTTGTTATTTAGGAATTTGCGGTTGTATTTTTCGGCCCAGGAAGTGTCGTCATATGCCTTGATCCTGGAGGTATTGTGAAGCACCTCTGCCCAGGAAGTGTCGTGGAACACCTCTGCCCATGAGGTGTCGTTGTACGGAACTTCTGTGTTGCTTGATGCTGATTCGTCCAACACGATGCGGAGCTTTGTAGTTGATTGGGAGTTTGGGCTCCCCCCGATGAGCCGCCCGAATCGTGCTCTCTTAGTGATGATCCTCGATATTGGAGGGTATGTTGGCGCTGTTGGAGCCATGGGTGGCTCCAGTGAGATGTTTGTTTTCTGAGACTTGTCCGATGCAGCAATCTGTGGTCTCAGTGGATAAGTGTTGAGAGTTGATGGTGTGTTTTGACAACTAATAATCTCACTTGTGGAATTCTTTACCATGGTGACAACGGGATGATTATTCCACTTCGGGTAATTCGCAGATGTGGCCCCTTTCGGAAATGGCAAAGGTGGCATCTTCCTGTTATATTCAGGAAAATGACTCCCCGATATGATACTCCTGCTCTCAGATGATATAGGCAGCGTGGTATAAGACAGACTGAACATTGAGATGCTGATTGAGGAGGAAATACTCCTAGATAATCCCATCGTGGATTTCGAAACCCCTGCTCTAGGTTTTGATTGGAAATTGATTCTGTTGTCCTGAAAGGGATTCAGTTTTCTTCGGTCCAGAGGATCGTGAGAGGTTGTCCTCAATTCGCGTGTAGGCCAAGAATTGCGAGTGTTAGAGGTTGTCTGATTCAAGGCGATCGGTAGCTTTGAATCAGAGTGTTCAAGTAAAGATGACACGAGCTTGGTTGCCGTGATGTCGCGTGTTGACGCGCTGCGAGTATTATGCAATGAACTTCGCGTGTCACGCGACGAAATCGGCGCTAGATTCGATGCGACATTCTCCTTCGGCGGAGTATGATCATTGTTACTGTTATTATTGGGACTACTCTTACGTCTCTGGTAATTGCTCAAAGTATTGCTGCTTCATTCCGATAGTCTTGGATTCGCCACTGCGTTGGAGGCATACGTTGAAGAAGAATCAATGTTGTTGAGTCTAGTCAATCGTATCATCAGGTCTATATGAACATCTATTAAGTCCTTAGGTTCGTTGTCGTCGATTTCGAGCAATTCGTCAATGACAATCTTGAATCGTTTCCAAATGTCGTCGACTAGTGTTTGATAAAATATTAAGATGCCCTTGTTGCGCTGACCGGACTGTTCGTATTGGTCGAGTAGTCTCCATATGGTCTCGAAATCTTCGCTTAGATTGTCGTACTCCTGATGTAAGAAGGAGATTCTTGCTTCGTTTGCCATTGTTTGCGATGATGATACTTCGTTAACGAAGATGGTACTTGTGATGTGCGATCGGTGATTCCCGATGCGGAATTGTTCCGGCTGCAGTGCTCGTTCGTCACTGTGCAGCAGGATATCGTGATCTTCTTGAGGAAGGCGTTCTTCCCGAAGATCACTCGTGTTGTAGTGAAACTGAAGTTGTTCCAACTGCAGGTTGTCGTTTGTCCCTGTGCAGCGGAATGTTGTTAACGTACGTTTCGTGAGGAAGGCGATCCTTCCCGAAAGTGACGTGCATTGTCGTGCGATCGAAGTTGTTGAATATCGTTATGTTGACAATTGTCCAGTTACGGCGGGAGGCAGTATGGTTGCGTTCTTCAACCATCGAATTATGCCTCTTCCAAGATGACGGCCCCTTGATGTTACTGAGTTCGCTGGAGTGGTAACGCTTCCGCTGTTGGTTATGTTGGATTCACGTGGCACTGTATGGTAGTGGGTGTCACTGATGTGCACATTTCACTTACCACAAAATCCGGCTCGAAATGTTACGACCGTTCGCGGAGAGACGCGGTCGCGAGGAAAACGCTCCAGCGAGGGGCGTAAATTCTCGCTACGATTCGGCTTATCGACGCCGCGAAAGAGTCGTTGCCCTTGTTTCGATTAGGATAACAGTGGGTGGTTAAACTGAAATCAAAGCTGTGTTAACAGATTAATATGACATATATACTCAACAATGGATTACACAATATTACGAGCGTCACAAGTATTTGGCGATGACTACAGTTAATGCCTTACAGAAGTATGACCCGACATGACGATATCTCTCGATGAGTTAGACTTTACGAACGGACTGAGTTAAAGGTAGAACCGTGGTAGACTTGTTGACTGTTCTGAGGACGAAAATGGACTACACTGAAAGTGACGATGCTGTGTCAGAGGAGAGCTAGGAAAGGGTGTGTCTAGCGCACGCGATCATTCGATTTGTTGATGACAGTTTTTGGCCAGAAATTGAGGGTAATAGACATGGTTTCTTTTGTCTCTTACGATTGTTGGTGGACTAGAAGGGGCCTTACCGCCCTCGATAGAAGTTGGTGGTGGGAAGCATCGCAAGTGTGAAAAGAACTAATTTTCAAGTGTTTTCCAGAAACAAACCAGAGATCCTAGAAAACGCTTTCGTAGAAAAGATCTTTGTTCGATCTGAATGACTTTAGTTGGAATTTTCGAAGATTTATGGTCGGTCCTTGACATTGTTAAGGGCACGCAATAAGGATGTGCAGACACATTGTTACGTCGCGTGAGTCGGTACCTGCGACGTCCCTCATGGTCAGGCCGCCGAGGCCCGCACCTCGTCACACTGACCTGCAATAAACCCAAGGAACCACCATAACCCACATCTGTTAGCAATGAAATTGCATTCTTTATACATATTGGTTTATGAGTGGTCCCTAAAAAGGGTCCTTAGGTTTATTGCACGCTCGCACTCATTACGGAGAAAGCGGAGGTTTGCCCAGCGAGGTAGCGGGTTTTTCCCAAGGACAGAAACCTACGTGATTCAGATTTGCCGAGGACTGTCCCCTCGTATTTAATACATTAACATGGGCAATACCAAATGGGCATCGCGGATCGTTACCCTTACTTTTCTACCGAAAAGTGTGAACTACGAATCCGCGTTCTTGATTCAACAAGGATACTCCCACAACGAGCTTTCTTCCTAAATAGTACGAGACGGGTCAAACACTGTTCTACAAATCTTCGGGCAGTCAAGTCACTACTGCTCAAACGCTCCTCGGACAGTCGAGTCGACTGCTCTAACATCCTTCGGGTTCATTCTACGTACCGTCAAGTGCGAACATGTAAGTCAAGTTCTCGCCTTTCGAACCACTGCATCTAACAACCTTCGGGTTCATTCTACGTGCCGTCAAGTGCGAACATGTAAGTCAAGTTCTCGCCTTTCGAACCACCGCATCTAGCAACCTTCGGGTTCATCACCACGCTTTCCAAACACGGTCTGTAATCCAGTGCAAATAAATACATATATAATATAACTGTGAAGTCCAGTTATATTCAAACCCAATCACCCTTTATTCTCCCACAAGAAATAAGGGGATCGCCCTGTTCGTGGTGTCGATTCGTGCAATCGTAGCGGGAATTTACGACTCCCGTTGACGCGCTATAACGCGACCGTCTCCCCGCGACTGGACGAAAATACACACATGGTTACCATCCCGCTCGCGATGCGAGGTCCGGTCCAGGTATATAGTCGGCCGACGTAACATACTTATATATATTTAAATTATTCCAAATATGTTTGACGGGTTGCAACAGGAACTCCTCTTGTTATTTTATGATATTGATCCTCACACAATCCACCACGATGGTGACTCCGACCTGATTTGAAACGATGCATGGCAAACGCTAACGACGGTATAAAAGCCATGGATAGTGTTTCGATCACTACGCCACCGTTGCAACCCGCGAACTTTCCGTACGGTTCGCTTCATTAGACTCTTTATTAGACAGCTCGACGCGGCAGACATTTGTTGCCAAATATAGCGTGCATACACCGGTTTTCCTTATAACAATGCGGGTAGATATCAATTTCAATGTTTTTGCAGTTCTGGTTATTCAGGCTACAATATTCAATTGAACGTATCTACGCTGCAATTGGTGATATGGTGTCCATTCGATGCCCGTTATACTTTACGATGACTTCCAAATACAGGGCACATCAGCCTCCTTGCGCTATATCAACGCTGGCCATTGTCAAGTACGGCGTAGTTTCAGTTTTGCATGTTTAGGGTTAAATATTGTAGTGATCTTATCTTATTTTCTATTTCAGATATGTCGACTATTCGAACGTGCCCAACAGCTCGCAAAACGAGATATTTCGTTGATATTGACGAATAATAAGTCAGCCAAGTTTCTTCCCGTTGGAGATATTTCAACGTTTAAACACCCAAATAACTAGATATTACACGCAAAACATAGTGCACGCCGAATTAAATGTCGAATCAAGCCTAGCATGCGGCAAAACGCGATCTTTCGTCGATTTTGTCAAGAAGTGTCCGTAATTATCTTCCCGTCGGAGATATTTCGACCTTGCAACGCCCAAATTACTGTAGTTTAAGCGCAGAACATAGTGTACGCTGTAATAAACGTCGAAACAAGCCCAACAACTCGCAACAGGCGATCATCCGTCGATTTAGACGAAAAATGACCACAATTTCCATCCGATTGGAGATATTTCGACGTTTAAACACCCAAATCACTCTATTTTACAAGCAGAACATAGTGCATGCTGAGGTAAACGTCGAAACGAGCCCAACAGCTTGCAAAACGTGATATTTCGTGGATTTTGACGAAAAATGTCAGCAAATTTTCTTCCCGTTGGAGATATTTCGACGTTTAAACGTCCAAATCATTCCATTGTACACGAATAACATAGCGCACGCTACCATAAGCGTCGAAACGAGCCCCACAGCTCGCAAAACGAGATATTTCGTTGATATTGACGAAATATAAGTCAGCCAAGTTTCTTCCCGTTGGAGATATTTCGACGTTTAAACACCCAAATAACTACATATTACACGCAAACCATAGTGCCCGCCGAATTAAATATCGAATCAAGCCTAACATACGGCAAAACGCGATATTTCGTCGATTTTGACAAAAAGTGTCCGTAATTATCTTCCCGTCGGAGATATTTCGACGTTTAAACGCCCAAATTACTGTATTTTACTTGCAGAACATAGTGCACGCTGTAATAAACGTCGAAACAAGCCCAACAACTCGCAACAGGCGATCATCCGTCGATTTTGACGAAAAATGGCCGTAATCTCCTTCCCGTAGGAGATATTTCACCGTTTAAAACCCCAAATTACTGTATTCTCCGCGCAGAACATAGTGCACGCTGTAATAAGCGTCGAAACAAGCCCAACAACTCGCAAAATGCGATGATTCATCGATTTTGACGAAATATGACCGTAATTTCCATCCCGTTGGAGGTATTTCGACGTTTAAACGCCCAAATCTCTCTATTTCACAAGCAGAACATAGTGCATGCTGCCTTAGGCGTCGGATCAAGGTTAGGTTGTTGAGAAAATTTGTAACGCCAAGAGACGTTGGGAGAGAACGTTTTAATGAGCGGTGTATGGCGTCATTTGTTTTACCGACTCTTGCCATTTGTAAGTGGACGAGCCTTTCCTTGAAAAATTCGAAAGGAACCGCAATCTGTTACATCGACCGACTCTCTACCTGGACGGGGCCTTGCACCGCATCTGGCAGCCATATGTCCGCACCTCCCTGTCGCGTATTCTAAACAATGTCAAGGACCGACCATAAGTCTTAGACACTCGCAACAAAGTCTAACAGGTCAAACAACGGCCCTTTCTACGAGAGCATTTTCTAAGACCTCTGGTTTGTGTCCGGAAGACACTTAAGATTAGTTCTTTTCACACGTGCGATGCTTCCCACCACCAACTTTCCATCGAGGGCGGTAAACCCCCTCCTAATCCACCAATAGAAACAATAACTATCACCCTCACTTTCCTAGTCAAGAAACTATCATCAACAAATCAGATGATCCCGTGTGCTAGACACACCCATTCCTAGTTCTCCTCTGAGATAGCATCGTCACTCTCAAAGTAGTCCGTTTTCGTGGTCCGAACAATCAACAAGTCTAACAGGGTTCTACCCTAAAAGTAGTCCGTTTTCGTCGTTCAAACAATCAATTTATAAAGTCTAACTATCTCATCCGGAGATATCTTCAAGCCGGGTCATACTGCTGTAACGTATATACTGTACAATCTATATTTAGACTATTGTTAAATATATATCATATTAACCTGTTAACGCAGAGTTAATTTCAATTAACCACCCTGTTACGACCGTTCGCGGAGAGACGCGGTCGCGAGGAAAACGCGTCAGCGAGAGGCGTAAATTCTCGCTACGATTCGGTTAATCGACGCCGCGAAATAGTCGTTCCCCGTGTTTCGTTTAGGATAACAGGGGTGGTTGATTGAAATTAACTCTGCGTTAACAGATTAATATGAAATATATTTAACAATAAATTGAATATAGATTGTACAATATATGCGTCACAGCAGTATGACCCGACTTGACGATATCTCCGGATGAGATAGTTAGATCTCGCGAATTGACTGCTTGGACGACGAAAACGGATTACTATTAGGGGTAGAACCCTGTTAGACTTGTCGATTGTTCGGACCACGAAAACGGACTACTTTGAGAGTGACGATGCTATCTCAGAGGAGAACTAGGAATGGGTGTGTCTAGCACACGGGATCATCTGATTTGTTGATGATAGTTTCTTGACTAGGAAAGTGAGGGTGATAGTTATTGTTTCCATTGGTGGAGTAGGAGGGGGTTTACCGCCCTCGATGGAAAGTTGGTGGTGGGAAGCATCGCACGTGTGAAAGAGAGCTAATCTGAAGTGTCTTCTGGACATAAACCAGAGGTCTTAGAAAGTGCTCTCGTAAAAAGGCCGTTGTTTGACCTGATAGACCTTGTCGCGATTGTTTAAGACTTATGGTCGGTCCTTAAAATGGTTTAGAATACGCGACAGAGAGGTGCGGACATGTGGCTGCCAGATGCGGTACAAGGCCCCGTCCAGGTAGAGAGTCGGTCGACGTAACATCCTCCCCCCGTTGAGAGGATCCCGATCAAATATTACTATTGATTGTGTCGGAGTCATCTGGGGTCGATCTGATCGGCAGTGGTACCAGCCGCTTGATGCTTCGATCCAGGGTGCTCGTTGCGGTTCGAACGGTGGCCGTTCGTATGATGCCGTCTGCACCGGGCTGGACCTTGATTACTCTGCCCAATGGCCATTGCATTGGGGGGACGTTGTCGTCTCGGAGGAGGACGATGGAGCCTTCTCGAATGCCGTGGCTGCCCTTGCTCCATTTATGACGCATGGTCAATTCGTTGAGATACTCCCGATGCTCGCTGGAGACGGCTGGAGTGTCCCTGAAAGCTCGATCTCGCAAACTTGTTAGTCTCCGATGAGGAGGTGACTGGGAGTAAGGATAGGGTGATCATTTCGATCCGGAGATGTCGAAGTTGACGGTCTGGAGTTGAGGGTTGTTTTTGATTCTGATGGTGAGTGTGTTTCGCGTTTTAATTGTATGAAGCTTGTTACTGACGACACGTCTGAGATGTCGTTTGAGGAATTGCTGCTAGCTTCCACAATCCGTTGAATTGAGACGAGATTCCCTTCGTAGAGTACGGCTTACATCTGAAAATTACTGAATTATAGTGATTTGACAAGTTTGTTGTTTATGTCCTTTTCTGAAAGTCCTTTAGTTTCGATCGCTGTGGTTCTCGTCATTTTAGGAATTTGCGGTTGTGTTTTTGGGCCCAGGAAGTGTCGTTTTGTGCCTTGATCCTGGAGGTATCGTGAAGCACCTCTGCCCATGAAGTGTCGTGGAATACCTCTGCCTAGAAAGTATCGTGGAAAGGAATTCCTATGTTGCCTGATGCTGAGTCGTCCAACACGATGCGGAGTTTCGTTGTTTGGCTGGATTCCTTTATTACGCCATGATGTGGCAGATAATATCCGTCATCAGATGACTGGTCCGTGGTGATTTTAATCATGTGGCCTAATTCCACATATTCCTACATAACGGCGTGGTAGTCGGCCTCGAATTGTTCGTCGCGCTGAAATCGGCGACCGATAGATGTAAGACGCTTCATCGCCATGGCTTTGGAAGATCCAAGCGGAGGAGTTGTCTCATTAAATGGGAGAGCTACAATGTATCGCCCTTCGTCGGTGCGTTGAACGTGCTTCCGGAAATGTTCCTCGCACTGTCGTTCCGCCTCTGAGATATGTGAAATGAGCGGTCCTTCGTCGATTTCCCAAAAACGAGCGAGGTCCGCATGTAGCTCCGTCGTAGAGGCGTGAAATGTGTGCGCTGCTGATCGCGAGGTTGGGCACCCCCCGATGACCCATCCGAATCTCGTTTTTTGCAGACGTAAGTCAGGCCCGTTTGAGTGACTAATATCAAGTTGACCGACACAGAGTGATGCTAATGTTGGTCCGGCGCTCAATAGGATTTCGATCGGGGCAGGTATATGGAATCTTGGATCGGCTAGTTGTAGATTCCGTGGGATTTGTATTATTGAGCGGTCTACGGGCTGATCTGGGACCCAAGTCGATATGGCGGGTATAATAAGGAACGTCAGTGTACGTTCGTATGTGCCGTCGGTTGAGGTGATTGTAGCCGTAATGTAACGCTTCGATGTCGTCGATAATGCGTTCAGGGCTCCGATTGGGACCGAACATTTCCGTTGACCGAGTTTCAATGTTTTTGCCAGTTTCTCGGTAATGAAGTTCATGCTTGAGCCGGTGTCTAGCAGAGCTCTACAACGGAAGGGTTGAGCTTTGTCGTCAAGAATTTTAACCTGCGCTGTCACTAACAGATCGTGGCACGATGGTTCGGAGCGAAGCGAGGTCCTTGATTCCGTTTTGTGTGATTCGGTCCCTAACAATGACGTCTGATTTAGTCATTGTTTCCCTTGTCGTTTAGGATTCGGCGCTAGATTTGAATCGGGTTCCCTTGTTCGTATCGAGTGGGACTCGCGTTTGGGAGAAGTTCTGGGAGATGGTCGGCGAGAAGACGGAGAGGACGATCGGCGAAATGTTCGAGGGGGTGATCGGCGAGATTTTCGAGGTGATGATCGGCTAGATGATTGGGGTGATGATTCGGATCGTCTCGAATGACGCGACGAACGCGGTGTCGGAGAATTAGGTGATCTGCCTGATGATCTGTCGCTTAAGGATCGATCGCTCGATGAGCTATTGCAAGATAATCGAGAGTTTACAACTTTACCACTGACCTGTATGTCCTCTCTGTGGAGTAGTGTATGGTGTCGTCGTCGACATATGCGGCATGATCCGGCGGAGCATTGGGTGATGGTGTGCCCCTTGCCTAAGCAATTTGTGCATAATGAGGCCTCTTGTATCAGCGCAATGCGTGTTTTTGCGGATCTTGCCTTGAAGAATTGACAATTCTTTATGTCATGAGGTCCTCGGCATATATGACACGTTCGTGTCCCCTTCATGGTGGTAAAGGTTTGTCCTCGGGATAAGTCGTATCGATGTCTGAAGCGTTGATTAGACGACTTTTTTGTTTCTTCCGATTTCGTATTGGGTTGGTCACCGTTTGCCCGTGTGGTTAGAAACTCGATTAAATGTTTATACGAGGGCATCCTTTTATCGGGTAATGTATGATGCCAATTTCGTATAGTGGAGGAAGGTAGTTTCGTTGCGAGCAGATCGACCAATACGACACTTGACGTGACTGGCTCTCCTAATTTCTCTAAAGCCTTGAGATTGATTTGTACCGTTTCAATAAAATCCTCTATGGCATCTGGCGTTTCCTTCGCTATCTTGGGATAGTCACGGATCAGATGCCAATGACGCAGGCATACCCGACGGTGACAATCAAATTTTTCTCGAAGCGTACTGATTGCGATGGCATAATTAGCTTCGGTAACATCTAGCGATTGTATACTTCTCGCGGCTTTGCCAGTCACGGACGATCGCAAGTAGTGAAATTTTTGAACAGGTGTCAATTTCTAATTGCGATCTATGGTGGATACAAATGTATCGTAAAAAGAGTTCCACTCCTCGATAGTGCCGTCGAACATGGGCAAATGGATCTCTGGCAGTTTGATAGTGATTCCCTCTGCATTGGTTTCTGAGTCGTGTTTTGATGGTGTCGGATGGGTTGATAGTCGATTTTTATCCGCGAGGGCCTTGAGTCGCGCGTGCAAGGAACTGTAACTCTTCAGTGCTTTCGTTTCGTGCGCGAGATCTTCATCGTCGAGATCATCTAACTCGCTTTGGATGAGTTTATATCGCTCCCACCCGTCCTGGAGTTGGGCTTCATAGATGCTCAAGAGCGAGGTTTGTGGCGTGGTGGATCGCTCATATTCGTCAATGCTCGTCCTCAGATATCTGAGGGTATTTTCGAGTATTCTCTCACGTTTCTTTTTTAGGAGATTGATCTTTGTCGTGGTCGGCATGATTAGCGACGTAGTTGAGATTCAAATTCTTCGAACGGCTTTCCGACGTCCACGCGTGTTCTTGAATGGCAACGTTTGCACGTGGCACTGTGTGGTCACGCTGGATCCGGCTCGAAGGACCAAATGTTACGACCGTTCGCGGAGAGACGCGGTCGCGAGGAAAACGCGTCAGCGAGAGGCGTAAATTCTCGCTACGATTCGGTTAATCGACGCCGCGAAATAGTCGCTCCCCGTGTTTCGTTTAGGATAACAGGGGTGGTTGATTGAAATTAACTCTGCGTTAACAGGTTAATATGATATATATTTGAACAATACTTTACAGCATATGCGTTACACCAGTATGATCCGATTCGAAGATATCTCCGGATGAGATAGTTAGACTTTGTAATTTGATTGTTTGAACGACGAAAGCGGACCACTTTTAGGGGTAGAACCCTGTTAGACTTGTTGACTGCTCGGACCACGGAAACTGACTACTTGAGAGTGACGATGCTATCTCAGAGGAGAACTAGGACTGGGTGTGTCTAGCACACGGGATCATCTGATTTGTTGATGATAGTTTCTTGACTAGGAAAGTGAGGGTGATAGTTATTGTTTCCATTGGTGGAGTAGGAGGGGGTTTACCGCCCTCGATGGAAAGTTGGTGGTGGGAAGCATCGCACGTGTGAAAGAGAGCTAATCTGAAGTGTCTTCTGGACATAAACCAGAGGTCTTAGAAAGTGCTCTCGTAAAAAGGCCGTTGTTTGACCTGATAGACCTTGTCGCGATTGTTTAAGACTTATGGTCGGTCCTTAAAATGGTTTAGAATACGCGACAGAGAGGTGCGGACATGTGGCTGCCAGATGCGGTGCAAGGCCCCGTCCAGGTAGAGAGTCGGTCGACGTAACACACCCCTGTTATCCTAATCGAAGCACGGGGAACGACTATTTCGCGGCGTCGAGTAACCGAATCGTAGCGAGAATTTACGCCTCTCGCTGACGCGTTTCCTCGCGACCGCGTCTCTCCGCGAACGGTCGTAACACAATCTATGCTGAAACACTCGTTATAATGTAGTGAAAGTGCGGGAAGCAACGGAAAAATGTTTTTTTTTTTTCTAGTATTCTACTCTTTTAGATTCCTTCGAGCGTAATTATGCGTTCATGAAGTAGAAAATTTTCTTTAATTAATGAACGATAAGGAAATTTTATTCTATTTTACATAATATCTTTCTGATTGAGAATATGAATGATAATGAATCGATCGGAGACGTAACTGAAACTGAAACAACCAACGGGACGCGTTAAACGAACTGTCAAAAATGCAGAGTCGACGGAACTGTGTTGTCACGCTCCGTGCTGTGGTAAAACTAGAACGTGTTGCAGATCAATGTCGATCACGGCTCGAAGGTTTCACCGTTAGCAACTCCATTTTAAATTATCTACCGGTGTCTTCCGTTAAAAGCAGATTCTAACTCGTAGAAAAATAGAGGTTGATTAAAAAATAAACGAATGGATTTGAAATAAATTTTAAATCAATTTTAAATAAAGTTAGAAATTTGAAACATTTAATTTCTACATTTTGATCCTCCTCTCCGTCAATTTTTTTCGGCGTTCGTTCGTAATCAAATCACGAACAACATTGCATTATCGACAATTATAAGAACCAAATATTCGATCGAGGCGTTTTATTCTGGCAAATGACGCGTTTTACAGCGAATCATTAATTCTGTGCAATCGCGCGTTACGCCAGGCATCTTTAGCATAGGCGAAACGTTTATTTTTGTCGTTAGAATTTGCACGGCTCTAGCCACCGCTAGAATATGCATATTTTAAGCGTGTTGCCTCTAGGAAAGTTTATAGAGAAATATCCCGTGATAAAACGTGCAAGGCCTACTGTTGGGGAAATCTAATTAAGGTGACTCAATTACAAACTAGAAACAAAGTGACTTTATCGTAAATCTCTCAAAAAACATTGCAACTTCTAATTTACATCGTATTTTCCTCTTTTTTGTCATTGTCTTTCTCTTTTCCCTCTTCGACGTTCCTTCTACTATCTCTTCCTTTCTTCCCCTCTTCTTTTCTATAGTTAGTTTGTATAGGATAATATAGGATAAATTCATCGAAATTATCGAATTAATATCATTGGAACCGATGTCTATCCTTGTCACAAATTACTTTAATTTGTGCTTTATCCGATAGGAAATTTTTGGAATATTCTCTCAGTTACTTATCGCGAAATAACATAATCTCAGACTTCTCGTTTCAACGCTGGTGGTTTTCAAGTTTCTGTTAAATCAACCGCAATCACGACGTTTTAATTTGAATTTCTATTTATTATTCCAAGTTGCGCGTTGATAAAATTGCCTCGTCTCGATCTACGAGATCCTATCTTTAATTTCCAGAATGTTATCTTTATTTCAAACACAATTGATCGAAGATCGTTCGCCGATAGAAAATGTTACACTGAAACCTATCATAAATCTATAATGAACAATTTCACAGGAGAAATAACAAAATAGAATAAATTAGGATCACATTCTCGAAAATATTGCTCCTTCCACCGCATTGTACAAATTGGAAAAGAGGCAATTACTTGCAATTAGAAGAAAAACACTATGAGAATACAAATAACCATCCAGACGAGAAATTCGCGAACATAATTAACGATGTCCCGGTATAATTACTATTTTAAAACGGATCAATTCGTATTAATTGCCGTGATCGATTACCGATATTCCCTTCGATAGAACGGTTTATATCCACGTGAAAACGTGGACGAAATCGTCACTTTTTAATGGTTTTTATTTAGCTTACCTTTTTGTCTGTCTGTCTGGATGGAATTTTGTAAGCGAAACTTTCCAACAACAAAAATACAATATAAGTTCCCAAAAATTGACAACTTTTTGATAATGGATTTTATTTAGCTCATTTTTCTGCTTGTCTGGCTAGATAGGATTTCGTAAGCGAAATTTTACTCAATTTGCGAACGGGTAGAAAGCTGACATTTTACAGACTAAAAGGTAAAAAATTGAAAAAATTACAAGCAGATGATTTTTATTTAAAAATGTACTAAAAAGAAGAAAATAATTTCCAAATAATCAGGTATCATTACAATAAATATTCCTCTATTTTTATTTCGTTATCGTTAGAAGATTACCTTTCTTGACTCATTAGAAATTTCTTTATCCAAAATATTTATCCAAGAAAACGCAAGAGTTATTGACCGAATGGAGGATACATCGTAAGGTTAATACAACGAATCACGTTTTTATTTTTAATAATATGAGTTCAACAACTGAATAATGTCTTATTATATGATTATCGCGTATGCTCGACATATACGGCTTTCCTGTATGTTATTATTTCCTTCGTTTACTTAATGATACCTGATTGAGAAAATTATTTTCTATTTTTAGTCAATTTGTAAATAAAAACCATTCCATTTTAACGTTTTAATTTACGTACTTTACTCTTATTAAAACATGATTTCAAGAAACAATAGTTTAGAAATTCTTTCCATTTTCACTCGTCTCAGGCATCAAGCCTGTACACTGTATACGCGTGCTCGCTCAACCGTCGATTAGTGTTAAATGCGTTCGCAAAGGGATTAAACGATTTCAGCTTTCCGAATAATTTTCTTTTTCTGTAAAAACACATTTTCCGTTTGACGAGCCATTTGAGTTTTCAATTGACTTTTTCGTCAATCCGCTTCCGATGATTTTTGAAATTTTTGGAACAGCTTTCTTTTCGTTGTTTCAACAAAGCCATGCGTAACGGTCGGATACATTAATCTTACTTTTAGAAACCCACTCGTCCACCCGTCCATGATTTTCGTTAGAATTGTCGAGAAACATAGCGTGGAATTGGCTATCAGAAAATGGAACACGGTGTAATTAATTATGTTAAATAATCGTTATATTGGGATTGTTTGTTTTAGAAAGCAGAATCTACAAATCGAGAGCAGTAAAGCGATGGGTTATTCAAATTCTATTTACGTTAAAACATTGAGCTTCGTAATGCGAATTGATTTTACGTTGCAATTAAAAGCACTAATTTTATGATTATGATATACAGAATAACATTGTCCCGTAATCGCTTTTTAGGACTTGTCGTTAATTAATGCAAATTGTGATGTAATCGTATATAGTGCATAAAATTACGTCCCAATTTGCAATTAACAAATTTTTTAAAATGCTCTAATTCAACAGTTTACTTTCTGTATAAGCTTCCCGTTGTAAATTCCAAAAATTATTATCTATAAATGCAAATGTCCAAGGAGTCAACAATTTACCATCGATAGATCTAAATATTTATTTTACAGAGATCGAATAATCAGACGCATTCGACGTTTATCTCGTCCAGTAATTAAGAGTTTCGGCCAGTCTCCTACGAAATTTCTAAAGATATCGAAAAGTTGGGAACAGCAACGACAGTTTATTTGGGTCAAAGACGAAACAGAAAATTTGTGCGTGGAACTTAGAGCTTTTTTTAAAGGCGCGAGCGACTAGCGGACCGCTTGAAACTCGATTTCGTGCAGCGGTTACGCGCGTCGATTCGAGTCAAGTCGTTAATCGTAAAACTGTCAAGAACTGAAAAACTCCTGTACACCGGTCGACTGGCCAACCGTCGCAGAGTTGCTTTTCCAATATTTAAAAGTTTGCCAACTGCAACGAAAAATACATTCGCCATGCCATCGGCTCGTTAAGGCGCGAGATTTTTCGAGGCGCGCTTTTTCGTCGTTGATCGTTGCAAATTATCTACCCGCGAAGCAATTCTCGCCGTTAAGGACGATGCTTCGAAAGAAAGTATTTTTATTTTATGAGCGTAGGAAAACTAATGGAATTTTGTCCCAAAAACGTAGCTTTTGTCTTTATTTTTTCTATAATCTGTAAGAGAAACGAGAAATCCTTGATTTTCGTACGCATATTGTCTGTCGAAGGCTAAGTGGATTTTGCGTGATGGTTTTGAAGATTTCCAGAGGAATGTTAATTTCTTCGAAGATACCGTCAAACTGTCATTTTACGAGAATGCGATAATCACACCTGTGTTGTACGCGGGATTTCAACATCACAATAATCGACAATTTGGCAGTCCCTGAAGATCTTCAGAATCGCCATGCAAAATACGCTCGAAGTACTTCGAATTAGTTCCGCGAGCAGAGACGGCTAATTGACGAATATCATTCTGCGCGTTTAATTTCTAATCTTTAATGAATAAGATAGGGATAAAAAACATGGGCGATTTTTTATTTTTCTCATAGGTTATTTAAAAACGAGAGAGACTAATTTTTGAAACATCCTGTATCGTACAAGATGATTTACAAGTGATTTATCAGTTAATGTTAACTGGTTAAAGATACTTGAATTTTTCGTGCATCTTATAGTTGCTGGAAAATGGAAACGAAATAAAAGCGCGGACTATGGAAAAGTTTAAAAGAGTATACTATGAAATTCCAATGAATGAAATTTTCTGGTTTTTTGAAGAAGTAAGTAGTTGTAAAATTTTCACTTTACAAAAGTAATTCTTTCCGCCCTACGAACTTTTGCGTGGAAGGCAAGTAAAAAGTAGAAACGTAGGTAGAAAGTATTTATTGCTTTGAGAGAAGAATATTCATTTGATTTCTTTTCTCTTGTAATAAACGTAGCTGAGTTGCAAACTTTTTCAATTCACCGTCTTTGTTACTTTCGTTATTTCTTAACTGCTTCAAGCCAGACGGAAGCATAATTTACAATTTAAGACGAAATCTAACAATGTTAAATCAAACGATATTTTCCAGCACTTGTTTTATCATATCGTATAAACTGCCCCTATTATCACGCGCACTGTATCATATTTCATTTCGAAAAAAACTGCTCATCATCGATGCGTGAATAAATCACTGATTTATTGGCATTGAACAATACAACGTATTAGTCTTGTTTTATAAAATCATTCGTAAAGAAAAAAAAAAAATAGGAAAAGATGATACATCATTTGTCACGCCGAAGAAACAAGGAACTAAGTCGCGATAGAGAAACGAGCAATCCATTTACTCGTGGTCGATGTTTATTTTTTTAAGTGTAAAGATATAGGAGGGATTCGGAAATACAAATAATTCACTTTATTGAGCACACAACAGTTATACATATATCTTATTCACTGAAGACCTCGCAAAGGCACTCGCACGCACGCTTGCTCTCAACCGACTCTACCAGATACTTCTAGACGACTGTTTATCGTCCTTTGTCCTAAGGCCTGGACGCCCTCTGACGCTTACACACACATTCACATGTACAGCGTAAATGTATCATCTTCCTAACACGCCTCCTTACATTTATACTGTACGCTTTATCGTATTTACATGCTTTGTCCAATTATTTAACAGAAACTTTAACACTTATTGCTTTATTTACATTCCTCTTAGTTAACATTCATCCATGATCTAAACCTTTCGAATTTCTCTCTACACAATGCCTTCGTAAAAATATCCGCAGTATTTTCGTCTGTACTTATTTCAATTATATTTATCTTGTTTTCCTCTAAGCACTCGTGAACGTAGTGGTAATGAACTTCAATGTGTTCAGAATTTTTTGTAAAATTTCCGTACTTTGCTACACTTATCGCTCCAGAGTTATCCTCATAAATTTTTACAAGGTTATTGTTTAGATTTACATTGAAGATTTTCATAATTTCTCTAATATACATTAATTCACTCACTGCTTCCGATAGAGCTACATACTCTGCATACGTCGAAGCTTTTGTCACACACCTTTGTTTCTTAGACTTCCATCCAATTACATTTCTATACAATCTAATTACATATCCAGAAGTTTCCTATCTAAATGATCTCCTGCCCAATCAGCGTCTACATAACAATCTATCGTTTCTCACTTTTCATTCCTTTTATAATCTAACCTTAAATCTCTAGTCCGGTACAAGTATTTCAATATACGCAAAGCATATTTAAAATGTGTCTCGCTACAACAATCTTGAAATCTACTCAGATAATTCACACTACGACTTATATCGGGTCTGGTATTTACACTAATATACAACAATGCGCCAATTTAATTCTTGTATCCATTGTCCTCTCTATTTATCACGGCTTTTTCAATTTTTAAGTTGATCTCCATAAGTGTACAGTACAATTTGCTGTTTTGTAATTTATATTCGTTTGCTAATGATTCAATGTATTTCTTTTGGCTTAATCTCATTTCATTTTTGAAATAATCATACTCTATGTTTATACCAAGATATTCTTTTACTTCACCTAAATCTTTCATTTCAAATTTATCAGTTAATAATCTTTTTACACTTTGTATTTTCCTTTTGTTTTTACTACAAATTAACACATCGTCTACATATATTAACAAATAAACTACATATTCTCCTTCTCCGTGCAGTATATAAGCACAACTCTATGTTATTCTTCTTAAAACGTAATCTCGTCACATACCTATCCAAACACTCATACCAGTCCCTCGGACATTTTTTAACCCATAAAGCGCTTTCGATAATTTACAAACTCTATTCGATCCGTCTGCATATCCCTTTGGTTGATTTACATATACCTCCGAGGTTGCTTCACCATTTAAAAAGGCAGCTTCTACATCCATTTGCTCAATGATTAATCCATTTTGACAACAACATGATCGCGATATCTTAAAGGTCTGATTACTCGCTACTGGGGAATATATGTCATCGGCTACGCTTCTTTGTTGGAATCCTTTTACCACTAATCTAGCCTTATACCTGCCATCTGATTTTCTCGTGTAAACACATTTTACATCTAATACCTCTTTGCCTTTTACCCATTCTACCAATTTCCAAGTTATATTCTCATCGAGACATTCTATTTCCTTATCCATAGCCTGATTCCAATCTTCACTATTTTCGCAACAAATCGCCTCCTCAAATGTACCAGGCATATCTACTCTACAATAATTTGAATGCATCTCACTAACGTTTTCCCTTTCTGGATACATTACTGGAGGTATCTTATTACGCGAAGTAGCATACATCTCCAAGGGATGTATAAGCCTTCAAAACTGTTATCATTTTCAGCTTCCCTACTTTCTAACTCTTCCTTATTCATGCCCTTCAATAAATAGCATGGAGCAGAAGCATGGAGCAAGCAGAAGCATGGAGCAAGCAGAAGCATGGTGCAAGCAGAAGCATGGAGCAAGCAGAAGCATGTAGCAGAAAGAAGCATGGAGCAGAAGCATGGAGCAAGCAGAATCATGGAGCAGAATCATGGAGCAGAAGCAGTGATAACTACAAAAGAAGTTCTAATCGGAATAGCCGATGAATTATACGAGCGAGAACAATAGGAGGAAATACATAACCTTCTAATAAATTATAAAGTAATTACATTGCGTATATCACTTATAAATGTAGATAACAAAACTGTACATTTGTATAGGATAGCGGTGATATTGAAATTATATGGCGTTTGTGTAGAGCAATGTATAAATTGTCTAAGACTGTGAGTGAAGTAGATGGAAAGAAATTAATTTTCGAATCTTATGATTTAATACTTAAAGCACTTGAAATAAATGAGTATAATTGGGCTGCATACAAATGGGCATCGATTCTTCTCAATTGTAAGACTCTTTATGAAGGAGTGAAGGCACAAATAAAAGAGTCATATAATATTAAGAAACATATGCTGGTATATTTCATGATAATATATTAATATTTCTTTCCCTGATACGATGTCAAGCAATTGTATCGAATATGTTTAATATCGCAGAGAGCAATGGAACTAAATGCAAAAGAACCAACTCTTATGTACATGCTTGGTACTTGGTGCTATCAAGTTGCTGATTTAACATGGTATCAAAGAAAAATTGCATCTGTAATATTTGGAGAACCACCATCTTCATCTTTTGAGGAAGCTCTAAAATATTTTGAAACAGCAGAGGAAATTGATCCCAATTTCTATAGTCAAAATTTATTAGTGTTGGGCAAAACCTACTTAAAATTAAATCAAAAAGAGCTATCTATGAAATATTTAAAAATTGCCCTTGAATATCCTGCAAAGAACGAAGATGATCGAGATGCTAAACAGGAAGCACAAAAGTTGTTAAAGATACTTTAACAAACTTGACGGAAATTATAATCTATTATATGATAAATGGATATTATTATAGGATATGGAATTGAAGGGATAAAGTAAATTTAGAATCTATCTTTTAAGTAGAATAATAAACTTTATTCACTATAAAGTACAGTACAACTTATGTGCGATGAGCTTTTTATACGCAACATCGAAGATATTAATAACTCTTTGAAGATTTAAGATTACTATATACATGTATATTTTATAAAATGTTTTATTTTAAAATGTAATATGTAGCAAATTTTAAATAGTTAATAGCAGTTGAAGAAAATTCGTATATACACTATGTCATTAAACTATCTTTCTCGTAAAAATTAGTTAAAGAAATATATTGTAACAGAATTAAAGTGTCAAAATGTTAATGTTAATGCTAATTGTCACAAATATCACTGTTTAATAAAGTAGTTTCCAAGTCGAATTATCGGTCAGGAGATTCTTCTTTTTCCTCTATCCCTCTGCAAGCCTCGGTAATTGCTGCTCCTTGCAAAGTAGAGAGCATACGAAGACATCGGCGCATTAAAGGGCCGGTTAGCACCCTTGGCACGCTTCCCATCAGATGGTATAAAATCATAAGATGTAGGCAAAACTGCGTAGTGTATTCACCACACGGGCAGGTACACTCCACCACAACGTAATCCGAAGGTACTTTTTCCGGATCTAATGATGCGGTGTGGAAGGCGTCAAATCCAAGTCGACATTCCGCCATCGTTTCGTTATAAGGCACAATCTGGAAAAATAAAGTAGACAAAAAAAAAATACAATTTACGAATTGTTTGAAAAATCAGTGGAAGAAACGATTGAAGGGAAATAAAATACTTACTGCTCCAAATGTGACGACGATGTATGAGGACGCTTCCAAACGTGAAGAACTTTCGAACTCGAAGTACTTCTAGACGCGAAGAATTTTCAAAATTGCAGAATCTATGCGCTTCAGAACTTGAAGAACTTTTGAACGTTCTGCTCGATATTCGAACTGGGAATGACACCTCCGAGCTAAGTGCCGGGTTTATTACGTCGGTAGGTCCCATGTATATTACTACAACATGGAGTAGGGCATTTGGGTGGGTCCCATATGTATTACTACAACATGGAGTAGGGCATTTGGGGGGGCCCCCTAACTAGCAGGTAGGTAAAACTCAAGTACTTGTTTGTTTGCTTGCTGTGTGAAATATTGCTTAAGGGACAGACGGATTAGCAGGTGCGATGATCGCCTCGGGTATTCCTTTGTCTCCCTCTTCTCAATTATGGAAAATTCGAGAATGCGTTAGAGGATAAACAATCACAATAGAGTTGAAGAAAAATGCGATTCTAATTTATTAATAGTCATCGAGTAGGAAGCGAATACATTGCTTTTTTTTTTAATTTACGCTTTTTAATAAATAATAATTTATGTGTTACTTCTATATGGGCTACATGGTTATCACCACTGGGCTATTGGAGCAATAATCGTCTCGGGCGGTAGTTTATGTTTTGTGTTTACATTCATAGGAGTTCGCTAATGTTATAATTATGAATTATTCGAAGTACATATATCGCTTAAATATATTCGAACGAATAATATACTTTATACAGAATTATATACTGGAACATTGAACGATACATCTACCATCGCTTTATTATTTCTTATGCGTTAATTACACAGTCGTCGTATTAAGTATATAGTAAGTAGAGCAGCGAAGTATTTGATCGACATAGTTGTCGCTTGAGCTGTTCCGAAGATTACATTGTAAATATCGTTTGGCTTTGAATATATTTTATTATCAAGGGACAGCTTTTTGTCGTTGGTATTTGGCGGAGGGTAACGATTAGTCAATAATGAGTCGTGAACTCCTTCTAGGTAGATTCAGGGAGAGGACAAGAGGTAGCTATATAATTGAAAAGCATTAATAGTTCCCGTTTTCCTTCTGCTTGAGAGAATGATTCATTGTCAGTAGATATAAAGAGGATATTATTCGATTTTTATTACGAACGTACATTAACACAAGTTTTGCTTATAGAATTAAGTTGTAGAAAATAACGGCAGTAATTGATCAATGCGAGTATCGAAAATTAAATTTCAATTTCGATGCTCTTGGATTTATTAATTATTTAAATTTATAACAATTAGTTTTAATATAAAATAAACTAGATATTCATCCGTTTATATTGCTCAAGGTATTTTTATTCCTTTTTATTTCAACCGTATTATTATTTTCAACGTATTATTTCAATTTTCAGCGTGTATGGTTGAATAAGTTGTTGGACAAATAATCGAAGTTATCTTAATTATTCGCGTATAATTAATATTATCAAATCGGTTCATTCAGTTTCATTTATATCGTTTTATATCGTTCCAAAACGGGTAACTCAAGCTCTTCGAATTTCACAAAGCTATCCCTTATTAAACGTTCGACAGTTCGCCATTCACCTTTCGCATTTTATTATCATGAATTCGCTTATTATCATGAATATACAGACTGAATATCGTCTTTACAATTACGTACTGTCGACTATCACATTAAATAACGAGAGCTTTAGAAAAATTGAATTTGATCGTCGTCTTAAGCATGCAAGTCGATTAAATTAAGCAGAAAAAGGAACGCATTGTCGATCATCGTTATTATGCTCGTTAACTTTACAGGAACAGCATGTTGAGGTCGATGTTGAATAATTTCTGACGAAATGCAACAATATCACCGAAGCCGAAAAGAGAGCCGCCGACGTCGAGCGATACTTCAGGAAAGATTGAAGTCGACGACCAACAACCAATAGACCAGGCCTACGAATCAACACCATAAGAGGAAGACTACCCACGGTGGTTGTACGATCCGACGGACGACGATATAAATTCCTCGTTGATAGCGGAGCAGGAATTAATATACTTAAACGACTATGTGTATTACGACCAACAATAATGAAAGAACAAAAATTCTCGATGGGACACTCTAGATTTAAGACTAACGAACACGCGTTGATAAAATTATTTGGTAAGGTTGTAGAATTCTTCGTAGTAGACAATAATTTTCCGATTATAGAGGACGGCATACTTGGTTTTCCAGCCCTATCTAAATTTAAATTTGAACTATCAAACCAACAACTCAAACTAGACAGTAACATGCTCTTGTTGCAACAGGAAAACGACTTACCCCCAAAACAAACAGTGTCAAAAGAAAAGATAATACCGCAGCCGACGCACTACCTAGAATACATGTTCTAACTAGACGAGACGAAAATTATTCATACAAACGAAAAGATAGGTATAGGCGACGACAGTTTTACAGAGACAGAGAAGAACGCGATCAAAAACGTAAAATTGTAAAATCCCAATCAGTTTTCAAAGAAAGAGACCCCGTTTTAGGACATAACGATTATAAAGGGTATAAACATGATGTGGAATGGTTAGGACCATATACAATTGATAAAGTATGCACCCCACATTATTTGATTCAAGACAAAATGGTACACGGCAATCGTTTAAAGCCCTACTTTCCAGGTCGACACTTCTCTTTGCCAGAATAGTATCCGAAGAGATAAATACCACACAAAAAAAAACAAAAAAAGAAAAAAAAAAAGAAAACTGTATTCAGAAAAAAAAGAGAGAAAAGAATATTCGTATAACAATTTATGTATTAATCTATTTTATAGGTTTAACAGAGATAACAGACTTTTCCCATGAACAAGGATGCCCATATCTGGTTTTCTTTGTCTTTACAACTTCTTTTATTAACCAATGGGCATCGCGGATCATTACCCTCACTTTTCTACCGAAAAGTGTGGACGACGAATCCGCGTTGTGAGTTCAAAAGGACACACCCACACCGAGCTTTCTTCCTTGATGGTGGGAGACAGGTCCGAACTGTTCTTCTTGCGATCTTTTGTAATAAAAAATCTTACTGTGTCAAATAAACTCGATTTTATACTGCACCCTTTGTAATCACTTTAAAAATTACGCGACAAATGCAACGTATCTAAACTCTACGAGAACAGCAAGAAACGACAAAATTATTACTCGTGAAAATAGTTTACCAATTATTATGTTACATTCGAACATTTATTTTCACGCGCTTCGTAAGATCCATAAGAAGTATCATTATAGCTTCTAAAATAGGTAAGTACTTGTTTGTCAAAATACGCAGGTAGTCGGATTAGAATGACGTTTTATCTTTTATCGTATTTTCCTGTTTACTATCGTTTTTGAAATAACGTTTACAATTTGTACATCTATAAATAGATATTCACAAATATTTCCAGTTTTACTATTTTCCAAACATAATTTCTGATTTTAAACAATTTCGCCGTAAGAAAATGTTACAGTTACTAACCGAACGTACGTATAAAAAGATTCAACTCGTATCTGTAAGAGTCGTTGTGCAATTTAATTTCCGATATCCATATCAAATTTTAAAAAACGTAAATTATCATTGAAAGCGTAACATTATTTCCATCGTCGCTAATAATTTACTAACTACGTCAAAGAATGTTAACGTATCCTTAACAAATCGCTTTCTATATTCTCGCAGAAAATTTGTATTTTTGCACTTGCATTATACGCACTAACCGCGTATTAATTCTATATATTCATGCAACATAGTGGAAAAATAGGCGTATCATACGTAGCGACGTAATCGTTTAGCGTTGCAATCGTCTATAGAATATGATCATACGTTACGTCCTGGCAACGTCGACCCACTGTTACAGAAATTACCTGCATCGTAGGGGGTGGCCGGTGGGGTAATCGCTATCACCGGCCTGGCTCTGTAATACTTTTTCATCAATGCATCGCCGATCTGACGAAAACTAGGCAAGGTTCGCCAGCAGGTTCTCACGGTGCAAGAACCGGACACGCCGTGACATTTGCACTCTGTTTGCAGCAGAGCTTTAACTATCTGCAATGAAACAATACTCACGCAATTCAGCATCTAATCCGTGCCATTTATAGCAGTATAATTTCAAATTTCTATCTTTCGTACTACGTTAACCATCGATTATACATCGAATGCGATCGACGCGTACTCTTTAAGTTACGTTACTACGAAACCTCGAAATAATTATACTATCGTTCGCTATTTTAAAGCTTGGCTAATTATTCTTCGCGAGCATACGATTTTGATATTCGTATCGTAAGGAAATATCAATCTTTCAAAGTTGGCAATCGGGAAAATACGAGCACGTGCTTCTGTGATTCATTCCGTGATACGTTGTTAGTTACATTTATCATTTTCATATCGTAATTCTGTCATTCTTGTGCTAATCATCGATCGTAGTCTGTGGTAGCTGCTGCTCCAACGATATCCTACGAAAGGGTTAAAACGCTACGTCTTTATAATATAAACTGCTACATTCAACTATTACCTTCTGAATCGTTACCGACGAACGAACGTTACGATTTTGCAAAAACTGCGAAACTCCCCTCTTACGATTAGAAGACGTTCGCACCATGTTCGAACTGTTCGATGCACGCGTTTCTCCGTCGCTTCGCTCATTGTGTGTCCGACGATGGACGCGTATGCTCAGAAAACTGGTTTACATTTCGAATTATCGGGTGACGGTGGGGGGTGGGTGCAGAAGTGAGTTGAAAAAAATCGCCTGGAGCATAAAGTATGCGGTGCTGCGAGGCGATCGACGTTAAGAATAAATCGTTAGCAGGCGCGCGTCTGTACACGCGTGCACGGATCGTACGTGCACGCGGAGGGTAACCACGCGATATACGCGAGTTTTTATTACCGCCTCCATAATAAAGCCCATCGAGGAAGACGAATGCTCCGGGAACATTCCCCAATTAAGCCTGGCCATTTACGCGTTCTACCCGCGGCACAGAATTCCATCCTTTCCCGCAAACTTTAATTTTAACTTTACCACCTCGGCCCGTTTACGAATATACGTTTTATTCTCGAATTCCCAGATACTAGTCTTTCTGATCCGAGAAAATCGAACCACTAGATCGATATTTTAGTTAACGGACGAATCTTTCAAGCAACAAAGAAGTTTCATTTTCGTATATTTTCAAAAGGTCCAAAGGTCAAACAATCGTAACTTCGTAGAAAGGATATAGAAGACGGCCCGCATAAATTCTAAGTAGTTGGGTTATTTCCGTTCCTTAATCCTTATGTATACCTATCCTCTAATACCAAATATTGTCCAAACTATTGATTAACTTATTCACTACTTAATTTACGGTACAAAACATCACTAGGGACTCTAAGTACGGATTATAGAAGAAAGTACGAATATTAGACCTGGCTTAACCCTAAGCCGAACACCCGTTCTACCTGCTTCGTATAGTACTTACAAAGGTTGTCAATTTCGAAGATATCGATATGCGGGTAGTTGGCTTGCTGCAAGGTATTTATCATACGGTATTTTTCTTTGTTAAAAATTTCAAAATCTAGGTTAATAATTACAATTCTTTCGATCGTACGATATCTTCGAATAGCAAGAGAGATACACAAGCTATCGAAAAATATATATAAAGGCAATTTTTAGACAATTAAAAAATTCAGGACAACGAACGAAGATTCGCGTACGAAATCGTCGATCGACCTTTATTTTTCAAGTTATAAATAGAAAATTTAATTTTACACCAAATATCTATGCACGACCAGTTGACATTTTTCTACACGAACATCTTTCAGTTTCTCTCTCGATATTTAAAATCGTCCTCTGTATATTTTCTATAATAAATATCGTATATCCACGTTTTTCTACAGCCTGTATATAAACGATACGATCGATATGAGAATATTATACGTAACTTGGGCGAGGTATAACCGTAAAGATACAAGAGGGATTCGAAAATACGAATAATTCACTTTATTTAGCAGACAACAGTTATAGATATATCTTATACTCTGAAGACCTTGATACCTTCGTAAAAATATCCGCAGTATTTTCGTCTGTACTTACTTTGATTATATTTATCTTGCTTTCCTCTAAGCACTCGTGAACGTAGTGGTAATGAACTTCAATGTGTTTCGAATTATTTGTAAAATTTCCGTACTTTGCTATACTTATCGCTCCAGAGTTATCCTCATAAATTTTTTCAGGGTTATCGTTTAGATTTACATTGAAGATTTTCATAATTTCTCTAATATACATTAATTCACTCAATGTTTCCGATAGAACTACATACTCTGCATACGTCGAAACTTTTGTCACACACCTTTGTTTCTTACACTTCCATCCAATTACATTTCCATACAATCTAATTACATATCCAGAAGTCGATTTCCTATCTAAATGATCTCCTGCCCAATCAGCGTCTACATAACAATCTATCGTTTCTCACTTTTCATTCCTTTTATAATCTAACCTTAAATCTCTAGTCCGGTACAAGTATTTCAATATACGCAAAGCATATTTAAAATGTGTCTCGCTACAACAATCTTGAAATCTACTCAGATAATTCACACTACGACTTATATCGGGTCTGGTATTTACACTAATATACAACAATGCGCCAATTTAATTCTTGTATCCATTGTCCTCTCTATTTATCACGGCTTTTTCAATTTTTAAGTTGATCTCCATAAGTGTACAGTACAATTTGCTGTTTTGTAATTTATATTCGTTTGCTAATGATTCAATGTATTTCTTTTGGCTTAATCTCATTTCATTTTTGAAATAATCATACTCTATGTTTATACCAAGATATTCTTTTACTCACCTAAATCTTTCATTTCAAATTTATCAGTTAATAATCTTTTTGCACTTTGTATTTTCCTTTTGTTTTTACTACAAATTAACACATCGTCTACATATATTAACAAATAAACTACATATTCTCCTTCTCCGTGCAGTATATAAGCACAACTCTATGTTATTCTTCTTAAAACGTAATCTCGTCACATACCTATCCAAACACTCATACCAGTCCCTCGGACATTCTTTAACCCATAAAGCGCTTTCGATAATTTACAAACTCTATTCGATCCGTCTGCATATCCCTTTGGTTGATTTACATATACCTCCGAGGTTGCTTCACCATTTAAAAAGGCAGCTTCTACATCCATTTGCTCAATGATTAATCCATTTTGACAACAACATGATCGCGATATCTTAAAGGTCTGATTACTCGCTACTGGGGAATATATCTCATCGGCTACGCTTCTTTGTTGGAATCCTTTTACCACTAATCTAGCCTTATACCTGCCATCTGATTTTCTCGTGTAAACACATTTTACATCTAATACCTCTTTGCCTTTTACCCATTCTACCAATTTCCAAGTTATATTCTCATCGAGACATTCTATTTCCTTATCCATAGCCTGATTCCAATCTTCACTATTTTCGCAACAAATCGCCTCCTCAAATGTACCAGGGATATCTACTCTACAATAATTTGCATGCATCTCACTAACGTTTTCCCTTTCTGGATACATTACTGGAGGTATCTTATTACGCGAAGTAGCATACATCTCCAAGGGATGTATAAGCCTTCAAAACTGTTATCATTTTCAGCTTCCCTACTTTCTAACTCTTCCTTATTCATGCCCTTCAATAAATAGCATGGAGCAGAAGCATGGAGCAAGTAGAAGCATTGAACAGAAGCATGGATCAGAATCATGGAGCAGAGGCATGTAGCAGAAAGAAGCATGGAGCAGAATCATGGAACGGAAGCAGTGATAACTACAAAAGAAGTTCTAATAGGAAAAGCCGATGAATTATACGAGCGAGAAAAATAGGAGGAAATACATAACCTTCTAATAAATTATAAAGTAATTACATTGCGTATATCACTTATAAATGTAGATAACAAAACTGTACATTTGTATAGGATAGCGGTGATATTGAAATTATATGGCGTTCGTGTAGAGCAATGTATAAATTGTCTAAGACTGTGAGTGAAGTAGATGGAAAGAAATTAATTTTCGAATCTTATGATTTAATACTTAAAGCACTTGAAATAAATGAGGATAATTGGGCTGCATACAAATGGGCATCGATTCTTCTCAATTGTAAGACTCTTTATGAAGGAGTGAAGGCACAAATAAAAGAGTCATATAATATTAAGAAACATATGCTGGTATATTTCATGATAATATATTAATATTTCTTTCCCTGATACGATGTCAAGCAATTGTATCGAATATGTTTAATATCGCAGAGAGCAATGGAAATAAATGCAAAAGAACCAACTCTTATGTACATGCTTGGTACTTGGTGCTATCAAGTTGCTGATTTAACATGGTATCAAAGAAAAATTGCATCTGTAATATTCGGAGAACCACCATCTTCATCTTTTGAGGAAGCTCTAAAATATTTTCAAACCGCAGAGGAAATTGATCCCAATTTCTATAGTCAAAATTTATTAGTGTTGGGCAAAACCTACTTAAAATTAAATCAAAAAGAGCTATCTATGAAATATTTAAAAATTGCCCTTGAATATCCTGCAAAGAACGAAGATGATCGAGATGCTAAACAGGAAGCACAAAAGTTGTTAAAGATACTTTAACAAACTTGACGGAAATTATAATCTATTATATGATAAATGGATATTATTATAGGATATGGAATTGAAGGGATAAAGTAAACTTAGAATCTATCTTTTATGTAGAAGTATAAAATTTATTTACTATAAAGTACAGTACAACTTATGTGTGATGAGCTTTTTATACGCAACATCTAAGATATTAATAACTCTTTGAAGATTTAAGATTACTATATACATGTATATTTTATAAAATGTTTCATTTTAAAATGTAGTATGTAGAAAATTTTAAATAGTTAAGGGCAGTTGAAGAAAATTCGTATATACAATATGTCATTAAACTACCTTTCTCGCAAAAATTAGTTAAGGAAATATATTGTAACAGAATTAAAGTATCAAAATGTTAATGTAAAATTGTCACAAATATCACGGTTTAATAAAGTAGTTTCCAACTCGAATTATCGGTCAGATGATTCTTCATTTTCCTCTTCCTCTCCGCGAGCCTTGATAATTCCATCTTTTTGCAAAGCAGAGAGATAATTAAGATATAGGCGTGTTTGAAGGCCGATTATCTCCCTTGGCACTCTTCCCATCAGATGGTATACAAAGGAACGATGCAGGCCAAACTGCAAGGTGTGTTGACCAATCGCGGAAGTATACCGCACCACAACGTAATCCGGTGGTAGATCTTCCGCATCATGTAATATGGTGTGCAAGGCGTTAAATCCAGGATGCGATTCCGCCATCGTTTCGTTATGAGGCACAATCTGGAAAAATAAAATAAACAAAAAAAAAAAAAAAGAAAATTTTAATTTACGAATTGCGTGAAAAATCAGTGGAAGAAACGATTGAAAGGAAATAAGATACTCACTGTTCCAAATGTGACGAAAACGTATAAGGACGCTACCAATCGTGAAGCACTTCCAAACCTGAAGAATTTTTCAACGTTCCGCTCGATATTCGAACTGGAAAAATAAAATAGACAAAAAGAAAAGAAAAAGAAAATAAATAAATAAAATTTACGAATTGTCTGAAAAATCTGTGGAAGAAACGATTGAAAGGAAATAAAGTACTTACTGCTCCAAATGTGACGATGATGTGTAAGGACGCTTCTAATTGCAAAGTACTTCCAAACGTGAAGAACTTTCGAACTCGTGGTACTTCTAGACGTGAAGAATTTTCAAAATTGCAATATCGATGCGCTTCCAAACTTGAAGAACTTTTAAACGCGATGCTCGATATTCGAACTGGAAATGCCCCCACGCCGAGCTAAATGCCGAGTTTATATAGTCGTAAGTGAGTTCCATGTGTATTACTACAGCATGGATTAGGACCTTTTGGGAGGCCCCCTAACTAGCAGGTAGGTAAAACCCAAGTAGTTGTTTGTTTGTTTGATGCATGAAATATTGTTTAAGGGACAGACGGATTAGCAGGTGCGATGGTCGCCTCGGGTATTCCTTTGTCACCCTCCTCTCAATTATGTAAAATTCGAGAATGCGTTAGAGGATAAACAATCACAATAGAGTTGGAGAAAAATGCGATTCTAATTTATTATTAGTCATCGAGTAGGAAGCGAATACATTGCTTTTTTTTTTAATTTACGCTTTTTAATAAATAATAATTTATGTGTTACTTCTATATGGGTTACATGGTTATCACCACTGGGTTATTGGAGCAATAATCGTCTCGGGCGTTAGTTTATATTTTGTGTTTACATTCATAGGAATTCGGTAATATTATAATTATGAATTATTCGAAGTACATATATCGCTTAAATATATTCGAACGAATAATATACTTTATACAGAATTATATACTGAAACATTGAACGATACATCTACCACCGCTTTATTATTTCTTATGCATTAATTACACAGTCGTCGTATTTAGTATATAGTAAGTACAGCAGAGAAGTATTTGATCGATATAGTTGTCGCTTGAGCTATTCCGAAGAATACATTGTAAATATCGTTTGGCTTTGAATATATTTTATTATCAAGGGAGCGCTTTTTGTCGTTGGTATTTGGCGGAGGGTAACGATTAGTCAATAATGAGTCGTGAACTCCTTCTAGGTAGATTCAGGGAGAGGACAAGAGGTAGCTATATAATTGAAAAGCATTAATAGTTCCCGTTTTCCTTCTGCTTGAGACAATGATTCATTGTCAGTAGATATAAAGAGGATATTATTCGATTTTTATTACGAACGTACATTGATACAAGTTTTGCTTATAGAATTAAGTTGTAGAAAATAACGGCAGTAATCGATCAATGCGAGTATCGAAAATTAAATTTTAATTTCGATGCACTTGGATTTATTAATTATTTAAATTTATAACAATTAATTTTAATATAAAATAAACTAGATATTCATCCGTTTATATTGCTCAAGGTATTTTTATTCCTTTTTATTTCAACCGTATTATTATTTTCAACGCATTATTTCAATTTTCAGCGTGTATGGTTGAATAAGTTGTTGGACAAATAATCGAAGTTATCTTAATTATTCGCGTATAATTAATATTATCAAATCGGTTCATTCAGTTTCCTTTATATCGTTTTATATCGTTCCAAAACGGGTAACTCAAGCTCTTCGAATTTCACAAAGCTATCCCTTATTAAACGTTCGACAGTTCGCCATTCACCTTTCGCATTTTATTATCATGAATTCGCTTATTATCATGAATATACAGACTGAATATCGTCTTTACAATTACGTACTGTCGACTATCACATTAAATAACGAGAGCTTTAGAAAAATTGAATTTGATCGCGTACCTATCGTCGTCTTAAGCGTGCAAGTCGATTAAATTAAGCAGAAAAAGGAACGCATTGTCGATCATCGTTATCATGCTCGTTAACTTTACAGGAACAGCATGCTGAGGTCGATGTTGAATAATTTCTGACGAAATGCAACAATATCACCGAAGCCGAAATGAGAGCCGCCGACGTCGAGCGATACTTCAGGGAAGATTGAAGTCGACGACCAACAACCAATAGACCAGGCCTACGAATCAACACCATAAGTGGAAGACTACCCACGGTGGTTCTACGATCCGACGGACGACGATATAAATTCTTCGTTGATAGCGGAGCAGGAATTAATATACTTAAAATTGAACTATCAAACCAACAACTCAAACTAGACAGTAACATGCTCTTGTTGCAACAGGAAAACGACTTACCCCGAAAACAAACAGTGTCAAAAGAAAAGATAATACCGCAGCCGACGCACTACCTAGAATACATGTTCTAACTAGACGAGACAAAAATTATTCATACAAACGAAAAGATAGGTATAGGCGACGACAGTTTTACAGAGACAGAGAAGAACGCGATCAAAAACGTAAAATTGTAAAATCCCAGTCAGTTTTCAAAGAAAGAGACCCCGCTTTAGGACATAACGATTATAAAAGGTATAAACATGATGTGGAATGGTTAGGACCATACACAATTGCTAAAGTATGCACCCCATATTATTTGATTCAAGACAAAAAGGTACACGGCAATCGTTTAAAGCCCTACTTTCCAGGTCGACACTTCTCTTTGCCAGAATAGTATCCGCAGAGATAAATACCACACAAAAAAGACAAAAAAAAAAAAAAAAAAGAAAAAAGAAAAAAAGAAAAACTGTATTCAGAAAAAAAAGAGAGAAAAGAATATTTGTATAACAATTTATGTATTAATCTATTTTTTCTGCCGAAATGAAATTTTAGGCAACAGCCCCGCCAGCACCAAACGCCCTGGCCGCAACACCTATACCTCAACCAATACATGCCACCCCGAAGGAGAACAGGAATCAGGTGTAACTTTCAAACCACATCGAGTACGATTTCGCAAAAGCCTCCTGAAGAAAACTTGAGGGACCAAGTTTAATCTAAGAAGGGGGGAATGTCACGGATCACATTTCTGCTTAGCACGTGTTACGCCAGGTACAATGGTCCTTGCGAGATTCCTCATAATCTGGGCGCCAAGACCTATCCATTATTACACTGACCCGCAACGGGCCTAAGGAGATACCGTAAACCGAATCTGTTCAGTTTCATTTCTCTTCACATAAACATTTTCGGTTTACAGATGGTCCTCATGTTTGTTGCACGCTCTTACCTATTACGGAGAAAGCGGGTGTCTGGCGAGATAACAGACTTTTCCCATGAACAAGGATGCCCATATCTGGTTTTCTTTGTCTTTACAACTTCTTTTATTAACCAATGGGCATCGCGGATCATTACCCTCACTTTTCTACCGAAAAGTGTGGACGACGAATCCGCGTTCTGAGTTCAAAAGGGCACACCCACATCGAGCTTTCTTCCTTGATGGTACGAGACAGGTCCGAACTGTTCTTCTTGCGATCTTTTGTAATAAAAAATCTAACTGTGTCAAATAAACTCGATTTTATACTGCACCTTTTGTAATCACTTTAAAAATTACGCGACAAATGCAACGTATCTAAACTCTACGAGAACAGCAAGAAACGACAAAATTATTACTCGTGAAAATAGTTTACCAATTATTATGTTACATTCGAACATTTATTTTCACGCGCTTCGTAAGATCCATAAGAAGTTGTATCATTATAGCTTCTAAAATAGGTAAGTACTTGTTTGTCAAAATACGCAGGTAGTCGGATTAGAATGACGTTTTATCTTTTATCATATTTTCCTGTTTACCATCGTTTTTGAAATAACGTTTACAATTTGTACATCTATAAATAGATATTCAGAAATATTTCCAGTCTTACTATTTTCCAAACATAATTTCTGATTTTAAACAATTTCGCCGTAAGAAAATGTTACAGTTACTAACCGAACGTACGTATAAAAAGATTCAATTCGTATCTGTAAGAGTCGTTGTGCAATTTAATTTCCGATATCCATATCAAATATTAAAAAACGTAAATTATCATTGAAAGCGTAACATTATTTCCATCGTCGCTAATAATTTACTAACTACGTCAAAGGATGTTAACGTATCCTTAACAAATCGCTTTCTATATTCTCGCAGAAAATTTGTATTTTTGCACTTGCATTATACGCACTAACCGCGTATTAATTCTATATATTCATGCAACATAGTGGAAAAATAGGCGTATCATACGTAGCGACGTAATCGTTTAGCGTTGCAATCGTCTATAGAATATGATCATACGTTACGTCCTGGCAACGTCGACCCACTATTACAGAAATTACCTGCATCGTAAGGGGTGGCCGGTGGGGTAATCGCTATCACCGGCCTGGCTCTGTAATACTTTTTCATCAATGCATCGCCGATCTGACGAAAACTAGGCAAGGTTCGCCAACAGGTTCTCACGGTGCAAGAACCGGACACGCCGTGACATTTGCACTCTGTTTGCAGCAGAGCTTTAACTATCTGCAATGAAACAATACTCACGCAATTCAGCATCTAATCCGTGCCATTTATAGCAGTATAATTTCAAATTTCTATCTTTCGTACTACGTTAACCATCGATTATACATCGAATGCGATCGACGCGTACTCTTTAAGTTACGTTACTACGAAACCTCGAAATAATTATACTATCGTTCGCTATTTTAAAGCTTGGCTAATTATTCTTCACGAGCATACGATTTTGATATTCGTATCGTAAGGAAATATCAATCTTTCGCAGTTGGCAATCGGGAAAATACGAGCACGTGCTTCTGTGATTCATTCCGTGATACGTTGTTAGTTACATTTATCATTTTCATATCGTAATTCTGTCATTCTTGTGCCAATCATCGATCGTAGTCTGTGGTAGCTGCTGCTCCAACGATATCCTACGAAAGGATTAAAACGCTCTGTCTTTATAATATAAACTTCTACATTCAACTATTACCTTTTGAATCGTTACCGACGTACGAACGTTACGATTTTGCAAACACTGCGAAACTCCTCTCTTACGATTAGAAGACGTTCGCACCATGTTCGAACTGTTCGATGCACGCGTTTCTCCGTCGCTTCGCTCATTGTGTGTCCGACGATGGATGGACGCGTATGCTCAGAAAACTGGTTTACATTTCGAATTATCGGGTGACGGTGGGGGGTGGGTGCAGAAGTGAGTTGAAAAAAATCGGCTGGAGTATAAAGTATGCGGTGCGGCGAGGCGATCGACGTTAAGAATAAATCGTTAGCAGGCGCGCGTCTGTACACGCGGGCACAGATCGTACGTGCACGCGGAGGGCAACCACGCGATATCCTAACGATAATCCTAATCCTATCGATAACCTAACCCTATCATTCTTTCGCCCCGCCCGGTGTAGACGATACTACGGTCTCGGAGGAAGGCCCCGCCTACATACCGCAGTTAAGCGGGCACCCGATGGAACTCGAGGGCCTGGTCTATCCTGTCCCAGGGGGGATTATTTCCATTCCTTAAACCTTATGCATCCCTATTCTCTTATACCAAATATTGTCCAAACTAGCTCATTAACGATACAAAAAATCATTAGGGACTCTAATTATAGTATGGATTGCAGACGAAAATACGAATATTAGACCTGGCTTAACCCTAAGAAGAGTTAGAACACCCGTTCTACCTGCTTCGTATAGTACTTACAAAGGTTGTCAACTTCGAAGATATCGATATGCGGGTAGTTGGTTTGCTGCAAGGTATTTATCATACGGTATTTTTCTTTGTTAAAAATTTCCAAATCTAGGTTAATAATTACAATTCTTTCGATCGTGCGATATCTTCGAATAGCAAGAGAGATACACAAGCTATCGAAAAATATATATAAAGGCAATTTTTAGACAATTAAAAAATTCAGGACAACGAACGAAGATTCGCGTACGAAATCGTCGATCGACCTTTATTTTTCAAGTTATAAATAGAAAATTTAATTTTACACCAAATATCTATGCACGACCAGTTGACATTTTTCTACACGAACATCTTTCAGTTTCTCTCTCGATATTTAAAATCGTCCTCTGTATATTTTCTACAATAAATATCGTATATCCACGTTTTTCTACAGCCTGTATATAAACGATACGATCGATATGAGAATATTATACGTAACTTGGGCGAGGTATAACTGTAAAGATATAGGAGGGATTCGTAAATACGAATAATTCACTTTATTTATAACACAACAGTTATAGATATATCTTATACTCTGTGTTACGACTGTTCGCGGAGAGACGCGGTCGCGAGGAAAACGCGTCAGCGAGAGGCGTAAATTCTCGCTACGATTCGTATAATCGACGCCGCGAATTAGTCGTTCCCCTTGTTTCGATTAAGATAACAGGGGTGGTTGAATGAAATTAACACTGTGTTAACAGGTTAATATAGCATGTATTTTTAACAATAAATTAAATTATAATAGAAGCGTCACAAATTGTTTCGTGATAGGTACAGTTAATGTTTTACAGAGATTCGACTCGATTTTTTATGTATGCGGTGTGAATTCTATAATGAGACTGTTCAGATACGACTGTGCGGTTACAGTTGTCGAATGAGACTGATCGGTTACAAATTTCGATTCTTTGTCTTTCGGGGAGAGGATCCCCCCTATGCTCGGGTAACGCCATCGCACGCGCCGATGATCACGCAGGCCGACTTCTTCGTTAGAAAATAACGGCCCGAGATCGACGGTTCCAGAACTCGTTACTTGGTGACAAATATGCGCTCGTCGATACAATGTATATTTTTCGTCGGGCAGATAAGAGGATGTATCTGCGACGCTGGAGGACCGCAAGCGACGGTTGGAAATACGATCTCTGCAGAGCCTCGTGGCGTAACACTCTGAAGACCTTGATACCTTCGTAAAAATATCCGTAGTATTTTCGTCTGTACTTACTTTAATTATATTTATCTTGTTTTCCTCTAAGCACTCGTGAACGTAGTGGTAATGAACTTCAATGTGTTTCGAATTTTTTGTAAAATTTCCGTACTTTGCTATACTTATCGCTCCAGAGTTATCCTCATAAATTTTTTCAGGGTTATCGTTTAGATTTACATTGAAGATTTTCATAATTTCTCTAATATACATTAATTCACTCAATGCTTCCGATAGAGCTACATACTCTGCATACGTCGAAGCTTTTGTCACACACCTTTGTTTCTTAGACTTCCATCCAATTACATTTCTATACAATCTAATTACATATCCAGAAGTTTCCTATCTAAATGATCTCCTGCCCAATCAGCGTCTACATAACAATCTATCGTTTCTCACTTTTCATTCCTTTTATAATCTAACCTTAAATCTCTAGTCCGGTACAAGTATTTCAATATACGCAAAGCATATTTAAAATGTGTCTCGCTACAACAATCTTGAAATCTACTCAGATAATTCACACTACGACTTATATCGGGTCTGGTATTTACACTAATATACAACAATGCGCCAATTTAATTCTTGTATCCATTGTCCTCTCTATTTATCACGGCTTTTTCAATTTTTAAGTTGATCTCCATAAGTGTACAGTACAATTTGCTGTTTTGTAATTTATATTCGTTTGCTAATGATTCAATGTATTTCTTTTGGCTTAATCTCATTTCATTTTTGAAATAATCATACTCTATGTTTATACCAAGATATTCTTTTACTCACCTAAATCTTTCATTTCAAATTTATCAGTTAATAATCTTTTTACACTTTGTATTTTCCTTTTGTTTTTACTACAAATTAACACATCGTCTACATATATTAACAAATAAACTACATATTCTCCGTCTCCGTGCAGTATATAAGCACAACTCTATGTTATTCTTCTTAAAACGTAATCTCGTCACATACCTATCCAAACACTCATACCAGTCCCTCGGACATTCTTTAACCCATAAAGCGCTTTCGATAATTTACAAACTCTATTCGATCCGTCTGCATATCCCTTTGGTTGATTTACATATACCTCCGAGGTTGCTTCACCATTTAAAAAGGCAGCTTCTACATCCATTTGCTCAATGATTAATCCATTTTGACAACAACATGATCGCGATATCTTAAAGGTCTGATTACTCGCTACTGGGGAATATATGTCATCGGCTACGCTTCTTTGTTGGAATCCTTTTACCACTAATCTAGCCTTATACCTGCCATCTGATTTTCTCGTGTAAACACATTTTACATCTAATACCTCTTTGCCTTTTACCCATTCTACCAATTTCCAAGTTATATTCTCATCGAGACATTCTATTCCCTTATCCATAGCCTGATTCCAATCTTCACTATTTTCGCAACAAATCGCCTCCTCAAATGTACCAGGCATATCTACTCTACAATAATTTGCATGCATCTCACTAACGTTTTTCCTTTCTGGATACATTACTGGAGGTATCTTATTACGCGAAGTAGCATACATCTCCAAGGGATGTATAAGCCTTCAAAACTGTTATCATTTTCAGCTTCCCTACTTTCTAACTCTTCCTTATTCATGCCCTTCAATAAATAGCATGGAGCAGAAGCATGGAGCAAGCAGAAGCATGGAGCAAGCAGAAGCATGGTGCAAGCAGAAGCATGGAGCAAGCAGAAGCATGTAGCAGAAAGAAGCATGGAGCAGAAGCATGGAGCAAGCAGAATCATGGAGCAGAATCATGGAGCAGAAGCAGTGATAACTACAAAAGAAGTTCTAATCGGAATAGCCGATGAATTATACGAGCGAGAACAATAGGAGGAAATACATAACCTTCTAATAAATTATAAAGTAATTACATTGCGTATATCACTTATAAATGTAGATAACAAAACTGTACATTTGTATAGGATAGCGGTGATATTGAAATTATATGGCGTTTGTGTAGAGCAATGTATAAATTGTCTAAGACTGTGAGTGAAGTAGATGGAAAGAAATTAATTTTCGAATCTTATGATTTAATACTTAAAGCACTTGAAATAAATGAGTATAATTGGGCTGCATACAAATGGGCATCGATTCTTCTCAATTGTAAGACTCTTTATGAAGGAGTGAAGGCACAAATAAAAGAGTCATATAATATTAAGAAACATATGCTGGTATATTTCATGATAATATATTAATATTTCTTTCCCTGATACAATGTCAAGCAATTGTATCGAATATGTTTAATATCGCAGAGAGCAATGGAACTAAATGCAAAAGAACCAACTCTTATGTACATGCTTGGTACTTGGTGCTATCAAGTTGCTGATTTAACATGGTATCAAAGAAAAATTGCATCTGTAATATTTGGAGAACCACCATCTTCATCTTTTGAGGAAGCTCTAAAATATTTTGAAACAGCAGAGGAAATTGATCCCAATTTCTATAGTCAAAATTTATTAGTGTTGGGCAAAACCTACTTAAAATTAAATCAAAAAGAGCTATCTATGAAATATTTAAAAATTGCCCTTGAATATCCTGCAAAGAACGAAGATGATCGAGATGCTAAACAGGAAGCACAAAAGTTGTTAAAGATACTTTAACAAACTTGACGGAAATTATAATCTATTATATGATAAATGGATATTATTATAGGATATGGAATTGAAGGGATAAAGTAAATTTAGAATCTATCTTTTAAGTAGAATAATAAACTTTATTCACTATAAAGTACAGTACAACTTATGTGCGATGAGCTTTTTATACGCAACATCGAAGATATTAATAACTCTTTGAAGATTTAAGATTACTATATACATGTATATTTTATAAAATGTTTTATTTTAAAATGTAATATGTAGCAAATTTTAAATAGTTAATAGCAGTTGAAGAAAATTCGTATATACACTATGTCATTAAACTATCTTTCTCGTAAAAATTAGTTAAAGAAATATATTGTAACAGAATTAAAGTGTCAAAATGTTAATGTTAATGTTAATTGTCACAAATATCACTGTTTAATAAAGTAGTTTCCAAGTCGAATTATCGGTCAGGAGATTCTTCTTTTTCCTCTATCCCTCTGCAAGCCTCGGTAATTGCTGCTCCTTGCAAAGTAGAGAGCATACGAAGACATCGGCGCATTAAAGGGCCGGTTAGCACCCTTGGCACGCTTCCCATCAGATGGTATAAAATCATAAGATGTAGGCAAAACTGCGTAGTGTATTCACCACACGGGCAGGTACACTCCACCACAACGTAATCCGAAGGTACTTTTTCCGGATCTAATGATGCGGTGTGGAAGGCGTCAAATCCAAGTCGACATTCCGCCATCGTTTCGTTATAAGGCACAATCTGGAAAAATAAAGTAGACAAAAAAAAAAAAAAATAAAATTTACGAATTGTTTCAAAAATCAGTGGAAGAAACGATTGAAGGGAAATAAAATACTTACTGCTCCAAATGTGACGACGATGTATGAGGACGCTTCCAAACGTGAAGAACTTTCGAACTCGAAGTACTTCTAGACGCGAAGAATTTTCAAAATTGCAGAATCTATGCGCTTCAGAACTTGAAGAACTTTTGAACGTTCTGCTCGATATTCGAACTGGGAATGACACCTCCGAGCTAAGTGCCGGGTTTATTACGTCGGTGGGTCCCATGTGTATTACTACAACATGGAGTAGGGCATTTGGGTGGGTCCCATCTGTATTACTGCAACATGGAGTAGGGCATTTGGGTGGGTCCCATGTGTATTACTACAACATGGAGTAGGGCATTTGGGGGGGCCGCCTAACTAGCAGGTAGGTAAAACTCAAGTACTTGTTTGTTTGTTTGCTGTGTGAAATATTGCTTAAGGGACAGACGGATTAGCAGGTGCGATGATCGCCTCGGGTATTCCTTTGTCACCCTCTTCTCAATTATGGAAAATTCGAGAATGCGTTAGAGGATAAACAATCACAATAGAGTTGAAGAAAAATGCGATTCTAATTTATTAATAGTCATCGAGTAGGAAGCGAATACATTGCTTTTTTTTTTAATTTACGCTTTTTAATAAATAATAATTTATGTGTTACTTCTATATGGGCTACATGGTTATCACCACTGGGCTATTGGAGCAATAATCGTCTCGGGCGGTAGTTTATGTTTTGTGTTTACATTCATAGGAGTTCTAGTGTTATAATTATGTTATAATTATGTCGCTAATGTTATAATTATGAATTATTCGAAGTACATATATCGCTTAAATATATTCGAACGAATAATATACTTTATACAGAATTATATACTGGAACATTGAACGATACATCTACCATCGCTTTATTATTTCTTATGCGTTAATTACACAGTCGTCGTATTAAGTATATAGTAAGTAGAGCAGCGAAGTATTGGATCGACATAGTTGTCGCTTGAGCTGTTCCGAAGATTACATTGTAAATATCGTTTGGCTTTGAATATATTTTATTATCAAGGGACAGCTTTTTGTCGTTGGTATTTGGCGGAGGGTAACGATTAGTCAATAATGAGTCGTGAACTCCTTCTAGGTAGATTCAGGGAGAGGACAAGAGGTAGCTATATAATTGAAAAGCATTAATAGTTCCCGTTTTCCTTCTGCTTGAGAGAATGATTCATTGTCAGTAGATATAAAGAGGATATTATTCGATTTTTATTACGAACGTACATTAACACAAGTTTTGCTTATAGAATTAAGTTGTAGAAAATAACGGCAGTAATTGATCAATGCGAGTATCGAAAATTAAATTTCAATTTCGATGCTCTTGGATTTATTAATTATTTAAATTTATAACAATTAATTTTAATATAAAATAAACTAGATATTCATCCGTTTATATTGCTCAAGGTATTTTTATTCCTTTTTATTTCAACCGTATTATTATTTTCAACGTATTATTTCAATTTTCAGCGTGTATGGTTGAATTAGTTGTTGGACAAATAATCGAAGTTATCTTAATTATTCGCGTATAATTAATATTATCAAATCGGTTCATTCAGTTTCCTTTATATCGTTTTATATCGTTCCAAAACGGGTAACTCAAGCTCTTCGAATTTCACAAAGCTGTCCCTTATTAAACGTTCGACAGTTCGCCATTCACCTTTCGCATTTTATTATCATGAATTCGCTTATTATCATGAATATACAGACTGAATATCGTCTTTACAATTACGTACTGTCGACTATCACATTAAATAACGAGAGCTTTAGAAAAATTGAATTTGATCGCGTACCTATCGTCGTTTTAAGCATGCAAGTCGATTAAATTAAGCAGAAAAAGGAACGCATTGTCGATCATCGTTATCATGCTCGTTAACTTTACAGGAACAGCATGCTGAGGTCGATGTTGAATAATTTCTGACGAAATGCAACAATATCACCGAAGCCGAAATGAGAGCCGCCGACGTCGAGCGATACTTCAGGGAAGATTGAAGTCGACGACCAACAACCAATAGACCAGGCCTACGAATCAACACCATAAGTGGAAGACTACCCACGGTGGTTCTACGATCCGACGGACGACGATATAAATTCTTCGTTGATAGCGGAGCAGGAATTAATATACTTAAAATTGAACTATCAAACCAACAACTCAAACTAGACAGTAACATGCTCTTGTTGCAACAGGAAAACGACTTACCCCCAAAACAAACTGTGTCAAAAGAAAAGATAATACCGCAGCCGACGCACTACCTAGAATACATGTTCTAACTAGACGAGACGAAAATTATTCATACAAACGAAAAGATAGGTATAGGCGACGACAGTTTTACAGAGACAGAGAAGAACGCGATCAAAAACGTAAAATTGTAAAATCCCAATCAGTTTTCAAAGAAAGAGACCCCGTTTTAGGACATAACGATTATAAAGGGTATAAACATGATGTGGAATGGTTAGGACCATATACAATTGATAAAGTATGCACCCCACATTATTTGATTCAAGACAAAATGGTACACGGCAATCGTTTAAAGCCCTACTTTCCAGGTCGACACTTCTCTTTGCCAGAATAGTATCCGAAGAGATAAATACCACACAAAAAAAAAAACAAAAAAAGAAAAAAAAAAGAAAACTGTATTCAGAAAAAAAAGAGAGAAAAGAATATTCGTATAACAATTTATGTATTAATCTATTTTATAGATTTAACAGAGATAACAGACTTTTCCCATGAACAAGGATGCCAATATCTGGTTTTCTTTGTCTTTACAACTTCTTTTATTAACCAATGGGCATCGCGGATCATTACCCTCACTTTTCTACCGAAAAGTGTGGACGACAAATCCGCGTTGTGAGTTCAAAAGGACACACCCACACCGAGCTTTCTTCCTTGATGGTGGGAGACAGTTCCGAACTGTTCTTCTTGCGATCTTTTGTAATAAAAAATCTTACTGTGTCAAATAAACTCGATTTTATACTGCACCCTTTGTAATCACTTTAAAAATTACGACGAAAGATTTACTATGATACCTTTTTAACGATAAATTTAGAGATGGTTACTTATTAAATCGCTGGCACAGAACCACACCGCGAGTCATTAGAGAAGGGAAGTCCCGTGGGTTTACAGACTCCGACTGTAATACGAAATAGCCGGCAATTTACACTTCGATCCTCCGATGTGGGTCACTGATTGGTCTCATAAGTAGTGTCGGACATGAACACGCGTGGCTGCATCGTTGGAAAATTGCGGTCCATACTCCAATCAAATCAAACGTACAGAATACGGATGAAATCAAAACGCCACGTGTTCCAGCCTCGTTAGAAAGCGATATATTTCCGATCGCTTTTCCATTCAATACACGATGATTCCTGTTGTGTTAAAGATGTAATAAACAAGTGGTGTTTGATTTTGTTAGATTGGAAAAATTCTGTTCCCTGATAGAGATAACCAATCTCGAAAAACATTTTTTATTTATATAGCTATTTCGTAGTATATATAGCTAGAAATGTGATGGATAATCGTTGAAGTGTAGTAGTATATTTAAAAATTTAAGAAATATAGGGAAAGATATATATAAAAGTTTAGAAATAATTATGGAATATTAGGATAAGCGAAATTGCAAGTTTACGATAAATAATTTAAACCCATAAATGATGTGGATTTTTTCTATTTTCGCATGTTTAATTTCGCAACAATCAGAAATATAATATTAGATACTTTACAGAATCGTGTGATTTTTCTTTACGACCTTTCGTTTGTTTAATAAATTATTGAGATATTATTAAGAAAAGTAAACAAATGTTACAATTGTATAATTACAGAATTGTAATTTTACTCGATGCTTAACGATTTTATTCAGTGATAAATAAACTTCAACGATGTTCATCTATTATCCAACTTACAATAAAATATGATCCGATAAGAAAATTTACATCATTGTTCAATAGCAAATTATTCGACTAAATTAATCGGTTAATTTCTATGGAGCGAAAAGATTAACGTTGAATTTTTCTTTTGCTGCTAACGCTTTCTCGATCGTCGCAGACGAAGCTTTTGAATGAATTAATTAGTGAGATATTTTGACAGAATGTAACTGGAGCCGTTTGTCGCAGTTGGAAAAGGAAGTTAATTGTCATCTAAACCATTTCACAAAGGGAAAAAAGCGAAGCAAGGAGCTTTCATACGAAAGTCGTTGATCGATCAAAGCGTATCTTGAATGAATTCAGCATTGAAAACCAATGACTGAAAACCAATTCGTCGATATTCCACGCGATAACCATTTTTCTTTTTTTCTTTTTTTTTTCAACTTTCCGTGCTTCAAATTGGTGTTTTAAATCGCGGAGCTCTATGAAACTTATCTGCACCGTTTCGATCGGCTTCCATTTATTTCGTGAACATTTTCATGCATGCATACGTGCTATCTCACTGTTTCGACTGTCTGTTGTATCCAGTTTTCTAAACATCGAAACATCATTCGCGCCTACTTTCGATCGTTGACCACACTTTCGTATTCATTTACAAATTTTATCTTCCACTTGTATTCCGCATGTTGGAATACTTTCATTTGAAACTTTTGCGAGAAATATGTTTATGATATTCTACTTGGAAAATTAAATTTACTCGACTAAACTCGCAGATACAATTATATCGCTAAAATCCAATATACCGAAAATCCATCGAATCCCGAAGAACTCATAGAAACTCATAGAAAGTAGATTAATACCTGAACTCCCTACTAAAATGCCTTGTGAAAATGAAATCATCCTCGCGCCGGTGAAAGTTTTATCTCCGCTTCGACGAACGGCTAAACTTACCTTCGAACAGTAATAACTTTACACAATTCCGAGTCCGATGTTCAGCCCATCGCAATATCGGGAATAAAAGGTGAAAAGGAAAAATCTAAAAGACGCTAAAAACCATTGAAAGCTTTAATCCCGGGTCGTTGATGAAACACGCGTTCAACATTGGATTGCCTGACAAAAAGCCGTCGCGAAAACGGAGCAAAACACGACGAGGCAGTCAGAAACAAAGACAGGCAGTCATGCGAGAGCTTCCCGTCAAAACGATCGTTACCAGGAATCCGTGAGAAAGATGGTCGTTGGGAAAACGTGACTACGGAGTGCGGTTGAAAAATTGCGCGATGCGGAAAGGAGCGATGTTAAACAAGTTGTGCCGTGTACGGGCCGCGAATGAACCGTACACGTATCGGGTCTCTTTTACGTTGTCGAACAAAAACTAGAAAGAAAGGAATAGGGAAAGATAGACAAAAAAGAAGGAAACTGGCAAAAGGAAGATAGAAGTCGACAAAAAGAGAGAGAAAGAGAAAGAGAGAGAGAGAGGGAATGAAAGAAAAAGAGTCAACGAAGAAGGAGAGAAACGAGGAAGAGAACGAAAAAAGGACAGCGCAAAATAAAAATTCTTCCCACCGTCGGTTTTCGTGCTTTGCGCGAAAGAACGTTTCCCGCGGAAAGGTGCTTATTTAGGCCAGCCACGCGCGCGAAAATAAATATCAAAGGCAAGTACGTTTCTTCGTCCTACCTCCATCTCCAATCGCCACCTCCTCTTCCTCCTCGTCGACGCCCTTTTCACCTTTTCCTTTGCTGGCAACTTCTACGCCTCCTCGTTTCCACCCTCTCCCTTTTTCCATCTCGTTTTACCCTCTTTCTCTCTCCCTCCTGTATACCCTCTTTCTTCCTCTACGCCGTCCTGCGCCAGGCTTTCCACCATTCGTAAGCGTAGGTTGAGGCGTGGGCGCGCGTTCTCGCACCGCGTAGCCTGTGAAGTCTCGCGACAGGTGTGCGCCACGTCGAACGCCGCGTCTGAAAATTTTTCACGGGGCTGAAGACTTCAGGTCGGTGCACGGTCGGTGGCCGTTCGGGCAAACGTTTTCCAACGGTACTTCAAATATCGTGAAATGTCTGCTGAGCGGAAAATGCACTTTTAATTGCACGTCAAAGTCAAAGCGGCGACCCCTTGGCTCTCGCGCTTCTATCTTGACACGAGGCGCAGCTAGCGTGCGCTCGTTCACAGCCTTTTTCCAACCGTCACCCTTGTACACACGCTCTCAACACAGCGCACACTCTCTCTTACTCTTTATCCATTTCCTTTCCTCCCGCGATTCTTCTTCTTCTTCTTCTTTCCCTTCATCCGTTTCTTCTCTCTGTTTCCCCTCTTTTCGCGTCTCTTCCCACTTTCCTTTCCTCCGTTTTTAACTCCTTCCTTTGCTTTTTCCTTTTCCTTTTTCTGTTTTTTCTTTCTTTTTTTTTTTTTTTTTTTAATAAAACTCACACGTGCTTTTGGAGTTGCTCAAAGTGCGACGCGTACACGCCAACACAACCACCCCTACTCCCGACGTTCTTTCGTGTCGAGCCACGTTTTCTCTGTTCATCGTTTCAGAAATACCATCGTTTCCCCGAGTGAAATTCCGACATGCAATTTGAGTGTTCGTAATTTGCGCTACCGGCCACAGATTGAGCTTCTAACTTTGTTTCTTTCTTCCTTCGCTCCATTAGGAGAAGACGTTTGACTTTCCTTTTCTCTTTTTCTCTTCTCTTTTCTTTTCTTTTTTTCTTTCTTTTGCTATGGATCATTCAAGATTTCGAAACATCGTTTGGCACTGTTTATTAGAGCCGACAGTCTTTTTGGAGTCGCGAGTCGGTCGTTAGCGGAAAACCAGCGGCAGCTTTGATCAACGATTTCTATACTTGATGTTTCTTCGTTTTTCCTCGCTTCTTCGTTTACGTTGCCACCGCTTTTTCCGTTTCTTTTTTGGTTCCGTTCGGTTCTCGCCGCGTTGCGAATTTTTCTTTTTCTTTTTCTTCTTTTTTTTTTTTTTTTTCGTTACATGCGTTAAGTTCTGCTCTTTTGCCACTAGTTTAAACATTTCGAACTAGCGATAGAAAAAGAAAAAAAACACCGGAATTAGAGAAGAATTAACACGTTTGACGGCGAGGCTGCGAAACAATTACGAATTTAGGCTGAATTTTTAATTAATCAATAATTAACGAATAACGCGGAATTAATCGCGAACATTTTCATTCGCGTCGTTGTAGATGAATCAAGGGATATTATGACTGTGTTATTATTACACATATATGTAACAGTAAATTACCGAAGCTAGTCAACTATTTACCGCCGACAAATCGTTTCAATCAAGCCCCGATAACTAATTATTAAAACAATATTGGACATTAACAAACCAAATGTCATGTTATGTATACATTACGAGCACGTGTAACATTCACAAGCTGTGTCAATTAAACTGTTAAAATCGTTATATTAAACTTAAGCGCAATCTCGTTATTTTATATTCCAATTTCAATAATTCTCCGAAATTTTCTCCCAAATTTCAGTAACAAATTCCACTTTCCGCCAGTACTCTTATCTTCCTATTTTTCAAATATTAATTTCTATGCACTTGCAAACACGTTCCAATCGCTGCTAACATCAAAACCAATACGATCGTACCAAATGCCAAATGAAAAATAAAAATATCCAGTTTTTGTTCATATTTAAAGAATGAGTGTCACTGTTTATAAATACCATCGCCTCTCTCTTTCTCAAATATTAACTTTCATATACTTGCAAATGATTCTCAATCGCTACGAAACAACAAAATCGATACAGTTGCCCGTAAAATCGGATAAAAGATAAGAAAAATATCCGCCGCGATAATTCGTCACAAAATCGTCGTAGATAATTAAATCTGATATCGTTAGAAGCGCGAAAGCTTCGTCTTTATAATCGTTTTATTTTCGTCCGAAGTAGATACGACAACCCGTTACCGAGATATCGTTGTTTAAAGCGAACTCTAATTTTCCTCGTTTTACTTTCCTCTCTTTCTCGAACGCGCCAACGTCTCACTCGCGCACGTTCACCTATCCCAAGGTTTGCAGCTGTACGCTGGTCAGTAACGAACGCTGACTCAGCGACTTTTTACTATCGTTACTCGCGACGTACGCACTCCCAGGAAAAAAAGTAGGTCACGATACATTCAGAAATTCGGCGCTATTTCCGGTAATACTTTCAAGTCTTATATCTCGGCAACCGTTACAGATATTAGATTAGAACAAAAAGCGTTTTAAGGGGCGTGGTCTGCGTTATACCCGGGGTGGTTATGAGTGGGAAATTTTGTGATATTCTTTTTTGAATCGTTTTTAGATTGAAATTGAAGATCGTGAAACATGTACGGTGAAATTTTGCGCTTAGATCGCGTTCGCTTCTGTAAATTTATATCTTTACGAAGTCAATCGAAAGAATGGAACGTAAATAGAGATTTTCTCGCCGTTGTTTTACATATTTTAACGAGTATAGTAATTAAAGGCTACAAGAGTAGCGATCGTTGAGCTGGTTATTAAATATTATTTACAACGAGTACTAGCGTTATTCTTATATCTTTACGCATTAGTTGAATTCTCTGTTTATTTTTTATATTTATTAATTCAAATAGAAAATGACGTAGTGCCGGGAAATAATAATAATAATAATGAATTATTTATGAATGAATGAATTGTACAGATGTTGATTAAACGGGAAAACGATGGTTGTTTAACATGAACTAATCGCGATAACGTACTATAATTTCGACAACTCGATAGTTAATTTGCAATTCTCGTCACAACGGATTTGTGACGGATTTGTGTGCCCTCTCTCTCACACCGACCACACTCTCTCGACAACGCTGGTGTCACGGATCAAATTTTTCTTTAGCACGTGCTACGCCAGATGCGATGGTCCTTGCGAGATTCCTCATAGAGTGGACTTTAAGAGCTATCCATTGTTAGCGCTAACCCTCAACAGGCCTAAGGAGACACCGTAAACCGAATCTGTTCAGTTTCATTTCTCTTCACACAAACATTTTCGGTTTACAGATGGTCCGCATATTTGTCGCACGCTCTTAACTATTACGGAGAAAGCGGGTGTCTGGCGAGATAACAGACTTTTCCCATGAACAAAGATGCCCATATCTGGTTTTCTTTGTCGTAATAACTTCGTTCATTAGCCAATAGGCATCGCGGATCATTACCCTCACTTTTCTACCGAAAAGTGCGGACGACAAATCCGCGTTCTGAGTTCAAAAGGGCACACCCACACCGAGCTTTCTTCCTTGATGGTACGAGCCAGGACCGGACAGTTCTTCTTCCGATCTTATTTGTAACAAAATCCTGACTGTGAAAAATAAATTTGATTCCACACTGAATCTTGCGTTTTTCACTTCAAAAATTACGTGACACTGGCAACACTGTATCGACAACGTAACTCGCAACTTCTTCACTGACACCAGCTGTTAATTTGTTTATTTGCCTTAGCATCCCTCTTTGCCTTATCTACAGGTCTCTCCCCAGGGTTCTACAGGTCTCGCCCCAGGGTTCTACAGGTCCCGTAGGCTTTTTCTACGAAACTATTCGATCGAAGGACCGACCACACATTGATGGGCCTGTCGGTACCTCGGCGGCAATGTTTATGGTTTACCCAATATCTTTTAGGCCTTTTGTCCACAATACTACAATAATTTCTGTAAGAGACGCGAGAGACGATATACGTTAATTAATTCTATTATATTCACGGAATATTAAGTTTCATTTATGTTCGCGACAATACATATTGATGAGGAAAATATTCGTTAGAAAAATGGTAAATTATCATAGTTTCAAATAATTCTTTTTTAAATCGTACGATATACATTTAGGTTAAAAATCAAACAAACGAGAAACAAAGAAGTATACCGAGTAGAAAACAAATTGTCGATACTAGATCATGGTTTATCGGATTGTGCAACATTTTTTCGTTACCATCAGCACGAATGTTGCATTAGAAATGGAAAATAGTGTTTCCAGGAAACAGTAATCCGTGAATTCCAAACATCATACATTCTCAATAAAATATTGGTGTTGTGTCTGATTTACTGTCTCTGTTTTTACTACTGCCCAACCAGATCCATTGTGTTCTAGTTTATCCGACCGCAGAATTGTCAATAACATTCTTTCCATGTTGTTTTTCCCCCAATCAGTAAACAGTGAATCCATGTTAAAGCTGTTATGTTTATCCACATATTTCATTTCTTTTTTTTTTTTTTTGTTTGTCATCCGAGTTTTTTTGTACATTTTCCCCTTTTTTTCCATTTCAATGTCAGAGCAGCTTTTCAGTAAATTATTATTTACCTTGTGTTTCGACCGTTCGCGGAGAGATACGATCTCGAAGAAGCGTGTCAACGGGAGTCGTAAATTCCCGTTACGATTCGAATAATCAATGCCACGAATAAATCGATCCCTTATTTCGATTAGGATAATAGAGGCGGTTGATTGAGCTGATTTTCACAGGTTATAATATTATATATTTCTAACAATTCAATAAGATAATTCAATATTTAATATTAATAAATTCAATATTTAAGATTTAGTACAATGCATGTCGATTGCCAAACTACGAGCGAGTACGGAATGAGACTCCTGTTCGAGTTGACGACTATGTTTTGACTGTTTTCGAACTGAGATTGCGATTTGATTGTCTCTCTCCTCTCCTGTCATTACGGAGGAAGCTCGTTGTGGATGGGATTTAGGTACGAAGAAAGCGAACTTTTCCGTACTTCTCCGAATTTTATAATCCGCTTTTACCGTAATTTGTAAGAGCGCACAGTAAACCTAAGGTCTGTTCTAAGAACTGTTTATAAAACAAAAAATTTACAGGATTTAAAGAGTTGTTCAAGTTCAAGGGATTATGTTAGTAAGATTAACTTTATGGCGGCTCCTTAGGTTTATGGAAGGACCGAATAGTGGACCTTTAGTGGCCAAACAAGGATGACGTACGTGACTCAGCAATAGTAATAATCGCTTTATGCTTCTTATTTTGTTATTACTGAGACACGATGGAGAAAATTAATGTGTTTACGAATTTAAATCTGGAAATTACATACAAAATAATTAAACTTTCAAATATTTTGAAAGCCGTGTTGTTTCAAACTCTAATTGCAGGGAAAACACGTAGGATTTTAACTTGAGCGCACGTCAAAATGATTGCCAGATTTTGAAAATCATATGTGCAAAACATTTCAATCATATTTCCTCTTATTTTCTATTCCTGTATTTCATAAGCTCGTTGTTCTACTGAAATGTTATTTAAATAAAGTTGTAGTTTCGAAAAATAATGAAAAATATTTTACTACCTAATATACGTTCCCGGAAACAAACTTTTCTTAGTTAATGAACAAAATACGATAAAAAGCTAATACGTAATATTAGAATATCACTGAAAAATACACATTCATGATAACTTTTCCGATCCCTATTCTATCTTCTCTAACACATCGTACGAAAGTTTCACAAATCCAATGATCACCGACTATGTACGATACACAGAAAAATTTAGCGAGAACTCCAACTTTCGTTTCTTTTTCCTGTCACAAGGACGGATGATCGATGCACGGCTATTCAATCTGTTTCCAATTCGCGAAATTTACTGTCGCAAATAAAGTTGATCGTGCGATCGTCGAGTGACCGAAACTTCGTGCTCGTGAACAATCGTCTCGACTTTTACGATGCGCACGCGATACTATCGACCGTGTCCATCGATAGTTCCAAAAATCCTACACCACCGTGAAATCGGTTGTAACCGGCAAAGCAAATAGCTGTATCGTAAACGAACGATCGTTTCAGGCTTGTCCGACACTCGACTCTGATTCCACCTGCGTTACGAACTATTATTTTCTAATGTATTTAATACCATGTATTTTCTAATTCAGAGTATTGTAATAATCTTTTTGTGGACAAAATTATTAGTGTGGAAACAAGCCAGGTATTTTTAATATTTCTATTAATTTTATTTAAAATATATACAACAACAGTTAATAATTGATTGAAGCTAATCTTCATTGGAATATAAGTTTCTTTTTCTTTTGAGAATAGGTCTTTCATTCTTTTGTTTATTGAATTTTATTTTTTGACATTCAAATCTCGATGAAGAGATTATATAAATAGCAGTATTATATCACACGTTTACGTGCATTGTAAATATATTGCACATCGTATCACGAAACAAATCATAATTACAATTATAATACACGATTCTATTTTCACGATTCTTTTCCTCAAAGATCTTACAAGCAATTCAAATTTTGTACAAATATACCGCTCCTAAAAATAAATATGCAAGTCAGCGTATTATATACCGGAAACAAAAATCGTTACTGAAAATTCTTACGAGTTATTCGCAAGAAAGGCATGTTCGAATTAAAGAAATAATCTCGGCCAGAAATAGAAAACGGTCGTGTCTCTTCAACGAAAATTGAAACAGTGGTAAATCGATGTAAATCGAGCGTAACGCGTGGCCGCACGATGATCAAACGTATTAGTCCGACTATTGTAGATATGTATTTCCATTTATTTTCCGTCGCTATCTCCCTCTTTCTTCCTTTGCTTCTTGCCCCATTCCTTCTTGTTTTATTTCTTTCTCGCGCCTTTTCTTCTGGCTCTCCTTTTTATTCTTCATATTAGAAGGCGAGAGCGTTGCCTGCGTTTTAATGAAATCGAGCGACGGCACCGGCTTTTCGTTGGAAAAATGTTAATACAAGAATGACAAGTGAGAAGAATTTCATTAGACGGCCGGCGTAATAAGTACAACGTTCGCAATGGAAATCATCAGGGGGTGAGAAACGCGGAGGGAAGAGGCAGGAGACATCTGTTATTCGTTTATTATACTCCGCTCTGGCGGCATTATTTTTTCATCTTCGTTTAATCCACCACCGGTTTTCTCTATTCGACCGGCCACGCAACGAGCTAGAAATTTTTCAGCCGTATTGAAACACACTGTTTTACACCAGGCTTGTGGAATATTGCTGTTACTTATATTGCCGTCGCTGGGATTTATGCTTCGTTTTTTCTCTTTTTTCCTTTCCCTCTTCACATTCAAATGGCCATGGTTTTTCAATGATTAAAATAATGTAGCTTTTCGTCAAATTAGTTTCTCCTTTTTTTTTTTTTTTTCTTTTTGTTTTACAATTTCTTAACGCGTAACGGGAACAGGGGCGTTATTCAGAGAATTTGTTCTAAAGCACGTAGTTTGGACAAGAGCAAATTTTCATTTTACGGTGCGATGATGTACCGACCATCTATTAACCACTTGAGAGATACTATCTCGTATATACATATACAGCGACTCACAAAAGTATTTGAACACTTGCCATAGAAAATTTTCATGAATATATTATGTGTATTATATGAAATTCTTTGAGATATCATTTGCGTTATAATATGTCACGATTATCGTTATTAGAAAATGTATGAAAAAGTCAGAAGATGCTGGTTGCAAGCAGACGGTTGAAAAAAAGTTTAATACGACGTATTGCTAATAGTTGCTTTAAACATATAATTAGTGCCGAAGGCGGTTTCATCAGATATTAAAGTCGATGGACCACTTTGCACGGACAATATTCACGCGATTTTAAAAGCTCGTGCGGGATCTCCGTTCTTATTTCGAACAATCCCCGAACGTTCGCGAATAAAGGCAGTCGTTTTGTCGCTTTAGACCACCGCCATTCAAAAGGTTGAATTTTCTTGCACCAGAGAATTCTTGACAAAATGTATTACAGCGAAGAATGAAGACGCATCAGACAAAAGGGTCTTTCTTCAGCTGCTAAGAAAGTCGTAATGTGTAACTACCCCCGGCTATATTGTACGAACGGTGAAAACGTGCCGGATCTGTTAAATGGCCAACAACGTTTAAACCGTGTACGCGCTGATTCTGTAACGATGGTAATAACTGTTGCGTTTCTCGTTCTGGCGCCCTTTTTTTTTTTTATATCGAACCCCCCGAAGTCAGGACGGAACAATGGGAGGAATTATTTCACTGCTATTATCGAGATTTAGTATCGTTTCGATTCAATAGCCGCTTTGACCGTTTCTGTTTATTATTGTTATCAGAGAATTCTAAGTGAGAAAGGAGATATAACCACCGATAAAAGACTCGGCACAACCTGTAAAAAGACTATTTTTATCGGAATAAAATAATACAAAATTTTACTACGAAGTTACGAGTATGTTTTTACAGGTTTCTTAATTTCATTTAGTCAGTAGACTCTTATGCACCTATGGAAAGTTTAAAGATGCAAACATGTACAGAACGCGTATAATATGAAAAAATATATGAAATATTCAAAGTAAAGCAAACGCTTGTTATGATATTTACGGGGTAAGCGAAAACTCTGCTTACGTTCCATTTTTTTAATTGCGATCATGAAAATATAAATTTGCATAAAAATCCGCGAGTCTAGTCGTTACACGTGTTCCATTTAAATAAAAGTGGTCGTTTTCCGAGGTATACAAAAATTTTCGTGGGTGACTGTGTAAATATAAATTACACTCGAGATTAAATAAAAAAAAAAAAAGAACGAGAAGGGTCAATGGTAAGGTTCGAAGAACAGGTGTGTTTGAAGAAAAAAGAATGTAGTAACAGTAACATAAAATTTACGTGAATTGTATGTGCATAAAATATACTTCCAGTCCTTCGATTACATATTCTTAACGTATTGGGATTACCACTTTGACGATCGAAAGAATTGCAAAGGAGTATGGTAATAAGAGGAGAAGGAAGGAAGAGAAGTGGTAGACTGTGCATTTTGTTCTGGTTCTGCTAGTGGACCATCAAGTCGCGAACGAGGGACCAAGGGATGTCGGGACGAAGGATCTGGACATTGGAATCGATAGTCGGGCGAGAATTTACGAGAATAAGAATTTCTGGGAAACCAGTAAAGTATCTATGTGTAGGTATACGATGAGTCACTGGCCACGATTCTAATATAGTGAGAATGGAAAATTACTACGTTGTCTCCGACTTATGGAGGTACTTTTAATAATTACGAAGATAACGGATAGCTTCAATTCTGATATTTACTTTTGATATTTACTTTTGATATTATGATATATTAAACTAGCTTTAGCTTAGTTATGTATCTCCCCCCTAGAAGCGGCGGGTGTAAGTACAGCTATAATACAAAGTCTCAACTATATATATTACTCCTACCGAAATAATTATAATTTAACTGACTTTCAGATTTTTGTAAGGATATTTAATAATATTTTCTTCTTCAGTTGAAACTTCCTATCGAAGGAAACCGAAGGTACTAACAGGAAACTTTTGCACATCGCTCTATACGCTAACTACAAAGTAATTATATTTCTGTTAAAAAATTGTTAAAATTGTTAATGAACGACGAATTTTTTCGATCACAGAGACGGACAAGAAACTGAAAGCTCGATCAATTTCATCGGCATATATAATAAGAAGCAAGGAGCTATTACTTTAGTTTCTAGTATACCATTCCATGTAAGACACGCGTTTTGCCTTTAAGAGGTTGCTATTTTCGACAAGAAATATTCGAAGGTTCCAGTTAAGTCTAGATTAGGTGAAGTTTAGCAGCGTTGAACAAGCGTTTTCATGGAAATGTACGTCCACTTTGTAACGAATGAAATGGCGTCGAAAGCACGTAGCACGGTAAATTATAATACGCGTGCCTGTTCGAGGGAAATCTGACTTTCTTCCACCATTTTTGAAATCAAAAAAAGCGTATTTGGAATCACAAGCGTTAAGAGGGTGAGCCGCTTCCTTTTGTACGCGATTTTAAACAACCATTTCGTCTGACAAATCGTCGATCGATTTTCCACGCTGTCATATCTGCTTGTAGAAAGAAAATCTTCGGGGAAATCAAGGCAAAGTTGAAGAAGGCTTAAAAGAATACTTAAAAAGACTAATAAGAATTTAATTCGATACTTTAATTCAACATCTTATTAAACATTTCTAGAATTACTTTGCTCGAATCTGTTGGAAGGTTCGTAATTCAGTTACAACTAAAATGATACCGTATGTTAATTCTATAGATAGATAAATAGATATTGTAATTCCAGTGCCCAAGAGGCCATACAATGGATTTATAGTTTACAATATTCCTTATAAACACTCATCTCTCCACATCGTAGTCGTATCACCCTCTGGTCTGTACTGCGTGCAATATCACGCCGGTTCTATTACTTTTCACTTTCCTGTCCTCTATTCAGCTCCTCGTATGCATGAATGTCTACATAAATTACAGAGTGTAACGAAAGACAAAGGAAAAACATAATAGGCAAACATAGAACCATGAGAAACATAAAACACTCGTATCGAAGTTCGAAGTATATCTGCGATAAAATATCGCGAACTAAAATTAAATTAAAACTAAAAGTATATCTTATTTCTATATGAGAATAATAATTTTAGTCTATAATTAGACGAACTAGTAATTTCGTAATGTTTTTCGCAAAACATTTGTATTTGATAATCAGGCTGATTTGTAAAAATGAAACGCGTGTTTGTCCTTCGATCAGGCCTCAACTATGGAATAGATTCGCTTACATATTGGCACAAGTATAATACAAATACCGGTTTAGAGCACAGGTTATTTATTTTGCTTTATCTCGCATTGTCAGCGCTGTTTTTAGGTATATTTCCATGCTGTTCGTACACGTCGTTATCTATCTCTATCTCCAAGTTTCTACAAACTTTAAATGTGCATGTTCCATTTGACCATCGGTATGTAAATAGCGGAATCATAGTCAGGACATCTGTAATAGTTTCCAGGTTCCAACTAGGCGAACATCGATGATTGATGACTTTTAGTTTAATTTCATTTATTTTGATTTACCGTCACGTGTAATGGCGTTGCTCATTTGCGTTACTTATTTTATTATTTTCATATTTCGATCGTATATATAAAAACAAGTTTTCTTTACTTACAAATGAATCTGGGCTATTATCATCTACATAGAATAATTATATTACCCCAGCAACGCCGCATACAAGAGCTAGTTTTACATATATATTGCAAAGGAAAGTTTGAACATCGTGGAATTTTCCTAGGTTTCAAAAATTTCCTACTTCTGTAATCCTCTTTGAGAATACGTTGGTTCAAGATTCACAAAGCCTCTATAATCAGACTTTTTCAAATGAACACTCCGTAGAGAAACTGGCGATGACAGAGGCGAAATCTCAGCTTTGAGAATTTCATCCCTCCGCGGTAGACACCCGCAAGTGTATCAGGGTTTATCGAATTTGTTGATAGAAAGCCGAGACTCAAACGACCCAAATTTCGATACGATCGAGATCTTTGTTGGTTCCGAAATTTTCAACACATCCGTAATCTTTAAAATTTCCATCATATTTAAATTTGTTTCAATTTCAAGGCAAATCGTTCCGAAACTTCCTCTCCTTGATTTGTTCGGAAATTTTGCCAAATAAGAGTCGCAAGTCTCCGCGTGAAATCAAATGGCGATCGAAGCTCAACGAGCAGAAAAACATTAACAAACCGTTCGATGAGAGTAATACGTGCATAAGTAATACATAGTAATACGTCGAATGTGCGAGGAATGTTAGGAACGAAGATGGAATCTTTTGCGTTCTTTGGCCCGAAGCGGCTGTTGTGCCGGAACAAAATTGCAGTTTAAACAAAGAACGCCAGGGGATCTGGAGGAATAAAGAAGCCCAGAATTTCTTGGCTACCGCGGTTGAATTTATTATTCACGTAACGGCGCGGGCGTACTGCGGAAAAACCCGGAGATATTCGGTTTCAATCTCGGAGTCATATTTACATGTGACCTCAATAACAGGTCGAATACTGATGCTGCCGCTTGTTCGTATAGAAATAAAGAGGCTGGGCCGCGCGACGAATGAAAAAAATTCTGTTCAAACTTGCAACAGTTGCAACCCAAGATAAACCTGTTCGCGCGATCATTTAGGAAGTCAGTTTTGTCAGTTTTTAAAGGGGCGACGTTCTAGCTTTGCCTTTCTTCTTACTACGAGCTGAGATAGCAGAATGGCAAAGACGAAAATGTTTTTTTTTTTTTTGTTTTGGTGAAATCGCGACTCCTTGGAATAGAAAAAACGAAACGTGAAATAAAACTTGAAAGTGACGAGACTGTAAATTATTTTCTCGTAAAATCAAAGTTCATAGCGGCGAGACTAAGAATTATTGTATTGCGAAAAAATGAATTTTCCAAATGACAAGGAGATTGAAAATTGTTTGAAATAATTGAAAAGCCATTGAGAAAGATCGAATAAAATAAGATAGTACAAACGCTAATAATCGACGTATGAATCGAACGAGGAAACGGTTGATCAAAGTAAGCTGTTTTATTGAAACGACGTTAAAGCAGACTGCGATGAAAATGAATAAGTAAAATTTGACTAATGGAACGACTAATAAGGAATTAATAATAGAAGACTATACCGAGTAGGAACGTGGAAGTCTGTTCTATTCGAAAAAAATACACGCATTGCTGGTTTAGTAACAAAAGCTGAGAAATAATGTCACTCCAAATTACCAAGATTACCGTGACATCATCAGTTAAAAAAAGTTATTATTAGAAGTATACAGTTTATTTTAGAATAGGTGCTGAAACTGAATAGGATGTTTACAAGTTAATAAAGATAAAAATAAAGTGGAAAAAGAGGAAATAAAAGTTTGTAATTTGTGGCGTGGTTATTGAAGAAACTAAATTTGAAAGTTCATACGAAAAATAAATAGAGAAAGAGAATATGAAGTTCTATTAATTTGAGGCCTCGTTTTTCAAATAATTGAAATTAAAGCGTTGCAAGGTACACATGCACTATAGGTGGTACGACTGAACAGGTTATTTTGCAAGCAAAAATGACTCAGAAAAAGAAGAAATAAAAAAATTTTTTTTGAGGCTTAGTTTTCGAGAAAATCGAGTTTGAAAATTCATCGAGTACACGTGTATGCATACAGTCAGCTAACTTTCGACCGAACGCGTTCACAGTGTGGCTGTCGACGATTCCTATTTCAAATCCGATTTTCTCGAAAACGAAATCCCAAGCGAAAAAATATTATTTTACATTTTCTTCATTGCTTGTAGCATAACGTTCTATTTAATTGTATCAATAATATTTAATAAGCAGCTAGTCAACTATACGTGCACTTTATAAATATTCAAATTTAATTTTCTTGAAAACGAGACTTCGAACGAAAAAATTTCATCTTTTCTTTTTTATTTACTTTTACGTATAAACGGAACGTGCTGTACAACGTTCCCGTAACGCTACTGTATTTAATATAAAAGCTTTAAAAAGCTTATTTCTCGAGCGAATCTCATTTCTATTTGAAAGAAAAACGAAAAAAGCCCTTCGTCGGAAGAAAAGTGTAGAAACGTTCCGATCAAAGTAGCATTTCGTCAGCGATGTTTGCCGAAGAACGTCTTCCGTCCTGTACGCGAATAATAAGACTGTTTGCTATACTAAAACAGACAACGGGGGAGGAATCAACGTACGAACGCGTTGAGATCAATATCGATCGTTTCCAAGGCTCGGTCAAATATTAAGAATTTCTTGTCAAAGGGTACGCGACTTTATGACTTCCATTGCGCTTTTATTAGCTATCCATTGCGATACATAGAATGGACAAGATAGATTATTTCGAATCTCAGTAGGTATTCACGATAGATAAATCGTGCATTTCTTTGAAATTGATAAAGCGATTGATCGGTTTAGTGGTCTGAGAGGTTCAATTATTAAAATTTTTTATATAGCACTTTAACGGTTATTCCAGTGTGTTATTTTTTTTATTATCCTCGTTCGATTGAAAATTCAAGCGAAATAAACAATAATCGTGAGATCGAGCAGTTAACATTTACCGAAAATTGGGACAAACGACAATGTATTTTTTCCTTAATAGTATAACAATTAACTACCATTAATTATCGGAGGGAATGTCCTATGTTACGGGCATACGTGATAATTCAAAATTCCATAGGAACGTGAAATTCGATTAATGCACGGCGAGTGAAAAATGGTACGAAATCGCGTAGATTGTGAAGTCGAGCTGGAACTCGCTTCACCCAGTCGCTGTTTCCACCATCTTCCGGCCTGATCATGGCTTTTATCTTCTCGTGGCAGCAAACATTCCGTCGTTAAGAACATTTTAACCAGTGGCATCGAATATTTAACCGAGGGGTCCGTTAAATTCCAACTAACGCGACAGATCGATGAGCGTTAAAATCTAGCAATTCGACGAACGTAGCCGGTCGACTGAACGGCCATTTGCCTATTTCCAAATGAGGCCGTCGTCCATTTGCACGCCATGCAAATGTTGCATCTGCAGCTGTCGGTGACTTATAATATTTCATAAGCCATTCCTAACAAATATCGAGATAATGGCTTTCGCTTACGTTTCGGAGGAACGAGGCGCGTCGACGCGATTCTGTTTGAAACTGCAGTCATTTAAAATTCTAAAACGCGTCGATGCGATGCTACAAGATGGAAGCTGATTTTTTAATAATTCTATTTTTATCGAAATCCCATATGGACTGTGTTTGTGTATAATGCAATTAATACAACGTTTTAATCGAAGTTCGAATCAATCTGCAGATTATTCAATGGAATTATTATTGAGATTAAAATTAATATTCGCCTAGATACTTGTAACTACTACAAAAAAGGTGGCACAAGACGATATTAGTTTTCTTTAACTGGCTCCTAAAATGTCTTTACGAAATTGTGTCTCCGTACATTTCATTTTCTTCGTCCATTTCTTTCTTGTTTCGTTATTTATATGCTTATTATATCAATATACCAAACTTTATACATCACCTTCTCTTACTTTTACCTGTGTCCTTTGCTTAACTATCCGTTTTCAAGCGTTTCTGTTTGTCTTTGTCAAGTCCATCTTTATCAATCTTTGGCTAGTGGTATTCGTCTTAGTTTTGTCTTTTCCAGCTATCTCTTCACGTTTGTCCGTATTTCATACTCGCTGTCTTCTAATTAATTCTAAATATTGTCACGACAATTTCATCCCTTCTCCTAATTCGGTAACATTTTCGATAGAAGAAAAACCACGTTTTTTAATTTTAAGACAGAAAACTACTTTTGTTCATGGAAATTTATATATCGTCGTAAAATTTTCAAACGAATTTACATGAAATTTAATGTAACGATATTTTCATATTTAAAATAAGGTATAGATATAAATATCGTAGTTTTAGAATTAGATAGAAGATAATAAAATAAACAATATGTTTAGCAGATGATCATTCTAGAAGTGCACGAACAAAAAACGAGGTATCGGAAGAAATTCTTTTTCCAGTACAAAAAATTCGTTAAAATTTCATTCTTCGAGCTTGATAATATTTTCCCTGAACCAGATACGAAAGAAAACGATGGACAAAAACGGACAGATCTCTATGTATCTGTTTTCAACACTTACGTTTTTAATTGGATTAATTAACTTAACCTCACTTGCCCGCTCATTCTTCTTTCCTCCGTCCCGTTTTTAACTGTTTTCCTCCTCCTATTCCCCTTTTCCTCCCTTTCAGAAGCGTTCTTTACGCGGCCTTATTCTTCTTTCCGCTCTTGAACCCTGCGAAACGTTACAATGGCTTTTCGTTGCGAGCGCCTGCACATATAATTTTTCCGGGTTAAAGTCACAATTAGCAGAAACAACATCGTAATTTACAAAAAATTAATGAATTTAAAAAATGGCCACGCTAGCTTTGTGCGCTATTATCCCGTCCCTCGTGCGCCTAGATTGTTTTGTAATTCTTGAAGAAGATAAAAATTCAACGTCCGCGTTCCCCCGCGGAAATCTCGTCTTTCGATTTCTCTTATTTTTCATCCTGACTATCACTTTTATGGCATTTATTGTACGCTACACTTACGTACGAGATCGCCGAATGAATCCTTCGCTGAAAGTGTTGTATCATTTAAGGAACAATTAATCGGCGATTAATTAAGAAAACGACGGAATGAAATTCCAATTCTGTTTCGTTCGATTTGATATGAAATCAAATTAAAAAAAAAAAAAAAAAAACAGTGGAATCAATTCATATTGTTCCTTCCCGTTACTAAGTAATTGTTCTATGCTTTTACAGGTTATGCTTTTACAGGTAAATTCGCAACCGCGATAATGCTAAAGACTCGCCACAAGATTTAGCATTGTCTTCTTTACCCTCAAGACCCTTAATTGCCATCATATATGTTTCAAGACATTATCTAATATAAAATAGTACTTAATTGTTGAATATTTAAAGTTATTTGTTGTTAATTAGGAGTCTATTTACTGTGAGTGATCGAATTATTTAATTTCATTTCAATCGTTTTGAAATTATTACTCTTTTGGAGCTTCAACAGAAATCAACTTAAAGTAATACGATTTGTATTATGAGAGGTACCCTTTCGTTCTTAACTATATAAAGAATCATCCCCCACCATCGGTCTCTCTTAGGGCGGAGTCTTGGAACATCCTACGGTGAAAAATTCACCTATCCCATGCTTTACCGAAATCTAAACTTTAAGTATGTATCATAGAAATTAAGGATATCCGCAAAAGCAAACAATCTCTTTTTCTTATGGCTTAAAATGCAGGTCCAAACAAGTTTGCCGACTAGCTCGGCCGAAGATTAGATGGTGCGATTAACGGATTTAATATTTTCACTTGTATATTCATTAGTATTTCCAAAAATATTCTAATGCATGTTTTAAATATGTATATATATATATATATATGTACATTATATTAATACGTATATTATATATATATATAATGTATATATATAATATACATATTTAATAATGTTAAATAAATTAATTAATAAATATTAATAAATTTAATAAAATTTAATAATACTTATATAATGTATATATATATAATATACATATATATATGTATAATATTATATATATATTATATATATAATGTATATATATAATATTAATATATATATTATATATATATTATATATATTATATATATATTAATATTATATATATACATTATATATATTAATATTATTAATATAATGTAATGTACTGTAATGTAAATTATATATATATTAATATAATGTACATATATATATAATTTGGCCGAGCTAGTCGACAAACTTGTTTGTACCTGCATTTAATGCTTATAAGCCATAAGAAAAGGAGATTCTTTGTATTGCAGATATCCTTAATTTCGATGATTCATACTTACAGTTTAGATTTCGGAAAAACATGGGATAGGTGAATTTTTCACCGTAGGCTGTTCCAAGACTCCACCCTAAGAGAGACCGATGGTGGGGGTTGACATTTATTAGCAGTTCGACAGCATTTGCCTGCTAATACGTTAATAACAATTCTTCGGTCAAGATACAAGTGCTATACGCTCTTCCGTAAGAACACGTTTACGTTTCGCAGTCGCAACACACATAGATACGTTTAGTGTTAAGTGATATTTTAATTGTTAATTCTGTGGTGGAAAATTTGAAGACGTGATCGTGCTAATTAATTCCGCTAGGGTTATTAGCTACGAAAATATCTACGATTTCAAGAACAAGAAGCCACATTCTGCTGGCCTGTATAGACAGGTTTTCGAAACTAACGTGTGGAGTTTATTTAACATAACTCGCTTAATTGTCAACACGATGGAGGAATACGATACCACATTGTCATATTATCCAGATTGCTATAACGTTTGGAATCCCTTGGGTTACGAGTTGTACACCCCTACACCTTGGACACATCCAGGAGCAGGTATTTTTGCACTTCTCTTCTCTTCCTAAAGAAAACCCCGTGACAACTATATTAGTATTACGACTAGACTGTGAACGTTTAGGAATTTTTATTTTTATACGTGCAATAAAAAAAACATGTATGCAGAATAAATGCATAAACATTCACAGTTTATTCACGATTATGTGTATTTAGATGTAAATTTGTTACTATCAATATGTTCCCCGATATATGAACCATCAGTAACTTCGGTTAATCACTGAGATGTACAAACCATAAGTTTATTATTCTCAAAGAAAAAAGTAATCGATCTTAATAAACCATTCCTAAAATTTATATCGCGCATTTTTGTCTTATTTCAATTCAGCGATGCACGTCATTAATATGTTAGTTATCCTATAATAACTTCATTGAAATCTTTGTTCATTAATAAACCGCCATCGTTTGTCTATTAGTCTACAATGTATATTAGTAAACAATGTACAATAAAAACACTGAAATATTTGTTCTGATTTAGTTCCAGATGTAGAACAGGAAACAGTGTGGTGGAACGAAGCGATAAGCTACGAAACCAACGAGGAAGTCGCTCATTGTACTCCACCAAACATCGAGAATTTCTGCACAAGCGACGTAAATTCGTCGTCACCTGACGTGGATGCGGAGACAAGTGCTGAGAACGTCTCGTCGAATGGACACGATTCGTCGTCGAATGGGTACTATTTGTCGTCGAATGGGTACTATTCGTCGTCGAATGGGTACCATTATTTATCGAATGGGTACCATTATTTATCGAATGGGTACCATTATTTATCGAATGGGTACGATCCGTCGTATGTTTACAATTCGTCGTCACTTGGGTGGAATTCGTTACCGAATGGGTACCATTTGTCGTCGAATGGGTACTATTATTTATCAAATGGGTACGATTCGTTATGGACCGGTTACGATTCGAATGGGGAAAATTCGCCGTCAAATGGGGAAAATTCGCCGTCGAATGGGGAAAATTCGCCGTCGAATGGGGAAAATTCGCCGTCGAATGGGGAAAATTCGCCGTCGAATGGGGAAAATTCGCCGTCGAATGGGGAAAATTCGTCGTCAAATAGGGAAAATTCATCGTCAAATAGGGAAAATTCATCGTGGAATGGGGAAAATTCGTCGTCGAATGGGTACTATTCGTCGTCGAATGGGTACTATTCCTTAACGAATGAGTACAACTTGTTATTGAATGACTACAATATATTATTGAACGAGTATAATTCGTTGGTGCACGAGTACAATGCGTTATCGAATGAGTACCATTTGTCGTCGAATGGTTACGATTCAGCGTCTAAAGGGGAAAATTCGTCGTCGAATGGGGAAAATTCGTCGCCAAATTGGATGAATTCACGGATATTCGAGAATTCCTGGAACAATTATACAAATTCTCTCTTGTATAATGATAATTCATTGATAAGCAACGCGAATTTCTTCATGAATAACGAGAGTTTCTTCATGAATGACGAAAATTCTTTGATAAATAACACAAATTGCGTGACAGAAGATGAGAATTCGTGGAGAAATGACGATAATTCAGTAGTAAATGAGTATGAACTGTGTTTAAAAGAAAATCCATGGTCAGAGTATCCGTGGATAGTTGGCGAGAATACTGTTATAGATATAAGCTACTGGTACAATCAAAACAAAGATCCATTAAGCATTTATACCTTTGAATTTAAGTAGAAATACAATAAGAACGAAAAATAAGCATAGGTATTTACATAGAGGATAATCGTGTAAAATAAGTATCTCTCTTTTCTTTGTATATTTAATGTATAATTTTTATAACGTATAATTTTTGACATTGTATCGTTTATCTTTGTATAAGTATGTATTCGATATTATTTAATAGTAAATAGTGCTTAAGTGTGTAATACTTAGTGTGATTTGTTGTTACCTCCAGTCTATTTACTGTGAATGATGGAATTATAGAATTCATTTCAATCGTTTTGAAATTATTACTTTTTTGAAGCTCTAACAAGAATCGATGTAAAGTAATACGATTTTTATTAGGAAAGATAACGTTTTGTTTTTAATAATGTACAGTTATAGATATAAGCTACTGGTACAATCGAAACAAAGATCCACTAAGCATTTATACCTTTGAATTTAAGTAGAAATACAATAAGAACGAAAAATAAGCATAGGTATTTACATAGAGGATAATCGTGTAAAATAAGTATCTCTCTTTTCTTTGTATATTTAATGTATAATTTTTATAACGTATAATTTTTGACATTGTATCGTTAATCTTTGTATAAGTATGTATTCGATATTATTTAATAATAAATAGTGCTTAAGTGTGTAATACTTAGTGTGATTTGTTGTTACCTCCAGTCTATTTACTATGAATGATCGAATTATATAATTTATTACAATCGTTTTGAAATAATTACTTTTTTGAAACTCAACAAGAATCGACTTACAGTAATACGATTTTTATTACGAAAGATAACGTTTCGTTTTTAATAATATACAGAGTTAAAACAAGTTTTAGGATATACTTGGTAATGCATATATTAATGAAAATATTACGTTTCGTGACCCTACCATATATTCTAATCCATTCTACGGCCAAGATATCCATCAGGTATTTAGCGGCGATCAAATTGATCGCTCTCGAACATTTACATAAATTTAACCATATTTAAAATTTATCATATCGCTTCATAATTTTTGCCTTTTCTTAAAACATACATACAATATATTTTTCGGTATTTACTTTTAGTTTGCTCTTTTATTTTATGAGAAAAATTTGTACTCTGCCTTGCCTACCGTCATTCATTTTAACCGCCGGTAAAATATTTTAGTTATTCTTAAAATAAATGCAATCGGTACAAAGAAAAGGCTATTTCAATGTCAAATGACAAACAAAATTGGTAATAACAAATAATAATAATCGGTAATAACTAAAACATAATCCATCCCTAAATCAAGATAGCCACCAGCTATCAAGACATCAACTCAGGCTCATAATAATCCTAAGGAACCGCTACAAAATTTAGCATTTTTACAGTCCATTGTTACAAACAGTTTAAAAGTGAAGAAGTTTCTTAGGGTTTCTTAAGGTAATTTGTAACAAATGCAGCTAAGTTGAATAAGATATATCCCAATATAAATAAAAGTGTAATTCTATTTAAGTCTATAATTGGAAGTAAACAAAAGTAAATTCGGACGAAATTTAATGAAAGTTCGTCATTTTATATATATTTAGTTATAGATTAATCATTATCTAAGTTAAGTCATAAAAACTATTACTTCTTTAATCACCAATAGGTGTACACGAAATGTCGGTAGATTTAGCGTTAATTACGTAAGATTTAGAGATTTTTCTTACTATCGAGCCCCTTAATTTATATAATACATACTGAAATTTGGGACACTCCTTGTTACGACCGTTCACGGAGAGACCCGATCGCGAGGAAAACACGTCAGTGAGAGGCGTAAGTTCTCGCTACGATTCGCACAATCGACGCCGCGAATTAGTCGTTCCCTTGTTTCGGTTAAGATAACAGAGGTAGTTCAATGAATTTAACACTGTGTTAACAGGTTAATATAGCTTATATATTTAACAATAATAAATATAATAAAAGACGTTACAAATTATTTAACGATAAGTACAGTTTATGTGTTACAGAAATTCGACTCGACTTCGTGATATCCCTCGATATATTCGTTAGACTTAGCGATTTTATTCGTCAGACCTCTCGATGTATGCAGTTAGAATCTTCAAAAGAGACTGATTGCCCTTCGATCATTTCTTTGTTCTTCTCGGGCAGACGACCCTCACTACGCTCGGATCACGCCATCGTTCGCGCCTATGATCACGTATGCCACCTTCTTTGTGAGAATAAAATAACGTACCGAAATCGACGTTTCTGGAACTCGCGGCTTGCTGATAACTATGCGCTCGTCGATACATTGTATATTTTCCATCGGGCAGATAAGACGATTTGTCTGCGACACTGTAGCGACACCGCGAGCGACGGTTAAAAATACGGCCTATACTAAGCCTCGTGGCGTAACACTCCTTAGAGTTATTGTTCATTACGGTGAAACATGGTATAAGAGGTACTCGAAGGCCGCTTGCACCGGCGAGTGACCTTTGGACGGGGGCGGCTACCACCCATCGCTCGTTTTCCTTCCCGATATCATCGTCACCGAATAACGCTTCGCTAAAAACACTTTCTTCGTTTATCACGCGTAACATTCGTAGACATTTATATTCTTCAAAGATTGTTGGGAAGAAATAGTGATATTTTAATGGATAACTTAGTGTTAAGCGATATTCCAATTGTTATCTCGTTGCGAATATCGTTCAAACCACCTCTTATTATCTTAACCGAAATAGGCGATCGGCTGATTCGTGGCTTCGGTTATCGTATCGAGACGAGAAATTACGAACGCGTTTGCCCGCGAATACGGTCGAACAAAAGTACATTGAATAAGAAGGAAATTACTTTATATTTATACTTATATATCGAAGAAAGTAGGTGGATTTAAAGTTTCATTTGATGTAGATTTAATATAGTTTCATTAGTTGTGTGTCTAATAAAACATTAACACGTTGAATGCCACGTTAGTTTGACAAGGTTTGGCCGTGCTGCCACGATGAATTTTTTATTATGCGCTACATATAACGTTGAAATATTACCTACAAGAGATATATTACGCTCTACAATCGTATATCTGTATAAACTTTGACTGCCACGTTGGTCATACATGACCGACCACGGTTTCTCCTCTGACGTCACGGTGGTCATTAGTGATCGGAGCGCTTGACCTTCTTGCAATCGTAAAAAATCTTTGAGAGGTAATCTACGAATATTATTATAAACACACCTTAGAAAATAATCGTAAATGCTGTTTTATAATTGTATAATTGAAGTTAGAAATGTGAACACACCTTATTATTATATATAGAATGAGCAAATACCATTTACTAATATCTTCTACAAATGGTTTATTTAAATAAACGAAGCTTCGTTATAATATATCGTTATCAACTGTTAGCAAGGCACCACGGTGGTCACCCGTGACCACCAATAAGATAAACGGTTCATTGGGGAAGAATGTTGTCTTACATAGTCAATTTATTATTATTTTACCAATTTATTATTATATGCTTTGAATGATAAAAATATTCCCGTGGCGTCCTCAGCGAAACATGCGATTTCGACGTGGCGGTCAAAGTGTTAAGGGGTTGACGCTGCAATCTTGTAAGAAATGGGTAATAATCGCCCTGAAAAATTTCAAATCACTTTGCATTTCTATTCTAAAACATTAATCGATATTAGATTTCCTTATTTCTGATCCCTTTCGTTATTTAAAATCGTTTACTTTTAATTCTCTTCAATTGTAACGTCATATTTATTACAGTATTTATATTCTAGCTAAGTAAATCCGAGAATATTAAATTTCGTATCGTACAACGTCGCTTACAGTTACATAAAGCTACAATAATTTAATACTATGAAAATGAAGCGTATGAAACCTGATAAAAATAGAAGCACTTCGTTGGAAAATAAGGGTGGCGAGCAAATACTTTCTGTGGCTATCGTACAAAGGATTCGCTATCCGTCAGAAAGTTTCCATCATCGTTCCTATTATACTAATCTCCTTGTTACGTCGACCGACTCTCTACCTGGACGGGGCCTTGCACCGCATATGGCAGCCATATGTCCGCACCTCCCTGTCGCGTATTCTAAACAATGTCAAGGACCGATCATAAGTCTTAGACACTCGCAACAAAGTCTAACAGGTCAAAGAACGGCTCTTTCTACGAGAGTATTTTCTAAGATCTCTGGTTTGTGTCCGGAAGACACTTAAGATTAGTTCTTTTCACACGTGCGATGCTTCCCACCACCAACTTTCCATCGAGGGCGGTAACCCCCCTCCTAATCCACCAATAGAAACAATAACTATCACCCTCACTTTCCTAGTCAAGAAACTGTCATCAACAAATCGGATGATCCCGTGTGCTAGACACACCCATTCCTAGTTCTCCTCTGAGATAGCATCGTCACTCTCAGGGTAGTCCGTTTTCGTGGTCCAAACAATCAACAAGTCTAACAGGGTTCTACCCCTAAAAGTAGTCCGTTTTCGTCGTCCAAACAGTCAATTTATAAAGTCTAACTATCTCATCCGGAGATACCTTCAAGTCGGGTCATACTGCTGTAACGCATATACTGTAAACAATCGTTAAATATATATCATATTAACCTGTTAACGTAGAGTTAATTTCAATTAACTTCCCGTGTTATCCTAATCGAAACACGGGGGACGACTATTTCGCGGCGTCGATTAACCGAATCGTAGCGAGAATTTACGCCTCTCGCTGACGCGTTTCCTCGCGACCGCGTCTCTCCGCGAACGGTCGTAACACTCCTTATTTCCTCACACAGGTACAAAAAATTAACAGAATTAAATATAAAATATCTCTTCGGTTCTTTTATCCGATTCGTCGTTTGGTTCGGCCGAATAATCAGCGTTATCATTAATCGACGTTGCATTCCAACAATGGAGAAAGCTGCAGAACCCGAGGAATCCTGGAGATATTTTACTTCATAATTCCTGTACTGCCCCGCCCAAACGTTTACTGATTACACTAAATTCCAACAGTCGAGCGACTCGCAAAACTTCCTGCAATAATAACTCCTCGAAACAGATATTCGCAATTAAACGAAAACCTTGTCTTCAGGATCGTGAATCCTCATAGCTCCGTAAAATGGACGAACCATCAGAATGAGATCACAGAGAAACTAAATTTCTTCGTTCGCTACAATGCAGTCTGTTCACTTCGCGATTCACGAAAAAAAAGAAAAAGAGAAAAGAAAAAAAGAATCTCATCGTTAGAGTGAGATATGAAAGCTCCGTGTTTATTCGGCGTTCGAACTTTGCCCCTCGAAGTTGCTCGACTATAGTTTCGTTTTTGTTCTCGGATGTTCCGCTACTGTTTACGGGTTTTACATGTAACTTCTCGCTAACTGTTCGCCTCGATTTCTGAAACGGGTACGGATGCATGGATTCGATGCTATGCCACTCTTCCCACTGATTGATGACGTTCCGGACCAGTGGTTCGCGGAGTCCTTAGATAAGAATTCCGGAATAGTTTCGACAGTCAATATTTTGCTGGTATCCGTGGTTGCCGACGATGCTGCGGAATATTCGTTTAAATAGGGGTTTTCGTGCGAGTCGACCGCATCGCCAGAATGTTCGGATATACGCGATAAAAAAGTTTCAACGAATAAACAGCGCTAGTCGAATCGGAAGTTTTCTATCGTTGTCAGAAATATAAATAAGTAAGTGGTGGAGAATTCGATGAAAATGAGAAGCGCTGTAAATATCGCTTGTAGTATAGAAAAGTACCGAGATTGCTGTGTAATTTGTGAAATAACACTGGAAGGAATAAGAATAAATCGAACGAAATATTTCAAATAAAGTCGAGAAACAAGAGGATTTCCTTGATCGAAAAATATAAAACAAAAGTTCTGCTTTCTAATATCCGAGTCTCATTATTTGGCCAATTTTGAGAGCCACTGCTTTAATTCGGGGAATTTGGTGCGCGCTAAAGCACTCAATATTTGCAAATCCCACTAATAGATACCGCGATACAAGTATATCTAGGGAAGAGGAAATTCCCGTTCAAACCGAATATACATACGTCAGAGGGATAATAAATAAAATAGAAGCATTATTAATTCAAATTCTAAGCTGTTCGGACAGACGAATTTCCATTTCAAGTATTTAACATACTTCTATTTTAATCGGCACAATATTAAATTAAACGGTGAAGGAAAATTCGCCGAAACGTTCGATAAAAATTATTTACCAGAAACGTGATGTACTGATTATACGATATTCGCTTCGATTTTAATTACAATTATTTGTCGTATTATGTACGTGTAGCGGCACTTGGCAGTAAATTTTCTGACGGTTTCTGTCGCGTGGCTCGCTACGTAAACACCCTATTCTTCGAATAATATGATTGTCAGGAATCGTACATCCTCACAGAATATTTTCAGCTAGCCTAATGACCTGCTATAGATCTTAGGATTTAGTTAATTAAGGTTCTTCGAACGAACTAACAGTCTTTATTATAACAGCCCATAAATCTATCACCTACTACGGCACGATACGAGAAATCTATTGTTAAATAAATGTCAAATAACAATTTTTCTAACCACTTTCCTCTTATACATAGCTGTGGAAGATAGATAGATAGATAGATAGATAGATAGATAGATAGATAGATAGATAGATAGAGATAGAGCGAGAGAGGGGGGGTGAGAGAGAGGGTGTGAGAGAGAGAGTGTGTGTGTGTGTGAGAGAAAGAGAGAAAGAGAGAGTGAGAGTGAGAGAGAAAGAGAGAGTGAGAGTGAGAGAGAGAGAAAGAGAGGGTGAGAGTGAGAGAGAGAGTGAGAGAGATAGAGAGAGAGAGAGCGAGAGAGAGAGTGAGAGAGAGAGTGAGAGAGAGAGAGGGGGGGATACTGCAAATCTTAACGCCACTGTTTACCGTGTGTAGCCAGTTGGTATTGGATTAATTTGGCTCGCGCAGTATGCCATAATTAGCACTGACACTATCATAATTAGCGTTGTTACGGCAAGTCACCTTCCGTCAAATTCCTGCAGAATAAGCAGATTGTTGGTTATGCGTAATCATGGTCGTAAAATTAACCAGGATCTACGCATTCACGAGGCAAAATCGAAAACCTTCCCGGCAAAAACCATATTGTCGAAAATCAGTATCACAATGTTAACATGCATGTATCAATATCGCAACTTTCTCATCTTTTTTATCCATTGTCTTTCCTCTACAGAGCAGTTCGGTTCATTAATTTTACCGTAGCAGTAACCGTAGACTGAAATGGAACTTACTGGAAAAGGTATTGCTCTCGTCTAAATTTGCATTTAGATGCAGTAAGATTATCGGGAATTTTTATTTCAGAAAACGACTATTGCGACTGATAGCGCCATCTGATACGCCTATTTGGTACCGTCAGTCCTTTGCAAGCTGGTGCGTAAGAATTTCCCTTAGACGAACTTGGCTACCTGTCGAATTAGTTATCAAACGACTGTCGCACGAGATAAATCGTGGCGAATCAAATTTTAAGGAAAAACTATGCAGATTCCTAGTTTAATCGATAAACGTTAGTGGAAGAACTTCTTATCGATCCGTCGACTGAAGTACCGACTGCGTAAAACGACTGCCGTAACACAGCGCGCTCTACTCGAACAACGCGGTAACTTACCATACACATAGACGAGTTTCCACATCGCTTACGGACACGCTATGTAGATGGCTCCGCCGTCGTTTCAAGCTGCCGAACTTGATCCTCAAATTCCTAGGATTAAAAGGGTTGGCGATAAACATAAATGGGTGTACAGACACAATTCAACGGGGGAACTTGTTAAATCGATTCTGAGAGAATGATGTTTGATTCGCTCAAGAGTCGATTAAACAATTCCATTGGCAGCAGCTTTCAAGTTCGATGAACAGTCGATAATTCTTGTTAGTATTAAAATATCGAATTTCAATTGGCAAAATAAGGAATGAAAACATCATAAATGTAGTTTTCTTAAGAAGAGCGAGACAAGAATATGAGAAGAAAAAATTAATTTTTGTAATTGAAATTGAAGAAGGAATTCTTCTCGGTTGAACATTGTTCGTTGTACAATTCTTTCTTTTTCTTTTCTTTTTTTAGTTTATACAGATAATTTCTATAATAATTCTATACACGTTACGTTAATTCAACGTTACTAGAATATTAATACCGTTCCTATATCGCATGATAGAACAGGAGTCGAAATCTTCTCGTGCAAATCCGTGATTAGTCTTCGGCAATGATAGACATTAAATCGTTATATTCGGCGAAAGATTTCATCGACGTCGAGACGTCGAAGCTGATCGCACGAAACAAGACGAACAAGGCGCACGCAATGTGTTCTGTTCCCATGTAATCAAATACTGTCCTATCGACGTTCTCATTTTTCAAGGCAGAAAGTGATTCCACGAGGGATTGTAGTTCGAGATGTCGGAGGTAATCTTCCGAATTGGCCTGATCTTTAGGGATTCGATGAAAGGGTATTGGCACAATTACCGTCACCATGACGTAGCTATTCTGTGGACGTAGCTATTGCGTTCTTTCGATTCTTTTCTTCGCAATCACGTCGACCACAAAAAACCGCCTACCAAGCTAACTAAAAGTTCCTCTGACGTCCTATATAACTTTTTTTCTGTTACGTTTAAAAAGACATTATCTTCTTTTTCTTGTCCTTTGAAAAATATGTTATTTGTATTTTAGCAACGTTAGAATTTGTAACGGTAGTTTGGATAATTTTACGTAATTTACAGCGAATAACTGTACGCAGTATCTTTGGCTGTATCTTTGGTGTATGATAAAGATTTTTAGAAGCAAGGAATGCTTAATTTCGCTATTTTTCTGAAAATGAAGATCGTACTTCACTACTTTACTACTTGTCGTTAAATTTTACTACTCTTGGTGTATTTTTTTACACTTTTCATGAACAACGTGTTTCAAATTTTGAAAAGGTAACGCGAAGTAAGCAAAGAAAGAACAGCAAAGTTAAATGTTTAAATGTGCTTACTAGAATTTAATTTTTTTTAATTTTACTGTACACAATATACTAGCGACAGTGAAATAATTACACGTATAGAGTTGTACTCTCTCTCTCTCACTCTCACTCTCTCTCACTCTCTCTCTCACTCTCTCTCTCTCTCACTCTCTCACTCTCTCACTCTCGCTCTCACTCTCACTCTCACTTCCTCTCTCCCACTCTCTCTCACTCTCACTCTCTCTCTCTTTCTCTCTCCCACTCTCTCTTACTCTCGCTCTCACTCTCTCCCTCTCCCTCTCCCTCCCTCACTCTCACTCTCTCTCTCTCTCTCTCACTCTCACTATCACTCTCTCTGTCACACACACACACACACTCTCTTTCTCTCTCTCACACTCTCTCTCTCTCTCACACACACACATACACGCACTCTCGTTCTCTCGGCCCAAGCTTCTACTTGTACTTTCGTCTGACTAACAACGGGACTTGACTAATTCTACTTAGATATACGTCTCTGGTGGAGAAAGTTTCTACGAACGGAGCTTGATTTTAACTATAACATTTAGCTCTTCGTTACAGAGAGTTTCTAAACTATCATGAAGTACTATCATCAGTACCAATAAGTAATTGTTCGATATTCTCCGTGCCCTTCTTTTTCGAAAACGAAGAAAACAGAAGTTTTATTATTTTCTTCGTATCTCTTTTGCTTTTTCTCGTTCAATTAAAAATACGTAGTCGTTATTTCGTGGCAGCCTGTACGATGTAACTATATTTAGAAAGCAAAAAAGCACGAGGAACTTCAAATATTCCAACATACGTCGAAGAATGAAACGAATGCTCGGAAGATACGTTCGTCGTTTTTTCGCGGCTCCCAAGTACATCGTCGACTCTGGTGATCATCGAAGAAAGAATACACGCACGAGTTCGTGGAAATTCTGAAAGGATCGTTGCAGAGGCCTATTACGAGCCATACGTAGTGACGCATTGCTATCGGACGTTGGTATTTATTTTCAAGAAAGGACGTTAAAGGAAAGCAGAAGAAAGTTTTCAAGCGTAACTGGGGATTGTTGGTAATCCTTAAATATAAATCTGAAGCGTGATAGGGTGGCCTGGGACGTAGAAAAGCGGGAAAAATATATCGCGTTACATGTACCGTACCGTTTTCCGAAATAATCGTCGCCGTTTATTACCGCGAAACCTGTCCGAGCACAAATTCCCACGGTGAGATTCGCTGACTCGCCGGCGGATCTGAATGCATGGCGTTATGTTACGTGAGAAAATCGCGCAAAGGGAGAGAAGATTGCACGCGGGGAAATTAGATAGTGGTGTAATAAGAAAAGTAAGGGAACTCGTTAGCCGGCTGACAAGAACGTACCTCGCTGTTCTGCCACGCTGTTTTAATTACTACATTCTAATAGGAATTCGTTTATATTCGTTTTAATTGCTCGTGTAGACTTGATTTTCAGGTCTGCGTGAAGTTACACTAGAAAGAAGAAGGGATAAAATAAAAAGCGAAACAAGGAAACAAACAGAGAGAAAGCAATTAAAAATAATGGGGGGGGAGAGAAGTTCCAGTAGGAATTTATAATGAGCATGTAGATACGTATACAAATATCCTATTTATTCTCGTATTTTTACACTGCCGCGTTTCGTGCTTCAATTTCAAAGGGTTTTCAGTCTCGACGATTTGTTTCGCGAAACTTTCCGCGAACATCGTAATCAGCGGAATTTGGACCCTGCATCGTTCCCCGACATACGGAAAATCCAAGTTTTCACGGATAAGTTGGTCGCAGTTTTACCGCTGTTATTAATTTATTTTTACGCGTGACCAATTTCACGGGGAAGTATACTCGTTCGAACTTGAAAGTTACGTATGTGACTCGTTCTTTGAAAGTCTGAATTTAATGATTCTATAAATGTAGCTGAGCTCCGTAAAATTTGGCGGAATTTTTACGATTCGAAAAGTTGAGCTGACTGTCGAAGACGAAACTGCTCGCAGTCGATTTTAGAAAACGAGATGAAATTTTCACGCTTCTGGAATTTTCTGGTACGTTGCTTTTTACAGACGATTGATTCAACAATTTTTTATTTCGTCAGATAGTTTATGATACTTTCTTTGTTTTATTACTTCGTATTAATTTTTATTGAAATTTTTAACGATCTTCCTCTAACCGGCGAGAAAAGTTTTCAATTATTCGAGACATTCCTCTAAAGTGCTCCTTGTTTTATGGATAATAAGATTTCACCGTTTTCCAATTATCAAATATTAATTAAGTCGCTAGTAATTCTGCTCGTAGCGAATTAAAAACAACAAGAAATATCGTTAGTAGCGTTCGATAATCCTCCAACTATAAAGTTTCAGCGTCATAAAAATTGTTTAATTTACATAATTCGTGATTCGAGTGTGGATAATCGATTCATCTCCCGATAAAATTAAATAGAACCTGTAAAGCTAAATATACAGACTGACTTCTCCACTGACACGGACTATGAATTTATCTTTCTGCCTTAGCATCCCTTTTGTCCCTTTGCCTTAGCCCCACCGAGCACGTGTTCCGCAACCGCACGTGACAGGGTCACGTAGCTTTTCTACGAAACTCTTCAATCGAAGGACCGACGACGCATTGATGGGCCTGTCGGCATCCCGGCACGCGACAATGTTTATGGTTTACCCGATATCTCTTAGGCCTTTTGTCCACGATACTACAATAGATATAATAAAGATTTTATATTCTATGTAACGAGTATATAGTATATAAAGTATAGTATCTATTTATATAAAGAATAATACACCGAACGAAGTATGCATATACAAAGTCGCGTACAGTTGAAGTAAACCTCGATTGAAATTTCAAATGCTTCGCAAAGAAAAAAACGTTCATCCGGAAAGACTCTTATTGCTACTCTCGAACGGCATTTTATTGTTATAACGTTCTCTTTCTCCATATTAAAAATAAAATCCCTCGAGATCTCCATTTCCAAGAGAGTAGGTATAAAAAATGCTGCGTGTAAAATCTTAGCGCAGCCTCCGAGGAACAATATTAAACTATTAAAAAATATTCGTGACCAAGTTACGAAATTAAACATCATGGTAAAAAATATCAAAAAATTGTTCTAACCCAAGTCGAAATGATCGTGCTACGAGTAAAACGGGAAGAAATGAAATAGGAATGCGAGCAGGGTACCGTAGCCAGAGCTGCACAGGTCACGCGGAAACAGTTTTCCTTCGTGATTCAGCTCTGTTCTTCCTTTCGGAGAGTCAAGCCCTTCGCTAAATCGTCGCTGGCTGACTTCCGGTACAAAGAAATCTGTACGCATACGGCTGAGTAATCCCTCGACGAGGCGTGGTGGTTTCTCGGTCGGCCTTGGGTTCGCAGGAACTAGGACGTCCGATATTAAATTCTCCTAGCGAGGCAAGAAGACCGTCGTCATCTCCGCCGGAAGGGGACTTTTTCGCGAACGCGCCTCGCAAATATTGACACGATATTTTCAACTCGCGTTTTCATGCCGCTGCTGCTATCTTAACGAATTCCATCGGTCATGAAAGACTTCGTTCCTTTTCTCCCGTTTTCCCCTCTTCGTTCCCAATTTTATTTTTTCCTCGTTCCTTCGTTCTTCCTTTCTTTCCTTTTACCTTCTCTCTTTCCTTCTGGTCTACTCTTTTTGGTTTATTCGTAATCGATAAAGGAAGAACGACCTTTCAACCGAGAGCTGACGTTAAATCTTTTTTTGCAACTTGAACGATTCGACGGCGCGAGAATGGATAAGGGAGCAGAAACTTGTTAGCCGACTGATTTCAGTGAACAAAAGCTGCACAATCCGGCAAATAGGTGCCGGCGAAAGGGACAACCCTCGGCCCTTCATTGTCCAACGTACCCTCTTATTCATTTTCAGCCATTACTTTTCAGGGAATCGAACAGAGCCAGACCGAAAAAAGACGATCTTATCCCCCGGTTCGACCCGTCCGTTACATTATGCCACTATTTTTGGGCATTGAGCTTCACGTTCAACGCTGCACCAGGTCACGGTTTGGTAACAAAACGACGATTTCCTTTGTTTTATCACGGTTATTGAAAACGTGCAGATACTTCGGGCAAAATTAATTCTCACTTTTATTAGATTCCATGTTATTATATTTGTTTCTTCGTTCACCTAATTTGAATCTTCGGCGAGAGATTGTTTCATATTACACTCTACATTTCCAGTTTGTAAGATTATAGTTTTCCGAGAGACGAATAAACATAGTTGCAATTCGTTGCAATAGCTTTTCAGAAGAAGGCGTTAATTTCGTATAAATCTTTTTTTGTTAGAAATTATCGTACAATCGGTAGAAGTATGTTAACACGGATATCGATTGCAAAACTATGAAAATTTATGGAAATTATATATGTCCAAATGTAGTTTATCCAGCATGAACCAGTTAGCATGAAATGTCAGACGTTGCAAGGACCGCAAAGGTTAAGATGGAATTACGATTATATCACTTTAATTATGATCGTTTACGTGTAGCATATCAAGGCACAAACTAAAGGTAATTCTAATGTAAATGTCGCGACTTGTACGTTTGGCATGTATCTGTGGTTTGTTTGATGTTTATCGGAACGATAATATAAATTAATGATAATATAGAAATATATAATAATATCGTTATTGGGTTATTTACATATCCGATTATTGATCATCGGAAGCAATTAGATCGAGTTTACATTTCTGTCCACGTATTCGGCGTAGCTGAACAAATATTTTTTGTAATAATTTATGTTCAAACACGTAGGATATTTAGTTAGCTATTCGTATACAATGTAGAAATTGATGATTAAATGCAATTCGAAATCGGGGCACCTTTGACCTGAAAGAAAGAGGGAACGCGTCAAGTCGGTATCGTGTACGATATTCATCGGCGGTTGCGCTTTAACGATTGATTTCAAAATCACGAAAAAACAAAAAAAAAAAAAAAAGAAAATAATTTTATACTACGCAGTAAAGTTTCGTCAGTCTATAATGAATCGTATAATGTGGGACAACAGATTAATTATTGTGTCTGAGGATGAAAATTAACGAGAGAGAGTATACGGTTGGATAACGACAAATATTATTCAAGACTTGCTATAAAATAATAAAATCGTTCGTGCGAACTCCGACGCGAATAACGTATGCAGGATAATCGTTATCTCGTTTATAATCGTCGTATAACTATCACGATAGCTCGTGAATATGTATACAGCGACATTAAAAGGAACAATTCGTTCTTTGCCGTTAGTTTATTATGTATCGCGACAAAGATTAAAAGAAAAAGACTAAAAGAAATGGGACTAATAAAAAAAAAAGATATACTGATTCGGCATTCGCTCACGGATATCTGCTGGCGTCTAAACGGTATAATATACGGCAAAACGAAAAAATAATGTCAAGTGACGCTTGACATGCACGCTGTACCATAGTAACCTACCTCGTCGAGCTTCGTACAGTATCCAAGAAGGTAGAAAGGGTGGAAAAGTGGAAAGAACAGATTGAATGATAAAAAGAAGTAGAAAAAAATATGGTGAATCGGGGAAAATTTCTGGTAAAATAGATCATCGTAGTTTGGTTAAAAGAAGCCTGGCAATTTTATAATCGGAGTTTCTATTCGAAGGAACAATGGCGATGATAATGACGTAGAGTCGATCGAGCGAATTTGTTTCATTAATTGTTACACGGTTTTCAGGTTACAATATATACCTTGCGTTATGATATTCTTACTTATTAGTATACATATTATTATTTATTAATACACATATTATTTTCATTTTATTACCTTTTTCACTATACCATGGATACTGTATTACAAAATAACTGCAATATACTACATAATATATTTTCATATTTCAGTTATTAATTTTCATAGTTAAATCGCTATGATTGTAAATTATAAAGTAAAATAACTATCTGGCAGTTACGTAAAATATATAAATATTTATAAATCATCATAAACGTTGTTATTCCCGGAAGAAATTTTTTTTTTAATCGATTTACCTGAAAATATACGAAACCATAGTAGCATAATTCGGTACTGTATAATTAAGTTTGATTTAAAATGATTTAAATTTCTCCAATGCGCAACACAAGCCAGATTAATATTCGCTCGTTATTGCGCGAGTGTGTGGTTTCATTACGTGGATGGATAGAGAGATTAAACATGTGTTGATACGTTAATAACTTTTCTTCTTTTTTTCAACGTATCAGGTAATCATATCTGTTTGAATTTCTATCTCTTTTAATTAATTACGATAATTTTATAAATCACGAAAAATACCACCGCGATAATGCATCACGTCACAATACGAGATTCGCGTGACGTTTAATTTAGGTTTTCTTTCGATGCGGAATCAACGAGACGATGTAACTCTCTTTGCAGGAATTCGAAGTTCCGAGGGATAACAATAGAAAAAGCGGAGGTAATGTCTGCCATGCGAACGGCCGGTTGTCGTAACCGCGGCCTGGATTTCGCAACGCTCCCGTTTCGATCGCAGAAGCACCGATAGAAATCGCTAATTCGCTTTTGTTCCTTTTCCTCGCCGCGAACGTGCGAGTTCCCAGAGTTAGCAGCGCGCCAATGAGTCTTTGCCGCGATATGCTTCGACAGCACAAGCGCTCAACTATTAGACGAATTCATCCATTTTGAATGGCGCGTTTCAAATGCCAAAGTGCAAGTTCTTAATGCAAATTTTAAGCACAAATCGTACGTTTATCGGATGTCAATTAGATCGGAAAATACTTGGTTATTTTTATATTCGAAGGTTTCTTGTTGTTTTCACAAAGTATGGTTGTTTTTATTTGGACTCGCTATACTTCAACTTCAAACGTCGCGATGAATAATTAAACTTGTATCTTATAAGACGTTGTTGATTTTTAAGCCTTTCACGATCTACCACGTGCAACATCGCATTTTAACAAGCAAATTACTAACGAAACGATATGTTCATTTATTTATTTATAGCACCGATGTTAAACCTTAGCGTGTCGTGTGTCTCTTTTACGAAATCATTGGAAAAAAATATATTTCGGTCGGTAATAATTCCTATAAAGTTTTCAACGTGTTAAAAAATGTGAAAGCTGGAAATGTTAATATAAAATAACGATAGAATTCTTTTCAGGAAAGAAGCAGAGAAGAAAAGATTTCCTCTTCCTAATCAATAATAAAAAGAAGAATAACGAAAAGTATCACGACGATCTTTCGTTGTTTTTCTTGAGAAAAAATATACTGGTCTATATCCCTAATGGGAGTAACCCCTTTTCTCGAGAAAGTTATGATTCTATTCTTAGAATCTTAGATACTATCGTATGAGAAGTGTGGCAAAATAAATTCAGGGGTGGAACAGACGCTATTGTGTATGTATAGTTTACGCGTGATATCCAGGATGAAGGGAATAATTTGTCGATTTTATGATAGCATATTTTACGTTGTACTGAATATACATATGTAGTAGTTGGAGGTAGTACGTGGTATTAAACGGGGTAATAAGATGTCTGTGTTGTACGGATGAGTTT